>JAGXOD010000072.1:5032500-5357500 GCA_020368025.1 Brachyhypopomus occidentalis
TCTGTGTGGAGTTTGCATGTTCTCCCTGTGCCTGCGTGGGTTTTCTCCGGGTACTCCGGTTTCCTCCCACAGTCCAAAGACATGCATCCTAGGTTGACTGGTCACTCTAGATTGCCCGTAGGTGTGAGTGTGTGTGTGCGTGTTGGCCATGTGGTGGGTGGACTGGTGACCTGCCCATGGTGTACCCTGCCTTTGCCTGGAGATGCTGGGATTGGCTCCAGCCCCCCCGTGACCCCGACTAGTGGGAATAAGCAGTATGGATAATGAATGAATGAAAAGTTGCAACAAGTCACAGAAAGCATTTCACCGAAGGAAGAAGCACTACAAGTGTGCAGCCCGCTCGCATGGACATTAAAAGTTTGCCGTCAAGCTTCACGATCTTCATTCCTTTTATTCGCTCCCTTTCTTCTCTGTTCCAGCGGAACCATTATCCGCTCATGTTTTGCACATCAAACCAAAGTCTCCCTAAACAGAGTGGCTCTGGAAGGCAGACGGCAGCGGGGTGGAGGAGATCCTGAGCAGCCCTGTGGGAGTACTGAAGAGGCAGCCCGGCCGAACGCCCTTTGTGAGGATGGCTGATGCCACCTCAACCTGGGTGAGAGAGAGAGAGGTTCTGGTGCTGCCCGGCCCGCGCCCTGCCCCCAGCTTCCAGCCCCCAGCTTCCAGCCCGTGAGAGCCATGACTGTGTGCGTTCAGGTCTCAGCTGGACGTGTGCAGAGCAGAGCAACGATTGGCGCGCAGGTGAAACGGCCTGTAAACACTGCGTTTGAGGTCCGGGGGGTGGATGGCATTCGGTTGTTCTGCTTGCTGTGATGTGTGTTGCGAGAACTCTGCTACAGTTTGCTGCTACCGATGCCACAGGCTACATTAGCATGAACCAACAGTGCCTTAGAGAAACGGGGCAAAGGCAAATCCTTTTATTGCACAGCGAAGCAAGAACATTCATCACCTGCAATCATCTGTTCCACTGGGCAGCTGTTTTACAAGCTTATGTGGGGCAAAAAAGGGTCCCAGCTGGTGCAGAAGGGCGAGGGCAGAATACAGAACTACCCCCTGTCACACACACACACCATTCGAGGCCATGAAGTCATGCAAGTGTTGGTCTGAAACCAGCCAAACCAGTTCATTCTGTGCTGCACAGGTGTGTTTACGTGTTCTGACCACTTGCGTCTGCACCCAGGTCCGATTCTACACCTGTTTGCTGGAGGGACTCATTGGTTTGTGTCCATATATCTGAGCTGTGGATCAATTGCACAAATCCACACGTCACTTTTTCTGCGTACGGCTTTGCAAAACATTCCCCGCTGGGTTTACCTGCTTTTCATTATGTTCCTTGGATAAAAGTGGCAAAGAACCCTGTTTTTTGGATACATGGCGTATTAGTGCTGGATCACATGACAATCTTGAGCCGGCATGAGCTGCGGCGCTTTCAATACACAGAGCAGCTCCATAAAGGCTTATTACACTCACTATAGCAACATGCTCAAGTCCTGTGGTTTTATTAGACATAAACTGATGAACAATAACAAGGGAGACACACACAGCCAGCCAACGTGAACTATACTGCACTTCATCAGCCTCCATGCACACGTTATAGAGTGGAGACACATTATAGTAAGGTCTCAAAAAAAGAAAACGCAAATATCAGCCAGCATACACATTCAGGCAATAGCACTGCATGATTGCAATAAATGTGCGGGGGTCGGGTTGGGGGGGGGGTCGGGTCGGGGGGGGGGTTGGTTGTGTAATGGCAGAGGTAATTACAGGAGCCAGGCCAGCTGATCTAATGCAGTCCTATTGACAAAGACAATTGGTGATAAATGGTCACAAGAGCATAAAACTCTTTCACCCAAAACAGATTCTTCTCAAAATTTTGAAAGGTGTCTGAGATTCTTGAGGGATATTTAATGATTAAAAAAAACATTTCAGGAAAAGTTTTTACTTTGTAAGTGTATGAGACATCCTCATTATTTAAGGGCACAGACTTACACTCTGACTGCTATAAAAAACTGTCTGGTAGAGAAAGTCAAACTCCCACACACACACATTTTGTTGTAGACTTGCAACTGCTAGTGTGTGTTTCTATGTTTGTTTCTCCATCAATGTACACAGTAATCCCCATCAAGAATATATATATATATATATATATATATATATATATATATATTCAAATATATTCAAATATATATACTTTTTATTTGTTAAATAGGATTGGGGCTCTGTTAATTGCTCCCAAAATCTTGATCAGTCTTCTAGTGTCTGCTGCAGAGAGCTCCATAGCTCCATAGCTCCATAGCTCCATAGCTCCATAGCTACAGAAGCAGTATTTCTGTACAGAAGTAGCACCTGGATTGCCTTAGCATATATTTTAAGCCTTTCTCTTCTTTCCGTTCCTTGTTGGACTTATACAGAGATTCCTTGGATTTTATGGCCAGTTTATTTATTTTTGCTATGACATGCAATGTCAAATGTGGGACCCAAAATACATCTTGTTCGGATTTAAACAGGGCCAGGTGACCGAGTGATTCTGCTACAGGTGGACTCTGTTCAGAAACCATATTCTTAGCAAGCAGGTTGCAAAGGAGCTCACTTTGGATGGCAGTAATAGTAGCAACGTGGTTGCAAAGGACCTCTGGGTGGTGGGGATGCAGGGTTGATGGAGGTGTGTTGGGCTGGTGGGGGTGTAGTGGGCTGGTGGAGGTGTGGTGGGGTGGTGGAGGTGGCTGGGGTAGTGGAGGTGTGTTGGGCTAGTGGAGGTGTGGTGGAGGTGTGTTGGTCTGGTGGAGGTGTGGTGGAGGTGTGTTGGGTTAGTGGAGGTGTGGTGGAGGTGTGTTGGTCTGGTGGAGGTGTGTTGGTCTGGTGGAGGTGTGGTGGAGGTGTGTTGGTCTAGTGGAAGTGTGGTGGAGGTGTGTTGGACTGGTGGAGATGTGGTGGAGGTGTGTTGGACTGGTGGAGGTGTGTTGGTCTGGTGGAGGTGTGGTGGAGGTGTGTTGGGCTGGTGAAGGTGTGTTGGGCTAGTGGAGGTGTGGTGGAGGTGTGTTGGTCTGGTGGAGGTGTGGTGGAGGTGTGGTGAGGTGGTGGAGGTGTGGAGGGGTGTGGTGGGGTGTGGTGGGGTGTGGTGGGGTGCGGTACTTGCCGCTCCTGCCGTGTCTGCTCTGCCGTCGTCTCCACTGCACACTCCAGCGAGCTCTGGAGCGACTGCAGCTGGCTGGTGGTCTCTTTCAGCAGGAAGCGCGTGACAAACTGCTCCAGGTGCGTGGCCTCCTGGTACACCTGTACATCAGGGAGGAGGACTTAGAGTACCGGCTCTGCTCCCATCTCTGCTCCCTCAGTAGCTGCAGATAACAAGCTCTGACCACCTCCAGAGACAGGCTTTCATCACAGGCCTTGCTAGACCCATTATGGCTAAAGTCAGTCTCATCAAAGTCACCTCAAAGAGATTCTAATGTTACACACATAGCACAGTATCAGTTTAGGTCTTTAAAACTAATGTCATAATTTTTATAGTACTAGAAAACAAAATTCTTTTGTACAGACCCGCAGAACTATATACTGATCTTTGACTGGAATTTAAAAAAATTTAATCAAGTTTCATTTTATTAGCTGATAGTTGAAATTATGGGTGACTTCAATATACATTATTATTATTTATGATAACCAGAGCAGAGGTTTATCATTACCTCCTGGGGAATGTGAGATGATAAATAGCAAATTCCCTCTTTTTATGCTCTGGAAAATGATCAAAGAAGATCTTATTTTAAACTGTGAATATCTACAAGCACTTCCTGTCTACAGAGTGAAACTGATGACAGCGCGTGGACCAGAATGCATTAGAGTGAAATTAGTACAAACACCTGGTGCGATACATCTAATCCCTTTTATATTGTCAGTCAGGCATCTGATTGTGGAGAGAGAGGGTGAGTGCTCACTGGGGGCCATCAGGCCTTACGGTTAAATAGAAGGGCCATATAAAAATCATGATAAGTGAAAGTGTGAGCTGCCTCTTAATTGCTTATCAATTGGATTTGCCTCAACAATCTGTGGAGTTCAGAGACTATTTGTGATATTTTCCAGCTGTATGAGGTACACGTCCCTATTGTATGATCGCTGTTCCTGTCAGAGGAGCACAGAGTCAGCCGAAGAGAAAAGACACTGTCACCAACAAGAGCTAAAATTAAACACAACAGCTTCAAATGACGACAAGACGGACTTTTCTGAGGACGCAGGAGTGGAACAGGTGCTGAACTACATTTGCTAACATGCACAAGACACTGACACGGAGCTGAAAAACCCGATCTGCACTCAATCTATTCAGTGTGAACAGAGTCTGGTTGCCCTACCTCATGTTTTGGAGAGCAGAGATCAAAGCAGGTGGAAGTGAGTTTGGAGAGGCAGTGACAAAGACAGGGAGGTGACCTTTAAGGGTGCAGCCATGAATCACAGAGCTCCATCTCTGGCAGCCATTTTATCCATCAGAAAACTCAGTACATCTCCCAAATGGCTCTACATCTACATCTTCTACAAAGCAGCTTTCCATAACAGAGTTGCTCAGGTATTTTGTTAAATAAGGCCTTGTACGGAACATACTGTACTGGTCTTTTAGCTGCCTTAAGATCTTCAGAGAACACGGGTATAAAACAGGTCAAAAGCAGGTTTTAACACACCAACTAATTGTTTTTGAGGTGAATAGTTAAAATGAGTTTTTCTTGAACCTTTCCATTGTAACCTGTAGATATTAGAACCTGTCTCACACCTTGCCCCACCACCACTTGTCTTTGTTTCCATATTCCATGTGCTTGTGTTGCCATTTCAGTTGTTCACGCCTGTTAATTAGTAACTCCGCCCCTTGTTAGTGTAATTAGTCTCACCTGTCTGGTTTAGTCCCCTCATTATCTTGTGTATTTATACCCTTTCAGTTCATCTTTACTAGTCTTCTGTTTTCTGTACAGCCCTGCTTTGATGTATTTGGTGTTTCTGTTTTCTTCACAGCCCTGTGTTTTGCAGTGTGTTCATTGGTAAACTCGTCTCATTCCGTGTTGCACGTAAGTAAACTGACCCTGTACTGTTTTAATGACAATGATTTTGGATTTGTCCCTAATAAATCTTGCTCTTCTCAGCGTTTGTGTCCGCCCTCTGACACTCTGCGCCTACGTAATTACAGCCTGTATACACAACAGTGCCCTTAAGTCACTACAAAGAGATATAAAAGGTTAATGTACCCATAGATATCTACCCCTTCACTCAATATTACCCTCGGTTCTTCAATATCCCCCTCAGTTCTCTTGCGCTCAGTATTATTCACAGTTGAGACCATAAGAGCCAGTCAAACATTTTCTTGCTGAAAACATAAAAGGCTGAAACTGGTTGTGTAGTGTGGATGGTGGAGGTTATTGGTTGTTTTATCCAATTGGCTTTAATGTTTACTGGGACTATTCTAATCTACACTATAATGAATGATCGCTGATCACAAACCGCATATAACTGTTTTCTTCAGAGTTTATCTTGAGGAATTGATCAAGTCAGTTTTGCTCTTCCCCAAGCTTTTTCGCCCACCAATAATCTCTGTATCCTGTTTGTAACTTAATTCTATATATTGCAGTCATCTGTTGTCTGTTTCTGCCTTTTTATTGTGTACCACTGATATCTTCTACTCTCCTGTCTAAACTGGATTTTTGCATGTCGATAAAATATCAAACTGCTATTAAAAACATATGATCAAAATATGAATACAGTGTTTATATATTCTGCACATTTAAGAAGTGACTGCATTCCTTGCATCAGGGTTGTTACACTGACCTTTTTTACAGTCATTAAAATATCTTCTAGGGTTCCAGTTGACTGAAAGTGAAACAATTAGAATTAAGCTTTCAAAAAATGAGTTTATCTCCAGTGTTGTATAGCAATTAACGAATGCTAATTAAGATGGATGAGCTAAATAGGTTAGTCTAGCATCTACATCCAGCTTTGAACAGAAGGATAAATTGCAGTTAGCAGACCAGCGTGACAAGTGTAGACGGCATAATGAAATAACAAACACTTCTGTGCCTCCATGCTCACATATGGCCTCCCAAGGCATTAAGTGGGGCTTCTAGCCAGCGCTTCAGCAATTCGTTATCTGAGCAACACGGCAACCAGACTCAGTTAAGTGCCTCTCTAGCCAAACGAAGCATGTATTTCCTACCTAAGTATTCCCTTACCAGGTAGTCTGGCTGTTCATGATAACAGAGACATGCAAACTTGGTTCTGCTAGGAACAGACACAGAATAATGAGGATGTATATATAACAGCATATGAATATGAATATAAATATGAGAAAGGAAGTGCCAGTAGGATTACTGATCTTAAGAAGAAGGCTATATTCCATCTACGAAGTGAACAGCGCATAGTTAATATGTGGATTATGATATTGGCTTGAGGTTATGCATTTAGGTTAGTGTTCACACTGCAAAACAATTTCAACCTATTGTAACCCACATTTAACCAAAACTGAATTAAGTGGTTTATTTTTCACTTTTTTCAAAATTGTCCAAATGCAAAATTGAAGTAACTCACAAGTGCATAATTATGGCCTCATCGCTACAGTGACGAGGTGGTCCAGAGCAAAAACCAGCAAACACAACAGGGTTGATAGCCAAGAATAGTGAACAGATCCACACCAGGGAAGGCAAAAAGACACGTAAGACAAACTGTATGAATAGACAAAATGTATGTATTTCCATGAGGCTCAGACATGCTTGGCTATCCAAAACGAGTCTGGGGAAATGGACCTAGTAACAAGAGGCTTAATATAGCCATGTAGATTAGTGGTTAATTATGAACAGGCAATATTAGATCTCTGGTGATTGGAATCACCCCAGAGGATTCTGGGAAATAGTCCGTGGCTGACTGGTTCGGGATGGAGATCGTAAACAAATAACAATGAATACCAAATGCCCTTTAAATGTCATTTAAAAATGGCACATAATCTTGCATTCATCTGTCTTCTGATGCAGATTGAAACCTGAAACTTCCAGTCTTCCGGTATTGACTTGCTGTATTAATTTATAATTGGTAAGTAATGAAAATAACCACAACCATATTTTTAAATTATGTGCTAACATAATATTCTGAAAATGCCTGATCTAACTTCACATCAACAAGATCCACTTACACAGATCTTGAGTTGTGGTGCTCTGAGTGTATGGCTGGCAGCATAGCTGTGTGGCTATGTGTTCTGGGTGAGTGGCTGTAATATGATATGGAACGCTTCGTGTCTAACCCTCTCTCCAAGAGTTAGAACAGAAACTGCTGATGATTTTAGTGATGTTTATTTTGAAAATCTTTAGTTGTCACTTCTATTTCCTGGAAAGCTAGACAAGGAGGAAAGAGACTAGCAAGCAAAAATCCATAGAGCCTGATGTTTACAGGACATACAGGAGCCCTCACTGAGTTACTTTCTAAATCTTCTAGAAGGAAACTAACCTGAAACGTGGAGAACGAGATACCAACATTTTACATTCAGAAAGAAAAAAATTCATAAGAAAATTCAAAAGAATCATAACCCAGAAATGTTGCCTGAAGCAAAATCAAAATTTGGATTTTCCTAAAATAAAAACAAATCACTGTGATTGAAAACATAAATTACACAGAGCTGGAAAAAAAAAACATGCTGAGTAGTGAAATCCCATGAGTCTTCCAGGGTGCAGGGACAGTCTACTGTTCATACGTGACTTTGACAGGATAATTATATGGGCCCTGCCGCAAGACCTCAAACCTGTCATCAGCATCAAAACCCAAAAAAGCACAAACATGGGCCTGCAACGAAGTCTGATGTATAGATGTGATGAAGACCTCCAGTGTGAAGGGGGCGGTACAGTGTAGGGACACTAATAAACTTGTGACAAGCCAGGACAACACTGACACATTAGAGATGGCAGAGCCGTACAATGCAGAGGAAAATAACTGACCTTTTTGGTTTTGTCCATAGCCTTCAATATAGAGACATTCAAGTCTTCTAAGGCAGCAAGGACGTTTTCATATTCCCCAAGATGCTGAGAGAAATATTCTAAGGACACAGAGATTCCGTAATAGAGTTGGTCCAGTGCCACCTTGTCATTACCTTTAAATCCTGTATCTCTGAGCCATTTTATACCTTCCACTGCATCGTGGCTATTTTAAGGTTTCAACAGCGATCATCAAACGTCAAATGTGGAGAATTTCAGCAGGTTCACAATCAAAAATAACATAGAAAGTACATCCTTAATAGATACCATCAATCACAATGCTTTATTACAACTGCCATGACCATAAAACGTCATCTGTGTGTTGAATTAAAAAAAACTTTCCTTACCACATAGCTCGTCTGTGTCCACATTGCTGGAACAGAAAGATAATTATAACATTTATTTAAGCCACTAGAATTAGAGCAATTAATACAGCATTTGTGCATTTAAAAGCCCTCAGGATAAGATAGACAGGGATGTTTATCATCTTAAAGACTATCTAGAGTGCAACTTCTACGGTGTACCAGTGCATACTATATTTCTATATCACAATCATGAGATGTTTTCTACTAAAAGAGACCCATTTTGAGGCCAGAGCAAACTGGTTGTTCCCATTTGACAGCGATGAGCAGTTTTAGCTTGTGATCTAACCCTAACAGCTTGTATCAATCACAAGTGTACTTGGCAGATGGCTCCGGTCTCCAGACGTTGCAACTCTGAGGGATTCTCTTCTAGCAACCGAAGGAGGGAAATATCTCATCTGCTGTTTTGATCTGAATATGGGTGAGTTAAAGCTGTTTGAATCCTCCTTTCAGGATTTGTAAAGTTTGGCAGTCCTCTGGTAGTACAGACTGAATTCACTGGTCCCCTCAGGCAAAGGCAGAACTTAACACAGGTCCTAGCCAGACCTCAGGCGTTGCATCATGGGACGCCCTGCTGGCCTTACCTTGTCACACCTGGTAGCAGGTACAGAATTCAGTAAACTGACGGAACCAGTAAACAGGAGACCTTGTCATTAAGCCTCGTAGGAGAAAATGTTAATCAGTTAGAAAGTTATAATCAAAACAAAAAACCAATTTTTGTTTCATGAAGCAGTGAAAATACCAGCATGATACTAAATTACAACAGAGTAAAGTGTTAAATGAATTAAAGGATTATAGAGCGTGAGAATGGAGGGTTTAAACTATTTAGAAAAAGACTGCTAAATCACCATTATTATTTCTGTGTGACTGTCACACTGTGTGTCTCACACACTCGAACGGAGCCTGGCTGCCTCTTATGCAATACACTGAACTGGTCTCCATGGACATATTCAAGACTGAGATCTCCTCAGACCTGGAGATTCTAGTTTTACAGCCAGAGGACACTAATAAAAGGACACACCAGTATAACACATCTTATTTCTTCTAACACATAGCCTGTGAGTCATGATCATTTACAATCAGAAAAGCTTGATAAGGAAATCTGTACCAATGACTCATTCATAGAGACGGCTGCCAGGTTTGGAATACTCTTTAGATTTTATCAAACCAAAGAAAATAATTAGTAATTATGGTTCTTTAAATGCATAAAATGTGCATTGCTCTTTCATTCACTACTAGCTCATTTTTTATCTCACAACATCCTTGACTACACACTAGAATTTAAAGTGGATGCTTTCTGTGGGGAAAGAACTTGACTTCTCACCTGTGTAGCTCAGTGTTATATGCTCTGGGTTCAAACATGTAGGTAATTTTTTCTCAGAGAAACAAAAAGGTTCTCAGAGGGGCATTTGTAAAGGTAAACGGAGCGATTCCGCTTTGACTGCAGTTAAGTTAGCAGCTCTTCCCCCACTGAGCAGAGAACCGAAGAGAAAAGCCTCTCTGTACTCTTACTGACGAGAGAAGAAGACCAGGGTCCCTTTTTTTTGAGGATCATACTCCACGTGCACACCTGTTAGGCACGTGCACGGTCACGTGACCCACGTGGCCCTTGGTGCTCTGCTGGCCATGTGCTGCACGCTGCATTACATATTTTTAAGGCTAATTATGGCCTTTACAGCTTTTACGAGAAGTCACATATGTGTTTAATGAAAGCACAAGCAAATACATGAAGCTGATGCCTTGTCGTTTATTTAAGGCTATGTACTATTATTAAAGAAGTTCCAGTGTGGTTTAAAACAAAATGTTATTTTCACATATCCAAAACCATATACTACAGAGGGCCTGGGAACCATTTGAGAAAGCTGCTGCCATGGAAACGAAGATTACTTCAGTAATAAGCAATTCAATCACGTGGAGATGTGAGATCAATTATGAAATAGTTCTTAACATGCGTTTATATGCCTGCACTATACATAATAAACAGCTTATTTCAGTGACTGCAAGATTATGAGAAAAATATGCATGAAAGTAAAACTGCACCAATAATAATAATAATGTTTCATTTAAATCACACCTTTCTCATGTCAAAGGATGTAATCAGTATTCATCTGTTTAATTTTGCAATGCATCAAAGTTTATTGCTTTCAGAAAATGATTGAACTAGCACGCTTCTGTTGATGATGCCAAAGAAGGGTGACGCACTTTCTCTTTACACACACGGGTGCGTTTTCTGCTGTGATCCCAGAGTTGCATTATGTCTTGGAGGTGTTAGCGTTTAGAGTCCTTATTAGGTTGAGTCCCCTAACACTGCTTGCTTTGTAACAGAGCCACAACAGAACCTGTGCTCATGACATCTGCTACCACACAGGACGCTGCAGAGGAAGGATGTAAGACCTCAGGAACACAAAGGCTAACACAGGCCAACACAGACCAACACAGGCCAACACAGACCAACACAGGCCAACACAGGCCAACACAGACCACCACAGGCCAACACAGGCCAACACAGACCAACACAGACGGTGCTCAAGGTAAAGACATATGAGCTCTGAGCCTCCAGATCTGTCAACAAAGATCAAATCACAAGAGCATAGACAGAAACCTATATATATATATATATATATATATATATATATATATATATATATATATATATATATATATGTGGTGTGTGTGTGTGTGTGTGTTTGTTTTATTGCTAGCCAATCAGCATGGTGAAATTACAACCGCTGAATGTGCAAGTCACACTGAAGTGCCCATGTAAAGCATTCGTGGATCTTGTGCAAAGGATGAGTGCAAAAAGGAGATCTGAGTCACGTCACGCCTGCTACTTACTCCGTGTTATGCGTATCAATTGTATGGAAGAGCTCCTTCAAGTCGTCTCCTGACAGAACTCCATCTGAAAAATACGCCTTAAACTCCTCAAAGGACAGCTTGCCATCATCTGTGAGGGACAAAATGTTTAAACATTCAGGGCCATTTCACGAGGTCAAATGACAGTGTGGATATGCAGAGGTTTCTGGGTGGGCGCTCTGTGACTGTGTGTAAAGGAAGTCACAGCCCAAGTGCAGGACGCTTGTGTTGGTCTCAGGTTGGTCACAAACGATGCTATACAGTGAGTACTGGGGTGAGTCATGCTAGCGTGCACTTAAAATAGAATAAACACAGTTCAGGCGAGACACAGCCACTAATTTTCAATGAAAAAAAAAGATGTGCAAGAAAAAGCAGCTGTGGTGGGAAAGAGAGAGCAGTGTGGTGGGGAAGAGAGACCAGTGTGAGCACTGTGGTGGGGAAGAGAGGAGCAATGTGAGCAGTGGGTGGGGAAGAGAGAGCAGTGGGTGCACTGTGGTGGGGAAGAGAGACCAGTGTGAGCACTGGGTGGGGAAGAGAGACCAGTGTGAGCACTGTGGTGGGGGAGAGAGCAATGTGAGCAGTGGGTGGGGAAGAGAGAGCAGTGGGTGTGGTGGGGGGGAAGTGGGTGGGAGAGACCAGTGTGAGCACTGTGGTGGGGAAGAGAGACCAGTGTGAGCACTGTGGTGGGGAAGAGAGAGCAATGTGAGCAGTGGGTGGGGAAGAGAGAGCAGTGGGTGCAGTGGGTGGGGAAGAGAGAGCAGTGGGAGCAGTGGGTGGGGAAGAGAGACCAGTGTGAGCAGTGGGTGGGGAAGAGAGACCAGTGTGAGCACTGTGGTGGGGAAGAGAGACCAGTGTGAGCACTGTGGTGGGGAAGAGAGAGCAATGTGAGCAGTGGGTGGGGAAGAGAGAGCAGTGGGTGCAGTGGGTGGGGAAGAGAGACCAGTGTGAGCACTGTGGTGGGGAAGAGAGAGCAGTGGGAGCACTGTGGTGGGGAAGAGAGAGCAGTGGGTGCAGTGGGTGGGGAAGAGAGAGCAGTTAAGTCGCTCTGGATAAGAGCGTCTGCGAAATGCCGTAAATGTAAATGTAAATGTAAGCACTGTGGTGGGGAAGAGAGAGCAGTGGGTGCAGTGGGTGGGGAAGAGAGAGCAGTGTGAATGTTCTTACACAGGAATCTGCTGTTGCATGTCTGCTCATGGAATTAGTAATGGAAATGCACACATGAACAACTATGAACATGCAGGTATTAATATAATTCTGGGTTAATAAATGTGTTATTGTAAAGGTGGTCTAATTATTGAATTATCTTATAAACCTGTATCATTTATAAATCATTTGTTTTTCTACAAATACATTCCAACCAGGGATATAAAACACAGTGGTGTTTCACCTCTCACAACAAACATACATGAGCATTATTTTATAGAAGGGTCACAGTATTCTAACTGTACTGACATACTCAACAAAACATACTCAGCTGAATAATTATTATATGTATAGTTCTCTCACATCAACACCAGTACAGTGTGGCACAACAAAATATCAGAGTGCGTGCAGAGTGTTGGAAATGAACACATTGACATTGCTTTAGTGCCCAAATACATGCCTAAAAGCACTAAAATATTGACTGACATTAAAATATATATGGAAAGTCCAGTGTTTCCATGACAACACAGCAGTATTTGGGTGGAGAGGGCCACTTGCACAGATCCGATCTGAATGAATCTAAATGCTTTGGCATTAGTTGTCTATGTGCAACATGTGCAACATGTACACATACAGCCCACTTTATAAGAAGAGTATTACAGCCAAAGAACATTATTACACGAACATATAGCTATGACTGTGAATGTGTTGGGAATAACAGTGCTGCTAAGTTTTTTACATACATCAATATCTGAAGGGGTTTAGTGGTTTCACATGCAAAAATGTGTAGCTAACACACAACACAGTCCTGTGGTCAGGACGTGACCACTGATTTGCTCATTTTCCATGGCAACAAATGACCTGTAGCTTCAAATGGCCCGTATTCTCCAACAGTGTTCCTAATTAACAAATGTAATAAACTGGGTGTTGGGTTTCTAGCAAAGGCACGAGCTCTTAAGTCTTACCATTTTTATCAGCTCTTCTCAGTATCTGAAAAAGAAGAGAAAAAACTGGACTCCATAAAAATTGGCTGCTTTTATTATGTAAGAAAACATTGCTGTACTGAGCAAAAGTATCAGAGTGTTGAGATCATGTGTAACCATTAAAGAGAAGACTGAGGAACGCCTGAGGATGTGTTACGTGTATTACCATGAAGCATCTAAGAACAGAACGGATCTGGAGGATAGTCCCAAACCTCAATAGCACACCATTAACTATGCTTTTATTACACAGTAGGAGTATTCACACCCTAAAAATGGTTCCTTGGTGTGCATGCCAAGAGTGGACTATATTTAGCTTCCTCCTGAGCAATATTGCGAATGTATGCCACTGCCATATCAGTGATTGGGCATATGATTAGCCCAGTTTACTTTAACTTAAATATGTAGGTCAATGTTTTAATGTTTGGGCTTTTTCCTGTAATTATATATATAAAAAAAATATATATATATATATATATATATATATATATATATATATATATATATATATATATATTTTTTCTTTTGTACATTTACCAAAAAGGTTCTACATCTGGTTGAAAGGTTTTACAGTCCAATTTATTGAAACAATAATGTTGCGTTGTGTCATTTTAACTGTGTCAATAGGAGACTGACAGAGAATGATGTTGTTACAAATCTAATCTAGATCCCATTAGTATAATTCATATGAAGGTTAACACTATAATATATATAATTCATACGCCATTAATATATGCAGTAAATAATACAAAATAAACCAAAAAGACAAAGTACCTTCCCAGCTGAAATCATGCAAATGTCTCCATAAACTTTGCAAAATTTTATAAAAAACATTACATACGATTTCCACATTAAAGAGGTCTAGGCTTTAGCAAGAGGTAATAATATCAAGCACAAACTCCCTAGAAAAGAATAAAAACCTTGGACCATATCTTCTCACAGTGTTTAAGCACACCTTGCAATCATTTTCTAGATCCAATTTTTCATCAAAACTTTGGTTGATGTCATCTCTTATAAATTAATAATAAATCAAGCACGTAAATAAATGTGATTCTTTTTAAATACAAACTCAAACAATAAAATGAACGACGGTAAAATATCAAATTATTTAACAACCAAATTCTTAAAGCCAATTCAATATTTCAATTAGAATGCCAATAAACTGAAAAAAAGCTCATGAGGTCAACCAACATTTTGTAATTGATGGCATGTTTACATTATTTTACTAAGGAACCATTCCATCGAATATGTCACCTGTCCTTTGGTTATGAGATACTGGTTTTACTTACATCCAAAAATATTGACATTCCTTTCTTTAACTCCACCGGAGTGCTGGCTTCGTCCGAAAGTGGCTGTACCTCTTCTGAGCAGTCCATTTTTAATCACTGCAGCAAATAACAGTATAATAACGCTGTTTCCCTCACTATAAATACCAACAACTGTCTGCAGTCTGAACTCGTGTGCAGCTGGTTGAGGGCTGGTTGTGGCTATGCGCGTCTCGAGCGAATTGCGCGTGAAAGATATACTCGGTACACGCTGCTCAGGGAAGAATATAACCCTAGAGGTTGCATGATTCTGTGTACGTCTGGTAGATTTGCGTACACCATTGCAGCAATAGCTTTAGAAAACTGCCATTTTCAGTTAAGTCGTTGTACCCTATGACACACAAAAGAGATCAACAAGTAAGGTTTATCTTTAGTGCATTTTATCAAACAACATTGGTACATGCGTCTTTATTAGAACAGCACTTTATTGGACACCAACATACTTCAAATGCTATTTAACAAGCTAGATACCCTTCTAATACTTATATAAAAACCATATGGTAAGCAATAAAAATATATATGTAGTGTGCATGTCCTATAGTCATTTGTATTCATAGTATTCAGTAGTAAGTATTCAATCAATATTCACAGTATTCAATTAGTAATCATATTTGATCACTGATTGCATTTTAAAATAATAAATCCCAAATGTACAAGTGAGCTAGCTACAGCACGAGAGAAAAAACCTTTGACGCTTGCAAGGGGGGAAAATGAAACCGCAGTGCCACCTTGTGGTAAAGCAAAGTAATCCCTAGTAACCCTGATCTCATTTCTGGAATGTACGCTATTGTAGAT
The DNA here is from genome assembly GCA_020368025.1 of Brachyhypopomus occidentalis. NCBI lineage: Eukaryota > Metazoa > Chordata > Actinopteri > Gymnotiformes > Hypopomidae > Brachyhypopomus > Brachyhypopomus occidentalis. The sequence continues at coordinate 5,047,941 of JAGXOD010000072.1, forward strand.
GGGGCCTACATCAAATATGCTACAGGAGGTGTGTAATAGGTTTGTCAGTTCAAATACTACCGCAGAACTATATTTGACTGACCTGTCAAACTGAGAATTGGCCGAAGGACAGAATAATTCACGTCCTGCACTTGTAGTTCTCTGCCTAACAGTCTCCGTATAAAGTGAAATATAAACTATTAAAATATCTTACCTTTTTATGGCTATATATTTTTTCATTGCTGACAAAGTTAGCCTACCTTGGGCTAGGAACATTTGGGAACATTTTGTGCATAAGTACTTGATTAATGAAAAGGATCGATTTACTTTAAGAGATTCCAGTAAAGAATTTAAGGGTTTTTACAGCCTCGGAATTTTTTTTTTAAGTCAGTAATAAATAGTCAAGCCATTTGTACGATCGAATGCATAATTTCTCATCTAAAATAGGCTCATTGTATATTCAGACGACTGGGAAGAATGGGAAATTAACAGATAGGCATTAATAGTAAATAATGTTTCTATTACACCAATCATTCTTCTTTTTTATATTATATTTGACCTGCGGCATAGAGATCGTGCGTGTATCAGCTAGATAATCTACCCCTCTAAATGAACCCCTGTTTATTGGGTCTACGTGAACTCTGTTCTCGCGATAACAAAAAAGATGCGATCATGGGGGGGGAGTGCGTGGCATTCTGGGAAATAAACAGTGATACGTTAACGTCAACATCATTTAGTGTGTTGTGGGCATTGCTGGTTATGGACGTAGCTGGCTGGCGGGATAGCGAGTTATTTGGCGACCAGAATATCGCTATCACAAGATATTGTTAGGTCAGATGAAATGACCGTGGGACTGATTAGTATGAGGACTTTGAACTACAACCTAATAGGGGACACCGCAGTGATCTGGCTTCCCAAGACTATGGAGTCTTGAAAGTTGGGCTTTTACATTGATTCTTGTTTTAATGAAACCGAATTGGGAAATTTATTGGGCAGCGTCTAATGATCTCGGGCGAGCAGGAATTGGTGTTGCCTTGTGATATTTATAAATATGGTCGACGATGTCAACCTAGAGGGTGGACGACGGAAAGTATGGCGTTAATTACTGAACGACAGCCAAAGCATTGGGAATACAAGTCTGTGAAGTGGCATGACTCTGAGTCCGTGGTCTCGGGAACATCCCCGCCAGCGTGTTGCTGGACGGCTAGTTAGAGTCCGTTGCAAGTCAGGCTGAATTGGTCCTCGCCACAAACTGCTTTCGGAACCAGATCGTCCTTTGTGCGACGTATTCAATCTGCGATCGTTATTTTTTGGAAGAACAAGGCTGGCATCTCTTTCAACGCTTCAGCACAAGGAAACCGGTACCTCAACTCAAGGGGGTTCAGCGTTAAATCACACCGGACCTCCAGCGAGTGGCGTGACGTCACCGGCCGTCTGAAGCGGAGAACATGTGGAGCTTAGCGGCGGCGACGCTGCAGGTCCTGGTCAAATCTCTCAAACATGCAGCAGGAAAGGGACAAATTCAGTTGAGTCGATGGCTGCAGCGAACACCAGACTCGGTGGACTGTGATAAAATAGACATATTAATATGCAATGCCTTTGACGAGCGAGGGAGTGTCGGAAAGTCTGATGCGGACCTCGAGAATATCAGTGAAACCGGACTGTCGTTCACTGGCGACTTCAGGAATCCGTGTTGCATTACAACCTGTTGCTTTAAAAGTGCTCTGCTGGCGTGCGTGTTAACAGCTGTGTGCTTCTCATCTGTGGCGCTCGTACGCCAATACCTGAAAGACTTGCTGCTCTGGGTGGAGAGCTTGGACAGTTTCGTGGGAGCCATGCTCTTTATAGTCGGACTGATTACTGTGTCTTTCCCCTGCGGCTGGGGTTACATCGTTTTAAACGTGGCCGCAGGTTACCTGTACGGGTTTGTGCTGGGAATGGGACTGGTGATGGTTGGGGTTTTAATTGGGACATTCATAGCGCACGTAGTCTGCAAACGGCTACTTACAGACTGGGTTTTGAACAAGATCGGAACCAGTGAGCAGCTGAGTGCTGTCATCCGAGTTGTGGAGGGTGGAAGTGGACTCAAAGTAGTGGCCTTAGCTAGACTCACACCAATACCGTTTGGCCTCCAAAACGCGGTATTTTCGGTAAGTGCTTTGAATATCAGTTATTAACTGCCTTATGGTAGTGTTTCTGGATGTCTTAGAATGCCCTCAATCCACACAGTTTCAGACACAAATGTGTTTTTTCTTGAAGAGAAGAACTTCTTGGTGTCTTTAACCTTCTTAGGAGTGAAATAATTAAAAAATCTCATACTTCCTTCATATTTTACTAAGTGAGACATGTTTGTTCTTCACATACATTTGAAGAGCATTGGTTGTCTTTCACGGTAGTTGTACTCCTTGAGGTGTTACATACGGTACGTTTATCAATATTTAATTAACTGATACATGAGAGAGAAATGCTACCATTTGAGATGACCAAGATCAGAGAAATACTGAGGTGTGAACTCACATCACTCACTTAACTACAGTGTGCATCTTATGTAGAAAGTTCCTTAAAGGAACTAAAATGAATACAAAATGTTTAAATAATATGTGACAACAGTTTGGTTTTTGTCCAGATTGCATCTGTGGTAAATTAGTAGATTTATATCTTGGATGGCTTTGAAATTATCTTTTAAAACTTCAGATTCACATGCATTAACACTTGTCATTGAAAGGTGACAGACTTCTAGCTGCAGATTGGTAATCGAAAATGTCCGCTTAAGAATTCACATTGAGGCGTGAACACTTTATACTTTTTTGTTTTACATAACCAAAGGTGTGACCGACCCATCACATAATGTGTATTTAACCAGTCACACTGGAATGATGCTGCGCTTGCCTTCAGTAAGCACTTTATGTAGTCTACATTACACACTGTCCTGCATTTTCCGCTGAAGTTGAATATGCTGCGTTATGTGAGTAACCCAACACGATGTGGACTGCACACTAGGCAAAAAAAATGGCTGAGTGGATGTAAAGCGTCATTCTGCTTGTTGGATTGAAACAGAAAATAGAAGATCGAAAGATGGAAGAGACACCAAACTGGTCCTCAAAAGCTTCTTCTTTTTTGTCAGAAAGGAAAAAGGTCAGAAAAGGAGACGAGCTGGTCTGTGAAGTTAGGCTACAGGACGCGACCCAGTTGTAACTCATTAGCATAATGAGAACACATTCTACAGAGGTTTTTAGGGGCGGAGCTACAGTTTGGAGGGCACATTGCCTTAAGAGAGAGGTGCCAAATAGGAACAGTGGTGATATGTCATCACTTTAAAAACTTACAATACTTGCCTATAAAGCATCACACAATACCAAAACACTAACAAAGAATTTATTGTTTATTATATTGTTATTATTTTTATTTTATTTTTTACATAGTTTCTGTCTTTTCCAAAAAAAATAGCAAGAAAGCTTAATAAAATAATAAACTGTTAGTCTGCCAAATGACCATCACTCTAGTGACTCACGCGAGAGCCACAGTGTTACTGCATGACAAACCCTTGTTCTCTCATTTCAAACTTCACATTAGATTGTGGTCCATTATTCATTAGACAGGGATTGTAAATGCTTACCGTAAGTCAGGTTTATGTTACTTGCATGAAAGGAGGAGTAAGTTTACACGTGTCTAAAGGTGTTAAGTTTACACTCCAACCACTCCAACTATGGGTGCACTTGACACTTATGGTTAATTTAACTATCTAGCAAAACTCGAGGCTGACGGTGAGCTATGACTTTGGGATACGACAGCGTAGGCCTACACCATCTGTGGTAAAATTATAGGACGTATCGATGTCTGAGACTGTCTGGGTCATTAAATATTCTGAGTCCAAATGGTTTATTTTTGAACCAGAAATAAATGGTAGGTATATAAAGCTGACTTTTAATTTCTTGAGTTTTAAACTTTTCGCTACAACTGTTCAAGTCTTCGCCGTGTCCGGCTGTTTACTTCAGTATTTGCCGAGTTGTCCTAGGTCCGCCAAGTCAGTGTGAAAACAGATTCATTGTTGCCAGCTTTTGTTCATCTTCAAACATGACTAGTTAGTGTTGCATAAAATCCCACATGCTGCTTTTATGATGGAGAATTGCATAATGCATAATGTGGAGGACATGACTGCTGCAAGTTTTCTCAATATGTTCTGCTCTCCTTCTGTTTAGATAACAGATGTGTCTTTGCCAAACTACTTGGTGGCGTCCTCAGTGGGTCTGTTACCCACCCAGCTCCTAAACTCCTATTTAGGGACAACACTGCGCACAATGGAGGATGTTATAGCCGAGCAGAGCGTCAGTGGATACTTTGTGTTCAGTCTACAAGTAAGTAACTTTCAGTTACCCTGCGAGTGCTGTGGTGACTCAGTGTCCCAAACCCCCATCTGTGTTCATTTTACTTCCGAGGCTATTATCAAAATGAACTTTGAACTTTTTGAGGACTTGTTCCATATCTGTAGTGACAGGAGACATGTCTCTCTGGAAATATACACAAACAGATTCCGATGCATGTCCTGTTGACGGTAGAAGTAGAAGATGCTAACGCTAAATACAAGGCTGGAAGAACAATGCTGATGTCACAAAAATCCGTCAAGTCTGTTTTGTTAGAAGCCTTTACTCTCTTTCTCTCCTCAGATCTTTATCAGTATCGGTCTGATGTTTTACGTTGTGCATCGTGCACAAGTGGAACTGAACGCCGCCATTGCTGCCTGTCAGATGGAGATGAAAAGCTCGCGTCTGAATGGCAGCGTGGCGAACCACGGCGGCTCCACCTACTGCAGCAAAAGAGCCTCAGCAGGTGGGGGGATTAACGTGGTGTGATGCCTCGTGTCAACATCCCTCCCGTCGTGAGCGCCTTTTGCCACCAGAGAGAGATTCCCTGACGGGAATGCCGAGGAGACGATGAATCAGAGCGGCTCGCGAGGCAGCGTCAGGAATCCTATGTCCTCGCGTTTTAGCCAGCAGGAGAAGCTGTTGCTTTGCTCAGTCTGACATGCAGAGGGTTAAATGCTGTTTTGTGGCAGGTCACACTGCTGAAGACCCTCTCCAGAGATGATCAGCACTGCTTGGATAGTTCGCCCCAAAGGCTTGGACACAGGGCCAGTATTTTCTACTGAAAGAGAGCAAGTTAAAGCAGAGCCTAATAGTTTCTTTGATACGTTTGGTTTGGAATTAGTTATTTTTTTATATGGTATAAATTTAAACTAGAATTTTTTAATCAAACCGGAGCAGGTTCAAAGTTTGTGTGTAAAAGAACACTACAGTGTTTTAGAAGATGCTAATGTAGAGGGCTCAGTCGCTACTGTATATCAGATGTTGCTCAATGAGCAACATAAGAGTTCTCTAGTGGTCTAATATTAGGTTAATTACCCTAGCTGTAAATGCTAAATGTTGTCTGTTTTTAGCCTTCTTTTTGGTATTGCTCAGAACCATAAACAAAGTGATATTGTTATTATTATTAAGATGGGAGGAATTGTACCACCTGGCTAGAAAAATGTTTGTTGCTTTTGACAAACTAGGATCACTTATGTAGTTCTGCCAGTCTGTTGGGGACAGACGGAAAGGAAGGAAAGTTTCTCAGCAGGATATTTATTAATATACTGCCAAGGGGTCTTGAATGCAGCACGATTAACTGAACAGTGGGACGTTATCTGCGTTCAGTCTCTCATACTCTGCTATGCAGAGCGTGGCTGAAGTCCTTTTCCCTTGTATTATTTAACTGAAAGCTTTATAGGGTTGCTATCATTTTCAGCTCACTTATTTAGATTTTTACAATGGAACAAATTTGCATTGCATTATTTATCTTGTGCAATACTTGTTAAGCTATCTCTGTTAATATTTCAGGTAGTCTAAATTATTATATATATTTAAAACTGGAGTAATTTGGTAACACTTTACACAGCACTACTGCTGTTGCATGTACCTGCACTATTATTTACAGTATAATATAAAGGGTAACAATGTGTAACAATACAGTGATTGTAACTTAGTATGGTATGTTGCATGTAATGGTGTAGTTACACTGCAATAGTAGTGGTCTAATGTAAAATGTTACCTGAAAATGTTCATACTTTGGCAAAATCAGTGCAACAAATAATTATCGATAACTACTGGAATGATTTCATAGTATTGAGTTATAAGTACTCTGAGCATAACCCTGTCGTGTTACAAAGCAGGATCTGATTAGAGAATTTAATTAGAAAAAGAAATTGCACGAGTTTTTAGTCTTCATTATTCACCATAAATAAGGGCCATCACGAGTGACTAAATGTGCAAAATGATCAAATCTGAAAATACCAAGTGTCCAAAAATTACCAATATCAAGAGTCATGACAGACTTTGACATTCCCCTGTAGAGATTAATTTAGGCACAAATGTCCCTTATGTTTTGGCTAACTTGATTGATTTAATTATCTGTAAAAGGATGGGTCACAAAATTCTGAACAGAAGTTCATGAAATAAGAATTCTGATCTTGGCTTGTGTTGATTTTGGGGGGAGGGGTAGCAAAAGGTCATAGCATCAGAATAAATGGACACTAGGGTTTTAACGAATGTAGCTTTGGGTGTACTTCCTTGCCTCTCGGGTTGGTTTGGTCTTCTATGGTGGTGGTGGGGATGTGTTCCTTTAGTGAACTGAAGTGATCAATTCCCATTGTAGGCTTCATCCCCATCAAATGATAGTACCTTTAATCACAAAGAGGATAATGCCACCCCCTCTGAAGGTGGTCAGAGCTGCAGCTCAATTACAAGTCATGTGACCAATCAGATGTCCAGCAGTGAGCCATTAATATATAACCTAAAAATAACAAATCTCCCACTCAGTCCCTTTAATATACATGCAAAGGACAGTGTGTGTAAACTGCATTTCACATAGCAAAAGCAGTTAGCTGATAATAGAACTATCGTGCCATTTGTTCATTTGCAGAGATTTTTGCTACGAGTTTTGCCCCCTCTCCACACAAAACTAAAGAGAAATATTGGTTTTTAGTTTGAAAAAAGTAACCGGTTTGAACATTGACCGAAATGTACTGGAACTGACAGGAACGCAGTATTTGATACTTCCAAAATTGTCACAGACATCAAGGTGCGTCCTCACTTCTTGTATACTGACAATCGACGTGTTTGTTAAAAGTGTCACATTGATGATTTTGAACCCCATGACTCAGTGCATGTGCCTGTTTTTACACCCTTTTATGCTGTCTTGCTGCTGCTTAGACTCGGGGGTCTGGAGTGAAATGCTGATAAGGGCTCAAATTACTATTGCAACTTAATTTTGAAACTCGTATTAATAACAAAGGTAGGTAGACCTAAGAATTTTTCTAATTATTTGTTACTTTTGTTTTTTAACTTGCATGTCATATGAAATGGCACACAAAAGAACACATTCCTGGCTGGTCTTTCTGTACAAATCAGTTGGATGATATTTTTATTTCGTTTTTTATCACCCCAAACTAATTTATACCTTGGAAAAGGAATGGGGCCCTGTTTTCTGAGTTTAGCAATAACTGAAAGCAGAACTTGCAGAAACATCCTTGAGTTAAATGGAGAAATCCAACATTCCTGGTCTTGTGTTACGATGTCAACCTGCCTTGTACCTCTTGCTGCCTATAACATTACAGGACACTGGCCTGTGGCATGCTCCAACACTACGTTCATGGAGTTCTGTTGAGTTTAAAGGACATGTTAAGGTGTCAAATGCAAAAAATATATATAGAGATATATAGTGTCCTTTGTTTAATCTATATGCCCAAATAGCAGGCGGATTATGCAACAAGGCGCTCTACTACATGTGATGTGGGGGTAACACTACATGGTTCTTGACGAGCCTTTATCTGAGATTATGCATATGGATACAGCACATTCAAAATAAGGTACAGATGTAATTTCAGATAACGTCATATCAGGTACTGTTGAAACCTCTGCCCCCATGAAACAAGTGCATTACAATTATTCTGTATTTTGTAATACAGGTTCTTACAGTGTGTAAATGAATATCGCTGTCCCATGCTTGTTCTGTGTTATTTATGAAATAAAAATGTAACATAAAGTGATTGTTTCAATGCAAGACAATTGAGTATTGACATTATCAGTTTCACTTTTAGCATTCAGTACATCCATTGAATAAAAGACATTATTTAGTAGAAGGTGGGGTACTATGATTTCTCTCTTAACTCCATATTGTTTCAAAGACAAAGTTTACATACCTTTGCAGATTTTATGATTTTTTAATAATTTTTCAGAGAATATTAATGATAATACAACAACTTTTCTTTTATTCATGTTCAGCGGTTGGGTCAAGCCATCAAACAATTTGGCCCTTTTTAAATCATAATCACAATAGCAACCACCCAAATTACCCTGATCAAAAGTTTACATACCCCGGACGTTTTGGCATGATAACATACACAAGTTGACACACACACAGGTTTAAATGGTTACTAAAGGTAACTGTGATCAGTAACCTCAGCTGTGATCTGTTTGCTTGTCAATCAGTCTGTGTGTATAAAGAGTCAGTAAGTTACTGGTACCCTGACACACCCCCTGCATGAGACATGGGAGACGCAAAAGCATTAACAAAGGATCTGTGTGAGAAGATAGTTGAACTTTACAAGACAGGAAAGGGATCTAAAAAGATATCCAAGAAACTGAGAATGCAGTGTTCAAACAAAAATTTCAGCTAGGAAAATTTTTCGAAATAGTTTTAGAAGAAAATGGTGTACATGGTCAAAGAAGAAAGCCGAACACCACAAAGCAGCCATCTTACAATACGCCACACAGCACAGAGACGAGCCTCAACGTTTCAGGAACAAAGTTATTTGGAGTGACGAGACCAAAACTTGATCTATTTGGCCCAAACCATTTGGAGGAGTCAGCAAGGCCTGTGATGACAAGTACACCATCCCTACTGTGAAACAGCACAAGTAGGAATGCTGATGTTGTAAGGAATGTTGATGTTGATGTTAATGTTGATGTTGTGTGTGAGGAAATGGAGGAAATGTTTCACTCATCAGGCCTGAGGCTGGAACGTTCTCAGATGTTCCAACATGACAATGATCCAAAACGCAAGGCCAAATTGACGTCACTGGCTACAGCAGAAAAAAAGGTGACGGTTCTGGTATGGCCATGTCAATATCTTAATATCTCAATATCTTTGAGCCACTCGGGGGAGATCTCAAGGGAGCAGTTCATGCAAGGCAGCCCAAATATGTAAGTGACACTTGTAAACTTGCTACTCTATATGTAGCTAGTTTGTAAAACGTTACATTTACACAGTGATATGCAAGTTTTCTACATCGTGGCACTGATCTGTAACTACACAGCACAAAATGTGCTTTCAAGTTGCTATTAACGTGCCACTATGACCATGTCAAACTACAATGGTCCTAATGTTTCCAGACCACATAGGACTAATGACATCGAAAAAAGAGGTACACTGAAATTTTGATCAAACAGAGGAGGAGACCTGAAAATGTGAAGAGAAGTGAAAGGACCATAAACCACAAAGGTGCACTTTTGGACAAGGACAGGTGTGGTGTCTAATAAAAGAGCAATAAAATAGTGTCCCGGGCAGCACTTTGGATCTAATATCTGGAGATATCACATAGAACATAAAGCAGAGATGTTTGTTAGGTGACGCTTTGGCGTTGTTAAGGTATAATGTTAGCATATGCCACCTCTTTAATATCCGATTAGCCTCTGGGTAACAGTCCCAAGTCCATCTTACCCAAGACTAAGACTTGTTACTGCCACAATCTACACTGATTGTTAGCTACTTCAAAATCAGCTATGGACCAAGAGGGATAACAAAAAATACTGTCCACGTCCCAGATGCCTCATTCCAGCAGGTCTGATAATAAATTTCAGACCATTTGAACTGCTCACTCCAAAGTGCATTCAGATAAGAGCCAGCTATCTTTTTAGGTCCATGTGTCTTATCAATTGCTGTATGAAATAGGAAATAAGGTGAAGTCTGACTTTATGAAACTCTGGATGAATACCTGCTGTAGTTTATATATACAATTATTAAAATACTGAAAAACTTGCAAACTTAGAATGAGTTTGGTTAATCTGTAAAACCCAAAAGCGACCATTAAGGACTGGTGTAATCCTTAATGCTGGTCTATCACCTAATTCCACCTAATATCCCTAAAACTGCATATTGTTTAAGAAACATTTCCAAAATAACAATGCATGACAGAGGAGCGAGTACCTGCTTCCATGTGGATTAGACTACTGCCACATGATGGCTGCCCTGTGGACCTGAGTGCTTGGGCTAGTTCACAATGCAGTAGCACAAGGTCTCTAACAAACCTTCAGCTTTACTTCCCCCTGGTCTTATTCAATTTACACGGTCTATTAGTTTTGCATCGACTACTTATGTCTATATGTATGGTGTGGGAGCTGCAGCACATTGGGTGCATTAGTTATGTCTGTGCTGTATACGTGTTCCTGTTGCGGTGACACATTTCTGGTGCAGCACTTCACTGCTTCAACTGGTGGGTGTTTCTGCCCTCTGGAATACATGATGTTTGCACATGATCCCTAGTCACGTGACATTACGCAGGCCCATGATCCTAGTCTGTCCCCAACAGATGAGCATTAGGTAATTCATCCTGGACCAGACTTGCATGATATGACGTGTCACCCCTTTATTCTGGTGCTGCCAGACTGCTGTAGTTCCTCCTGTCTGACAGGCTTTGTCGTCATGAGCAATATTTAAGGGCAAATTGGCAGACTGACCCCTAGATACCAGATTATCATCGTTTGGTTAGTTGCTTCTTCTGTTTCCGTAAGACTCATTCATTTATGATTGGTGCTATCCTTTGTCTAATGGATTCCCTGTGAGGCTGGATCCTCCTGCTCCTTAATGGCACCGAGGCAGTTTGTCTTGCCACTGTCACCTTTGGCTTACTCAGGGGTTTATACCAGAAGTCCTGTGAAGCTACTGAAGTCTTTGTTAAAAGAACAATACTAAATAAAACTTAATTAAATGATATCAAACTATGGATGTTGACCACATCCCTTAAAGCATTATAGTACAACAGGGCTATTGTTAATCCCTGGAATCACTTGGAACTCACTGAATGCTTCCAGGAGCATGACAGCAGGTTTTCATTGGTTTAGTGACCTGTACAGTCTCCACAGAACTCAACCCCATCTAGCATGTGGAGACACTGTTCAGTTGTTCAATTTGTAGCAACTATGCAAAAATAATCATGCTTGCGTGCCAGACCCCATACACAGGTAAACCCACGCTGTTGCAAAGGTCAAACAAGGGTCAAACATGCTACTACACAGGGGTACATAATGATTTCGCAACTGAATGATTTTACCAAGAATTGACCCTCTGATGTGACTTGGTTATTGATTGGTCCACATCAACTTCAGTAATGTTTGATCCATTATTTATATTTAGGTCATGTGAATGACATGATTTATCACAAGAAAATACAAGAAATCTGGAAGGTCCGAGAGAAAAAACAAAATTCATTTATTTGCTCTTTAGCATACTGTAGCCTGCTGCCTAATCAGAAATGTAAGACAATATTTTCATGCCAACTGTCACGGTACAGCCCCCTCCTTTCGAGTGTGTCTATGTTCGTCCATATATGGCCGTTTCCGTGTGTGTCTTGTGTGTGTGTGTGTGTTCATCTGTGTCATTACTGTTCGCGTAATGACTCTTCATTCATTTTGGTAGTCAAATTTGTGACAAACCAGCAGAAACAAACAGCCAAACTGTGACCCAACCCCTAGATTTCCATATGGTACAACCGCTAATAACCAAAGTGAAATACTCTTTAGGAGATCTTCATTCTTGTGAAAAGACTCTTAAAATCTTCCAAAGACTGCCAACTATGACTCTAGTTCTCCTTTGAGAAATCAAGTTGTAAAAGTGCAGTAGATTCCCCAGTGATCGCTTGTGTAACGTCCACAGTCCAGTTTCTCCATCCCAATCAATGTCATGTGTTCAGCAGACATCTTAGGCCCTGTTGCGGCAGGTCGCAGGTAGAGACGGTCAAAGCGACACCTACTGACATAAGATACTCCCTTATTGCTGTTAGTTTTGGTGTCCCATGTAAATCTGCAATGCTCCGGCTTGCCAAGCTCCTCCCACACGTCGGTCACACCAGCAGGTAGTCCTCCCACCTTTGCCACCTGCTCAGAGACAGAACGTAGTGGAATAAAAGATCAGCGACTATAGATCTATGGTGCAGCTTTCCAGTTAACAGCTTTGTTACAAACTATAGCAAATTATGAGATTAATGGTGACACTTCAGTCACATCAAGGGCCATAATATTTACTGACCTCCCCTTTAGTTTTAAATGTACACCAGTTGTACAAAATCCTCTGGACTTATTAGCTCACTCTAAAACTTGCTATTCTTGCTCACCACTTCTGCCAGGAGTGTAGCATGGCCCTGGTGTCTTTCAGAGCTCATATATCTACAATTCCAAGGTCTTCCTTATGTGAATTCTGAATGTTATTATGAATCGTTTTATACATGGTTTAGTTTAAAAAAGAAAGAGAAGAGCCTTATCAGTATCAGGAAATGTAAGAATGTTTCATTAAAGTACAAAATTACTTCAGGGTCTCTGAGATTGGTGTCTCCTCCAAAAATGACAGTCATGTTATCTGGTGCCTCTTTCATCTTCTGAAGAACCACCTTCAACTGTTTCATTCTCTCTTCAGCCTGGTCCTTACAGCTCTCCAAATGAGATGTCATCAAACACAGCTCCTGGCCAAAGAACGTTACCTGCGCAGTACAGAATCATGGTTAGATGTGGATTAGTCAATCACTGATACTGTTCTTGTGGGCCTATTTACATGCATTAGTGAAATTCCAAACATTTAAAACTTATAATGGCATTACATAACAAACAGTGTTTAGAAAACCCCTACCTGGGCACATAAAAGATTTCTCATCATCTGTGTTGTTGGGTAAGAAACAATTTCACTTTTGTGTAGTTTTACTCTTGATTTTTTCAGCAACAGACAAGTGAAGTATCCGTCCTCATTTCCTTTAAGGATAACAGAAAAAATGCTTTCATCAAAACACACTCCAAATATATTATACGAAGAACTTTTTTTTATTTTACCTTCAACAAACAGGTAGCTGACAGCACGCTTTTTAAGATATTGAATATATGATGGGACGAGTTCTTGTAGGAACACTACATCTGGAGTGTATCTGCAAGAGACCAACGCACACCTAATTATAATTATAAAATATAATTTCTTAATCATTAACGCAGTAATGGCATACAAATATTTGCAGTGTTGTGATTTGTTTGACATTTTGCAATACTGATATCCAGCAAGCTGCAATCTCCAGTGAGTCTTCTAAACAATCTCTACTGTGGGCATCCTCACCACTCATGTGAAACATTTAAGATGTCTGTCTGCTCTGAGAATGTTTTGATGAATCACAACACTTCGATGGTGCAAGAAACACAATTTTCTCAAAATAATAAAGGCCCGTCTTTAACCACATCAGGGAATCTCCTGTGTTAAAATGTTGGTACATGAAAACACAATCGAACTGAACTCACAATGCCAGATAAGAACAAAGGCCCCTTGCACGTTCCACAATGCTTAATGTGTCCAAGCCATCCACATTCCAGGAGACAAGGGAGAGCTTGTGGTCACCTTCATCAGTATCAGTGCCTTTGGATCCAGTGCTGCTGGTGCAAGCAGGTTCATCCTGAGTCAGGTCAATACTAGAAGTGCAAAATGAACCGATTAAATTTCATCCAGAGAAATATAAATTATAACTATATCAAATCATCATTCTTCTTCAATTCAATTAGAAAAAAAACACTTTATGACATGGTAGTGATTCTGGTTAGCTATGTAGGACATTAGAGTGCAAAAGTAAAAGACAATTTAATGAGCTGTAAATTGTGATTCCCAATATTCACGACCAGGGCAACAATGGTATTTTATGGCCTACTGATGCAGAATTAACTATATATTACCAATCAGTTTTGTGAGAGATCATCCTCCTTTTTGTTTCAGGGAAATGAGCCTTCTCTAGAGGATCTGCATCCTTTCTCTTACTTAACGGTCTGTTGTTTTTTCTCTCCTCTGTGTCCTCAACGTCAAAAACGGACTCCATATCTGCTTCGAAGAAAGAATTCAAAGCTCTCTAAAGAAAGAGGGGGAGACATACGTCGATATAACGGTTACTCAGGACTATCTGTCTCAACAGGGTAAGAGGATGAGCTAGCTAGCTTGAATTATGCTTGGAACACCGTGATGCTAGCTAGATAGCTAACAGGCAAACGTTACCCACCTCCATATCCCATTCATTTTCAGCAAGGTAACACTGAGCAACAGCGCTGTCCGACCCAGTGACATGAGCAAATTTGTCGCACATACGCAGCCTGGACTCCTCTAAATTTTCCATTAGCGTTACTTCTTTATCTGACATTTCAAAATGGCTTATGTTGTGTCTACTTCTCCAAGTGGCTGTATACGGCGGGACATTTTTAACCTGGTGTAATTGTAATTGTGGTCCGGGTAGAAGTCTAGTCTTCTTTCAGTTGTGACCAGTATTTGGAGAAAGGATTCAATATTGGCATAATTTGTTTTTTGCAAGACACTGCAAAATCTCTTAAAAGGCGAACTAGATAACACGTCAAATGCTATAAGAATTTATGAAAGTATAGGGACAGGATTATTGTATGAGGATATGGATATGGTTCTTTTGTAATATATTTTAATGTTCTGAAACAGTAAAACGTCAATTATGAATTAAAAATTATAAGCCATTATTGAAATAATCCCAAGAGTATATTGCAAATGATAGTTTCATAAATAAATTTATAATGTGACAAATATCACAAGAAAAGCAGTATTAAGAAATAACACGATTTTTAGGCTTGAAAATAATATTTATCCATATAATCGCATATACGACGGTTCTTTTGTTTCAAATGAATATGACATTTTATTTTTAGAGACTAAAACCGAAATTTTTAACTTTTCTTATACCCGTGTGTTGCGGCGTAGCGTGTAGCGAAGAGCAGCGCAAATTCGCTGATCTTCACACCATTCCGTGAAAAGCTGGCTTTGTATATTCAGTGTAGATCGCGCGTGTGCGTAAACACGTCGAGGTGGTGGATGGTGTACGGACCTGTGTGGGGTTAGCTAGCTAGCTGGCTGCGTCCCGTTAGCTGGCATCAAATAATCGGGATAAAATAGGATCTCTCGTCTCGATCTTCCCATAATAGCACAGGGGAAACAAGGTATTTGATCCCAACTGGATAGTTTTGTAGTGAGATGTGTTCTATTATTTTCTATTGTGTGTGGCCAGATTACACTTATCAAATGTATTTAATTACCGGCTGCTTTAGCTGGGCTGGCTAGCCATTTAAACCTGCTGGCTAGTTAGTTAGACTGCAAGTCTAGCTAACGCAGCCAGATGTTTAAATAACCTTAATAAACGTAATCTAGCTGTTACTTATATTATCAAACGGATATATCTAGCTACCCATTTGTCTAGCGATCTAAATGTCTCTTGATGTATGTTTAGTAACTAGCTAGCTGGCATTTAAACCGGCTGGCTAGTTAGCTAGCTAGCTAAGTATTTTAGTAGGTCGGTGGAGTTCGTTTACTGTGCCCATTGTTGACTGATGAGGAAGCAACACTAAAACCTGAATGTTGTGCCTATGTAACTATCTATTTAGTACAGCGTTGAAGAGTACTTGCGGTCACCTTGTTGTCTTCAATCAACGTATTCTACTCTTAGCTAGTGGAAGTAGCTAACTAGTTACATTTACACACGGTTTTCTTCGCAGTAGGGGTCCATGGAGGAGCCGGGAACTATTGAGGTTACTGTTAAAACTCTAGACTCTCAGAGCAGGAGCTACACTGTTCGGGGAGAGGTAACGTAATCGTTAACGCCTGTCTCAGCAGCTAAGCTTTCGGTCACTTCACCTAATAATAGCACCCTTTCTGTAGGATTTTATCCCATAACTTATAATATAAACAAATATTAATATTTACCATTAGTGAGAGTATTAACTATGGAGATAAAAACATATTGGCTTGACGTAAACTGTGATGCAGATAATATGAAGACTTAACAGTGAGGCCAATTTGTTTATATTCTAATTAATTATTTCTTTCCTTTTCTCAGTGGACAGTGAAAGAGTTTAAAGAGCATATTGCTTCCTCAGTTGAGATTCCTGTGGATAAGCAAAGGCTGATATACCAGGGCAGGGTGCTGCAGGATGAAAGGACTCTGACAGAATACAGTGAGTCTTGTTGCATACATAGAAATGTCTCAAAAAGGTGCAGCTGTTATCCTATGATTTTTTGGTCAGGTACTAAGCTGTAGCCCACCGGCAAAGGTTTTGTAAAGTAGTCCTCAACACCTTTGGTTACTCCGACTGCATGAAGATCATAAAATAAGTGGTATAAGACTTTTGTAACATTTTTATCACATACTTTGTTTTTCTCAGATGTTGATGGCAAGGTTATTCATCTGGTTGAGAGGGCGCCGCCTCAGACGGCCCAGTCTGGAGGTGGGGGTGGTGTGGAGCCTAGCTCATCTGGTGGAGCAGATGGTGGCTCCAGCTCTTCGCACTCCTCTACCTCCACCTCCCAAGGAACCCCACATGACCGCAACGGCAATAGCTACGTCATGCTGGGAACCTTTAACCTCCCTGTTAACATCATGGATCCCCAGCAGATTCAGGTTAACTTTTGCCAGCCATAGCCATCAAAAGAATCAACCCTCTCTCTTCAATCTTATGAATTCCATACAAATATTTTTTCCCCAGTGCTCCTCCCTTCAAAGAGATGGATGCTTATTATTCAGCCTACCTTTCTATGCACTGTGAGATAAAAACTGACAGGCAGTGAGAACTTCCTCCTTGTATGGAAGTCTCCAGTTTGGTTGTTATCGCTGATTACAGAGGCCAGAACTGTCTAGTATTAACTATTTAAGTGTTGTTAAAAACATGCTTACATCAGGTTTAAGTCACAGAAGGCGGAGGAAAAAATTATTGTGATGGATATTATGAAAATATCATTAAAAATGTATGTGTTGTCTACTAGATGTCTGTGCAGCAGATGATGGCCGGTGTTGGGGAGGCGGGGCGGAACGCCAGGGTCAGTACCAGCACTGGGGTAAGACACCTGAAAGACTCAGAACTTTCAGTATGTTATTTGTACTGCAGTAATAGAGGATTTACTTTAAATATTTAATATATATATATATATAATTTTTTTTTTTTTTTTTTTTTTATATCTGGTTCTGTCTTGGTAACCCTGGAGTTGATCCTGGGGTATCCATGACACATTTGCGTAGATCATGACTGGAGCTTTAACACGTGTGTACTGATTTTCATACCTCCAGAGCAATGGATCTGTGGATGTGCACATCAACTTGGACCAATCAGTGCACAGTGAACCAAGGATAAGGCTCCAGTTGGCCGAAAACCTGTTGCGAGAGACTCAGTCTTTGATTCACAGACTGGAGGTGTGGTCTTCTTTCGACAGCCTGCAGCCACCATTGGAACAAGTTATTGCGTTAATGTGTATTTCCTTGATTCCCATGTGCTTCGTTACTGTGACAGTATAAAGAATTCAGTTACGGTAAAATATAATTTTGGTTTCAGGGTCAACCAAGCACAGCATCCACCCATCAGGCGTCTGTTGCTCCGCCGCCATCTTCTATACCTTCCTCCTCATCCATGCAACCCATGGACACTTCTCCACCACCACCTGCTGCCTCCTCTTCCTCCTCTGCGTCCACACAGACAGAGGGACCTCCTCACTCTGGACCAAAGTACGAGAAACCCTTTGTGTTTGACGATCTGATTTAATCTCATTGAAAGGTGCTGCATCGTAGAACGCTAGAACATTTCATGTGGAATATCACAACTGCATGGCAGAGCTGTGAAGTGTCTGTTTTTTTTCCCTTCGTCTGTGATCTCAGTCACCCAAGTCCATTGGAGCTAGTGGAGGTTCTCTCGGAGGTGCGGAGGGTGGAGGAGAGACTCCGCCCCTTTATGGAAAGAACCCACTCAATACTGGGAGCAGCTGCTTCGGCGGATTACAATAACAATGTATGGGTTACATTTCCAACCCTCAGACCAGTCCTGTTTAAAATACAGAAGTACAATTCTACATTGGTCAAAGACACAGTAATGTTTGAATCAGATGTGTAAATCCACTTACTGTGCTGTGTCCTTTAATAGACGCAAGAGCGTGAGGAGGATCAGCGCACTCTCAATATGGTTGGGGAATCCCTCCGTCTCCTAGGCAACACCTTGGTTGCTTTGAGTGATCTTCGGTGTAATTTGGCTGCTCAACCTCCCCGTCACCTGCATGTAGTTCGGCCCATTTCCCACTATACGTCCCCTGTTTTGCTGCAGAGTGGACTGCCCCACATGCCAATACCGGTGAGCTACCAGACTGATTTGTTTGTTTATGCTATTGTGAGCACGACTGCCCGTGATCCAGATGCATTTTTGAAATGCAGAATGTCTGTGTTTAAGTGTGTGTGTCACTGTTATTTGCAGATGAACATTGGCACAACTGTTACCATGACCTCTAATGGCAGACAGGCAGGTGAAGGTCAGTCAACAACACCTCAACCCTCTGGCCAATCAGACGTGCAGAATCAGGCACAGGAACAAACTCCTCCGTCCAATGGAGCCAATCAACAGCCTGGTCAGGGAGCTCCTCGGGTGATCAGAATCACTCACCAGACCCTGGAGCCTGTGGTGATGATGCAGATGAACCTGGATGGTATGTTCAGTGTGACTCTCGATGTTTGTGTTTCCTGGTCTGTCAGAAACTCACGAATACCACCGTCTCATTCCACTACTGGCACAATAATCTGTAATTCATTTGACCTTATTTCGGGGTTTTGTTGTATGTGCTTCACTGAGCAGGACGCCTACAGAGCTGATTGGTTGGGTCAGCAGTGTGTTGTATGTGCTTCACTGAGCAGGACGCCTACAGAGCTGATTGGTTGGGTCAGCAGTGTAATTCTGTCCACTGATCTGTGCATTTTTGTGCAACAGATTCGGGCAGCGGAGCTCAAGTCCCAGTCCAACAGAACGGCGCCCCTGCTGGTGAGGCTGGTCAGTGTCCGCTGTGCAAACCAACTACAGACTCACCTCAAGAGATTTAATGCAGCACTTCCTGGGCACTGTGATCTCAGGAATCTGCTATTGCTTAATTCCCACTAACCCTTTATGTTGTTATTGTTGGTTATACATGTTTGCTACAGATGTCCTTATAGATGTATGTAGAAGTGTCCCTTGTCCAGCAACTTGGATTTCACTGGGTATCGGTGGTTTCTTTCAGTGTTCTTGGTATCAGCATTTATTTATTTTTTACTTGTCTCTTCTCCAAAGGAACTCCACCCATCCACATCCCAGGCCTCCCTCCAGAGTTCATGCAGGCCATCGTACACCAGATCTCTCAGCAGGCTGCTGCCATGGCTACTGCAGCATCAGCATCACACCAGCCAGGTGCTCCGGGTCCAGCTGCTCAGCATGTAGAAGGCCAAGCGGCCCCTCCCCCACCTCAGGCCAGGGTTGTCATCACGCGACCGTCCTTCACCCCACGCATTCCTCAGCCTGCAGGCACCAGAGGAGCCACCATCAACCTGCGTGCAGCAGTGCCCCCTACAGCCAGCCAGCAGCCAGGGCAGGTGTGTTATTGTGAACCTTTTCATTTAGTTTAGACACAATTTGTACATATATTGATTTGTAGTTTGACGCCTCTGTCGTTGGGTCACACATTCTTCCTTGTCTCCAGGGCAACACCATGGCTGCTTCTCCTCTCACTCAGATGGTGAGCGGCTTGGTAGGTCAGCTGCTCATGCCGATGCACACAGGTGAGATGCTCTACAGGTAATATAGCCAAAACACACCTCAACTCTGGCCCAACATCTTGGTTGGAGTTCCTGTGCAATGTTCACATTACGAAAGATCTCACATCATCTGCCATGAAGAAGTGGGAATGAGCCCAGCACTGTAATCAGCCCTGTCAACAAGCCATTTCTGTTACCTTTGCCTACTGAGCCTTCTTTGTTTCATCGGAACCATAGCAGATTTTGATCGGGACCATCAACTGAACTGGACTTATTTCCTTCCCAGGTGTCCAGACTTCAACTACCTCTTCCTCCCACTCATTCTCCTTTTCTACGTCTTCAACTTCTTCTTCGCCGTCCTTTGCGAGCGCTCCTCCTCCCTCAGCCAACACGTCTGGCCAGACGACCACTCGCACAACCAGCACAGCCTCCGTAGGCCAGTCTCAGGAGGGCGTCCCAGAGGGGCATCTGCCCCATCTGCTTGGGTCCCTCCTGGGAGGAGCTGCTGGAGTGGGTGGGGGCATCTCTGGAGCCACTCCATCCATTACAGTGACCGTGCCTGGTGTCCCTGCCTTCATACAGGGCTTGTCTGATTTCATCCAGGTCAGTGTTGGTGTTTTTCCTATAGATTCACCCAAATGTACTTTTTTATGTGCTTATTTATACGTTTGCTTATTTATGTTCTTTTCATCCAGGCCAGTGACCCTGTATTCCCGCCCCCAAACCAGCCCCCTCCTGCCCCTGCTGCCCCACCCGCACCTTCAGCATCGCCCGTCAGCCCCCAGCAGCCCCCGCCCAGTGGAACAGGAGACTCCTTGAGCCCAGAGCTGTTCACGGGAATTGTGCAGGGTGTGTTGTCCACCATGATGGGCTCCCTGGGTGCTGGGCAGGGCAACAGCGAGAGCATTGCCCAGTTCATACAGAGGTTGTCCCAGACCAGCGACCTCTTCACCCCCGGAGCTGGCGATGCTGTGGGTGAGCTCTTCCTGCTAAAACTGTGTGTGTGTGTGTGTGTGTGTGTGTGTGTGTGTGTGTGCATATATATGCATAGGAACAAGGTAAACCTCATTCGCCTTTAGACACTTACACATAAGACGCTGCCTTAGGTCACTCAAGGTGGTTGTGGAAGTACTGAGCAGTTTTATCCACAAAGGGCACCATTGTTTCCAGCTTCTTGGTTTCTAGCACAAGCAGCCTTATTGTTAAATCCTTTGGACGGTTCTCAAACAAGTGGTTATTTACATTGGCTGTAATTCTGCTTGGTTGGAATAACAACCAGCAGTCCTAAGTGGACAGTCTGTCCACTGTGGGTTAGGGGACCCGGCCGTTTGACGAGAGTCTCATGCTCGCTGTGTCTCTGCCAGGTTTCTTTGGAGACCTGTTGTCTTTGGTATGTCAGAGTTTCTCCATGGTGGACATGGTGCTGCTGCTACACGGGAATGCCCAGCCTCTCAGTCGCATCCAGCCCGAACTCACTGCCTTCTTCACCGAGCACTATCTCCAGGGGGCGGAGCCTACTGACGCCAACATCGCCGTAAGCAACCCACCTCTGCCAGGTTACCATGCGCCATTACTGAGCTCGAGTGTCGGCTTCCGTCTCCATGTTTGTTCTGTTCTGAGAAGTCATCATATTTATCATTCACATTATTACCAGACTTGAATGACTTGAATGCAGAATTAGTTCAGGCTGGTATTTATTGCAGACCTGGACCAAACACTGGCCTGGTTATGATCAGTTTGAATAGCAGAGGATCTGAATGTTTTCCCTCTAGACTGCTGCTGAAGACCTGATCAGTGGACTCGAGGAGTATATTGCCGAGAGCTTTGTAAGTTCAACACACTCGCGTAACCACCATTTCGAACCACTTAAGCAACAAGAGCCTGACGTTCTGTTTGACGGCTGGGTGTCAGTCCACAGTCACGGTGCGAGAGGGCGTGGACATCATCCACACCAACATGTCCTTCCTCAGACAGCAGTTCACGCGCATGGCTATGCACGTTCTCCGCTGCGCAGGTACCCGCCTACAGCGCCGCACACGATCTGTGTTTTAGCAGGCAGACAAGTGAGTTGCTTTCACAAAGGCGAAGACTGCAATGCGGCCATGCACTGTGCTTGCGTAATAAACCCACGTTTGCATAAGACCGTACGTGTCCGTATTCGTACGACTCTCTTGATGATCAGCTTGACACTCAGGGATTCCCGTAGGAGGCGGGAGGCTGTGTGACATCTGATCCACTATTAAGTGGTTTGTCACTTAAACACTTGTCCCCTTGCAGATCACACCTTTGGCCCACGTCTGCTGTTCCTGTGCACTCGGGGTCTGTTTGAGTGTCTGGCTCTCAACCTCTGCTGTTTAAGAGGAGAACAGAGGGCACTGACTGCAGTCATCAACCACCGCATTGTTAGTTCAGCATCTTCACACTCACTCTGATCTCTGAGAGAGACGCCAGTCCTTCGTTGTAGAACGGGAGTTGACGATCTCTGTGCGTGTTTGTTCGTGCGTACAGACGAGGATGTCTGCGGAGGTGAACCCCAGTCTAGTAAACTGGCTGACCAGTATGATGTCAATGAGACTCCATGTGATCCTTGACCACAACCCAGTTACGGAGGACCAGATCCAGCATTATGTAATCTACACACAGGTCATACGAGCGCCGTCTTCACAACTCATTCGAGCACTTGTTCTAAATTTAGCTCTCCATACCTATTTTTCTAAATATATTTGTTCCTTCTAATTGCAGCCTGAACCTGCTGACAGGGAGGAGTCAGACGCGCAAGACGGCCAACCAGCAGAGGGCCAGAATGTGCAGGTGAACAAATATGCAGAAGAGCTCTAATGAGATGCGCTGTTTCTAACTGCTAGTGTGTGTCTTTCATTAGCAGACAGATAAGTAAATGGCATTCACTGCAAAAGCTAAATGAAATTTCCATGGGAAGTTAGCTGCTCGCATCTTCAGAATTTAAACGAGCTAATATGTAGGTAATAGCACAATTAAAAGCCCTCTAATACATCTTTGCCCGTTCTTTGCAAGCTATCTTGCAAACCCACCTATTTTAACAAATTATTATTCCCAAACTAGAATGTTTGATAAAAAAAAATCCTATTTGAAATGTTTCAATACTAACCTGCTTGTTGTTAATACATGTTAAATAATATCAAGCTCAGTGAAAATATTCAGTGTTTTTATGGACGCGGGAATGATGTGATGCATTACTGTGACCTACAGATGGAGGAGGGTTTGTCTCCTGCATCAGCCACCACTGCTGAAGAGGCTTTGGCATCGTCTGGAGAGAGCGCTAGTAAAGACCGCGCAGAGCCACCCGCGGACCTCGCTGCTCACAGGTCGCCGTCAGGAGAGCCGCGAGCAGCGGGGGGGGAGGAGTCAGGCATGGAGGCGGAGCCTTGGGCAGCTGCCGTACCCCCCGTGAGACACGCCCCCCTCACGTCCTCACTACATGCTTCTCAGTGGCTCTCACAGGAGGCGGAGGTCTGCCGTTAGTCCGAATGACCGAAGGACATGCGTGTGTGTGTGTGTGTGTGTGTGTGTGTGTGTGTGTGTGTGTGTGTGTGTGTGTGTGTGTGTGTTCTGTCAGGAGTGGGTGCCCATCATTAGGCACGACATGCTGTCTCAGCGGAAGATGAAGGCCCAACCCCCCCTGTCGGATGCCTACCTTCAGGGGATGCCCGCAAAGAGGAGGAAGGTTGGTGCTTGCAAGACCTTTTGGAATTTAGTGTAAGAATGAATCCTGCTGAAACATATGCCACGTGATGTTTTATAGAAAGATACAACACACACACTGCTTTGGTGTGTGTGTGCATGTGCGTGTGTGTGTGTGTGTGTGTGTGTGTGTGTGTGCACTGTATGAACCGTGCTCATAACAGTCTGCACTTTGTGGTAAAGACTGCTCAGGGTGAGGGACCGCCCCTTTCTCTCTCCGACGCTGTGAATCGTGCTGCCAGGACAGTGGGGGTGCGGCCTGTCACTACCCCAGACAGCCTGCAGGTGGAGCTGGAAACACCAGAGCTTCAGGACGCCTATACAAATCAGGTGACACACTAAATGATTTGTTTTACCTCTGCTTTGCTTTCAGTATCTTCAACTAAGTTAGATCCTATGCAGAGGGCTACCTTAGTGAAAAGGGGTGACTGGGGGGGGCAGACATTACACTCTTGGTTGAACAGCACACAAAAACATGGGGGCTGGAGCTGAATACGGTTCCCAACATCAGTAATCAAAATAAATAAGTGGATATGAAAGTTTCTGAACAATTTTTTTTCCTCGTATGTCTCAGGTTAAGAGTGATCTAAAGAAAAAGGTCAGTGAAGACCCTGACTACAACTCACAGCGTTTCCCCAACACGCACAAGGTTTTCTCGGACGACTCCTAACTGTAAAGGTTCATTTTGCACGCGATTACCAATTCAAATGTTCACATGACCTATTAGGGACTCAAACAGGCGGATAGAGGAACTGGATTCTTCTGTGAATGGGACTGATCCTTGCACTCTTCACTTCGTATGCAGTAGGCAACGTTTATTGTAAACACTTCCTAATCTTCTTGGTAGACCATGTATTTGGGACCAGTTTCACTCTTATATCCAGCATCTGTGTAAATCCCCACGGCTTCCTGTGTAATTTCAGTTGTAAATTAGCTGTATATTGGTGTAATTTGTTTTTATTAGTGGCAATAAAAGCAGCTGCAATGCTACCATACATACCTGAAATCAACGCGTACTTTCTCCATTACAGGATGACCAGCCAGTGGTCTGAGGAGGAGTTTTTACTAAAATGTACCAGTCTGGTTTCTTTTAGCAGGATGAATAGATGGTTTTAAGTCACCTCACGATGAAGAGCGTTTACCTGAATCTGCTGTGGTCTTTCATCACTGTCACCCTGTGCTTGTCTGTCTTGAGACCTGCGACTACTTTTCTTTCATAAAGCCAAAATCTACACGTTAATGTTGGTTGTGAATGTGACTGTTCTACAATAAAAATGTAGTCCTAAATATTTACTTTCAACCTCTATGAAACTCGTGTTTCAAATTAACATTTAAAGGTTATGGCAACGTTACCCTCTGTAAAATTGACCTCGGTATTTGAACTTAACAAATGGCATGATGTCACTATTAATATGCTCAGGAGAATGTAATGTGGTATGAACACAAAATCAGGTGTATTTGAATTTGGTCTGTCTTTACACATGCATGAACCTATAACTAAAAGACAAACTCAACAAAGTACCTTTCCACTTATTATTCATGATCATAATCATGATAAAATGTGACCTTCCAAATAGTAAATGCTGTGTTTACACTTTATTATTCACACATTTTCATACCCAAATTTGGGTTAACGACAGCAAATAAATATTACAGCAACAGACCAAGGATTTAGCTGAAGTTTTTATGAATCCTACCACTCATAAGTTATCTAAAGTTTAACTGTGCAATAGTTCTGTAAGCCTCTATAACTCTTAAAGTGCAAGCAGTATGGTGTACGCATAGAAACCACAGAAAAGCTATGTTTGTGTTTTTCTGTCACAGTAGCAGTATGTGTTTTACCATCTATAAATGCTCTCTGCGTTCTCATAGTTATATGAACCACAAAACCAACTTTGAACATTTAGATTGGTGAATAGACTGGTAAATATACATATTTGAAAATGCCATTACCTCTGTGTGTTAAAGGAAAATGACTACGACTTTGTAATCTCAATGGTATAAATGATTATTAGCAAAAATGGTAGCACATTCAGGCAGCACATAGCCTTATTTTTCCATTCATTTACACTACAAAAGGCAAACGAATGATCCTCCATCTGCACGTTTACATTGGGAAGTAAATAAGGGGCCAAGGCTTCAGATTTATGCAAGAATCACCTGGCCTTCCACTGCATGCTTAGTTGCTTTTCTACAATGACAGGATGTTTCACCAATAAAAGCAGTTTACATGCAAGTAGTGCAGATGTGCGATACCTTTGCAAAGACAACACGTTTGATGCACCGTCTCCAGGTGCATGCCGTCTCCAGGTGCATGCTGAATACCTTTCCACTGCGTGCTACAGATCAGTTCTAGCACAGGCCAACGATGCAATGCTGCACTGGTGTACTTCATTACCAGTTACCAACTTTAGTCCCAACTGGGGCTTCAACCTTTCCAAGCCTCCATTTTTGCCTTTAATCAGGAATCTAATTCACTTTAACCAATCCAATAACAGGGCTGTGTTGTAATTAGTCTAAATAAGTTATGGCGCAGAGTGAAGACGGCTTGTGAACACACACACTGAAGCATAGCATAGCAGTCCATGTACAACAGGTTACAGCGGGGTGCTGCTACGTTTACTGGAGGTAACAGAGATGCTGCAGACACACACCCAAAGTGCCATGAGGATCCCTGTGGAAGTGGAGAACATCTGTTGGGTGGCAGCACCTCGTCTATACGAAGCAGACAGCAAGACACGCTTCACGCTGCTGTATTTAATGAATTTTCTGTATGAAAAATGACTAGTCTGCAGTTGAAATGTCCTTTCCTTAACCAAAATCAAGTTGATATATATATATATATATATATATATATATAAAAGAGAGAGAGCATGAATGAATAGCATGAATCTATCTGTTCCTTGACATAAGCGCAGTAACTTCCTCACCACTCTTCTTCTCTGGATCTGTGTGTGCTTGTCATCACCTGACACAGTAAACACAATGAAAATAAATGTGGGTGTGGGTAAAAACGCCTGCAGTAGTGGCTTCCAGTGCACGACAGGCTGCCTGTAGCAGACAGAGCTATGGAGCTTTGGCTTGAGGCACAGCACAGTATTCCATTAAATACACCAGACAGGTAAGACAGTGGACCTGACAGTGGTTTTCTAGTGACATAGTTTACATTTCCTGCTGTGAGGAGTTTCCAGCTGTTCCTTGGTTGTTGGGGTTTTCACTTCTTCAGTTCTAATTCGCCTTCTCTTTGAGGTTTTCTTGAGGACGTTTCCCCTTGACTCTCACTGATGACAGTAATAACACACACAGGGTCCCCCCAGGATCTTGTCTGCACTCCCTCCCTTACTCTCGGCTCTGTCTGACGGAGGAGAGCAGCGGAGGCAGGAGGTTGAGGGCGGGCCGGGGCTCCTGGACACCCAGAGCCACCAGGGCTCCTGTCAGCAGCGACGTCACTTTGGGAAGTACGGGCGGTTGAGCCTGCATCACCTGCAGGTGCAAAAACACCAGCTATTACTCACAGCCCGTCTACCAGGTCAGCCATGTTTTAGTGCGCGTCACTACCACAAACGCCAAGGAGCACCAGAATCACTGCGAACAAAGGCCTGGCTCTCTGACCTTTTCGACCTTATGACAGCGTACGCGTCCGTCGGAGCCCACGTAGAAGGTGGAGAATGCGTCGTATGTCCTGTTAAAGCAACAAAAACAAGTGTTCGTGGAGATACTGCTGACCTGAGGTCACACACACACACACACACACACACACACACACATACACACACACACACACACACACACACACGGCCTTGCCCAGTACTCAGCTGTACCTATAAAGCTGGGTCTTGTCCTTCTTGTAGAAGCGGAGCATCAGAATGTGGAAGGGCAGGCCCTTGACTCTCCAGCGCGCTTTGATGGATCCGTCCTCTGGGTGCTTCGTTAACTTCAGCACCTCCATACGCGTGTCCGCGTAATAACACAGGCACAGCAGTCGCCATAGTGACAGGGTCAGCTGGTATGCCAAACGGCCTCTAAGGAGGTAGAAAGAAGAATGCTGCCTTCCATCTGCTCTCTGCAACACTTACTCTAGCAAAGCAGGTGGTAAATATACTAGTGATAATGAATGTAATTCACAAAAATAAAAAAATCTCACCTAGTCTTGGTGTTGAGAAGACCATTGATGAACTCCAAATCACTGGAGTACATACTGTAGTCGTGATTCTTCACAAAAAAATTGGGTATCTGGAAGACAATGTGAACACATAGTGACTCGAGAGCAAACCTAGTTTAAAATATACAGATAGCCGGCAAAGGCACGAAAGATCTAGGAAAACAAGAGGCTTTCTTAAGTATTACCTCAATCCTGAGTCTCTCATATATGAGAGCAAGTTTCTCATCGTTCTCCTTGTTTTTCTCACTGAATCCGCTCTCCGTACTCCGCATCTGTGCAGGACTGCAGAGCGAGACCTGGGGACCTGGGGAGCAGGCCTGTCCTTCATGTCCAACTCTCAGGCTGTCTGCAACCTCCGACAAAGTCTCCGTCTCAGGGCAATGAAAGCAAAAGAAATGCGAGCCCAAAGCGAATGGACCAGGACATCCTTCGGTTTGAAACAAACTCCGGAAAGAGACCTGCTCCCTCTGCTCCCTCTGCGGTCTGCTCTCAGTCCATATTTTTCCAGTAACATTAATGTCATCATCTCTCCTCCCGGCAACGGTGGTTAAAGGGAACAAAAGGTCAGTGGGACAGTTGGTTCCCAAAGCATGGAGCTCACTCAACTCCACTTGTCCAAACAAGGGCACCTTGACCAGGGTGTACTGCTCATTTTCCCTGGGTTTAAACAGCACACACAGGCTAACGGTCTCCTCCCACTCCTCATCTAGACTGTGCGCTCTACACGGCTGGCAGGCATGGTGGAACGGGTGAGAAAAGCTTGGCTTCTTGGCAGATTGGTAATTCAGGCTACTTGGGGCCAAAACCCATGATGCACTGCTAAGAACTCTACAGGTGCCATTCAAGTGGGAACCAAGTTTCTGCAAATAAGATAACATGGTAGACAACAAAGACGTTAGTTTCTAAGTACATGAATAGCTTTACAGTTTAATCAAAATAACAGACGTGTATCTACCTGCCATGCACCCCAGCTCTGTTTCTTTACTGGTTGTCTGCTACAATGGCTCCTGATGCAACCCACCCAAAATGAGACACCCCTTCTGCACACAGCCATTCAGGTCAGGGTGCTGGGGAACCCAACGATATTAGATTATCAGTAAACTGGCATAGTTGTGCAAAACAGTGGTGAGGAAAACTTTAATTTTACCATCCACTGTCAAGCGTGCGATCTGTGATCCAGCTTCTCTATAAAGAGAAAAAAGAATAATCTCAGCTTTTAAAGTATAATTTCACACACACAATTGGACAATGTTTGCATCTGAACTGAGAGTGTTTCAAGATTGGAGTGAGAACTCAGTGTAGCTTAAATTGCTTTTATGTTGAGAATTTCTTGCAGAAACGCAAAATACCCAAGCGTAGCACGTGACCACCCTACTCTGAGTGACAGCGGCAAGTTTGTAAAAGACAAAAAGAAACAACCCGACAGTACAGAAACGAAAAAGATCGGAATCTTCTACAATGCTACTACTTCTCTCTTATAGTTAGCTCTATGTTAGTCGTTACTCTGTGGAAAGGTAAAAAAGAACAGTCTAGTTATATTATGAGCACATAATCGTTATGGTTACGTCCTGGGATCGGTTAGCTAGCTTGTCATTGCACTTATTCATTTAACAATGCGCTTGGTCTGCAGCTGGCTAACCTGCGTTGAGTTATCTTTGTAACCCAAAGAGCCGGGCGCAAACGAAGTGTTTAAAGGACAAAAAACAGCTGTGTCGTTGAAGTGTCATCACTGAAATGTAGTCTGCGTCAACTGTTACTACACGCTGTGAACACCTCCGATCCAAGAGCTAAACGCTAGCCTAGCTAACCAGCTGGTTACATAGCTAGCTTTTAAAACTAGTTAACGTAGCTGGTTCGGCTAACTTAGCTAAGTAAAGTAACTAGCCTGATTCCTAGCATATCTAGTTTGATGCGTACCTGTAAACAGACACTCGTGCGAAGAGTCGCTATTGTGTAGGAATGTTTAAATCGGTAAGCGTGCTTGGAAATATGAATATTATAACATCGGAATCTTTCGCTAACATTACACAAATGTCACATCTCTTCAATGCCCTTGCCCACCGCAACGGTAGTACGCAAGCGCGAACTACAACAGAACCCACCTATCTCTGAGCAACAGCGATGCCGGATGTGATGTCATTTGACAGACTTTTGCAAACTAAAAGTCCTTAGGCGAGCGCCCCAAACCTTGTGAACTCATTTAATTTTATTCGATATTGAATTGGTGGGATGTAGACGTTGTCCTAGAGTCATGTATTGTTATACTTAATTGTTTAGAATCTCAGTATTAGCAAGCGCCGGTGTTGCCCTTAAAAACTGCTTTACCAAAGCTAAGGAACTTTATTTCATTATATCATAGATAACTAAAGCGAATTAAGGAATTAATTTTGAAATCCATAATAAACAAATTCTAACCCCGCCGCTGTCATTATTTGCATATTTAGTAATAGCACATAATTTCGTAATAGCAATTAATACAAACATAAATTGCATGTAATTCCAGCCACGCGTTTGAAAGACCGGCGCAGTTACCGTAACTCTCCTGTCGCTGTCGCTGTCATTTACCACACAGCCGGCTTCTGAAACTCTGTGGTACCTTTTTGTACCAAGAAAGGCGAGACCTGGGCCTCATGTGCGTTTCTGTGCGTCTGCGTGTGAAGTCACCAGTTGCAGTGATATATCCTCAGTTCATTTTCACGAATTAATTACTGTTTTCATTTGTTGGGGCTAAAAGTCGAAGATGCCAAAGAAATCTAAAGAAGTGGCACAGTGGGAGGGTGATGACGAACCACAAACAGGTAACTGAAGTCGGCACACAAGTAACGGTGTAAAGAATGCTGGGATAACTAGCGTTAGCTCGCCAGCACTGGAAGCTAACAGTAGCAGTGTGGCTGTTCGTTCCAGCTAGCTTAGCTTGATCGGCTGAATAAATTGTCAAGTAGGTGATTTGAGTCAGCACACTTTGTCAGCTGGTCAGTTACTCTTACTATAAAATCTGTTTAGTCACAGATTTGTTGTGGCACATATGCTGGCTAGTTAAAGCCTTGAACTTGAATGATAGACCTTGACTATCCCGGTATCCTGTGTAATCTAGCTGGGGGGTTGTGTGGAGTTGTGCTACCCATCTGTTTATGCTACCTAGCGGCTAAATCACACGTTTCTTTCTTTCTTTTTTTGCATTTTCATGTTCATCAAATTGAGTAAACAGTTATGTAAAATAACTATTCTGCACTGGGAGCATTGTTGTGGGATATTAACATATCCAGATATGCTACCCCTTTATTTTTTAAATAAACATATTGTAGATATATACATATACATATTGTCTATAGTAGAGTATAAAAACATGCCGTGCGCTTACAGTACTCCTGCTCCTTTTGTTATTATCATAACCCTGAGCTGGCCTGTACCTTTATGACACATACAGAGCTGGAAAGGGAAAGAAATAAGGAGGTAGCACAAATGTGCTGTTGATTCTCGTTACGGTGGCATTTGTCGACAAATCAGCAAATTTGCCTTTCCGCTATTGAACTACTAGGCACAGTCATGATAGTGCACTTCTTACTGATGGGACTCGTGATCCACCCCTTCTATCTTTTCATTCATCCCTCCATCCTCCTATAATAAACCACCACTAATATTCTAATTATCAGTTAACATAGTTTTTATGCTGTTACAATGGGCTTTGTCAAGCTAACTTGGTTTGTTCACAAAGTTTACTTTCCAGTTTCATTTGTTCTCCTTATTCTTGTTGTGTTGTATGGCGGGCAAAACTAAAGCATGCAATTTATTCGAATTCCAGGACTTTGTAGCAATGTTTCGTTAGCTTGGCATTACAGTTTGTTAATGACGTGGGTGTCAAAGATGGATACCCTAAAAGGTTTTCATTTTCATGATTTTCAGACAAACCAGTCAAGAAAGGAAAGAAAGACAAGAAAGCGAAGAAGAGCGTAAGTCAAAATTTAGTAACAAGGTGCTTTGTTTGAATGAGACATTCAACATTCAGTCAGGCCTCAAGTGAGCAAGTAGGCCCAGCCCCAGGTGTTGTTTTAGCTGGGGGATTTGGTTCTAGAATTGATGACTCTTCTTTTGTAGTTTTTTGACGAGCTGGCTTCAGACAGTAAATCAGAGAAGACAGATGAGACGGCAGTGAAAGAGGCACAAGGAAAGCAGGTAAGTTAGTCTGTAACGCACGGTATGTTTAATTATCTCGATTTAAGTCTCTTTTTTTTTTTAGGTTGAGGTTTTGCCCAATGGTGGATTTGTTCAGTCATAAGCCTGCTTATACATTCTAAAATGATGCATTTTTGAGAAAATGGTTTGCCTCATTGCCATTGCTTGGAAATATCATGGTGTTGGATAGTTAAACTAATGGAACTTAGCTGTCAGATTTAATTACGAACGTTGGGAGCATTGGTGGTGAGCAGACCAGGAAGCAGACTGTCCAGGAGGAATACTAGATTTGTATTACGTGTTTAGCCTCAAAAGAAAAAAAAAGACCGGCGGAAAGGGAGAGGTGGAGAAGGGGATGAGGAAGATGAAGACGTCATGCAGCGACTCAAGAAGCTGTCCGTACAGCCTAGTGATGAGGAAGAGGAGGAGGAGGAGGAGGCTGAAGGTAGTGGCAACAAAGAAAATCACTTTTTTGTTATTAAATGTTAGCCTATGTTCACGATGTCCATAATTAAAAACATGTTTTCATGAACTTTCTGTATGCTTTTCTTTATATAGCAGCTCCTGTCAAGGCTGGAACGAGAAACAAGGCAAGTCTTTTTTTTCCTAACCAGCATATGGGGCTGAGTCATGACATCTTGACCTCTGGTGTACTATATGGGGCTGAGTCATGACATCTTGACCTCTGGTGTACTATATGGGGTCGAGCTCTTCTTGATTAGGCCGTTTTCTCGTCTGTCATTGTGCATAAATCTGTTTTGAGTGTTGTTTTTTCCATTTTCCCTTCTTTCTCAGGGTGGCAACATATTTGCTGCTCTTAGTCAGGGTCAGAGTGATGAAGATGAGGAAGACGATGCAGACGGTGATGAGCATGGTGATGACGATGAAGATGAAAAACCCAAGAATAAGAAAAACACTAAGGTGAGCGTGTGCACACTATACATATGTGTGTGTGTGTGTGTGTGTGTGTGTGTGTGTGTGTGTGCACGCACTGTATATGCACTGCCACCTGGATTCTGAATGCATTTCAGGTTAAGGCCTGAGGTTTTCCTTTTGCCACAGTTTAAATAGCATCAATGAATTATGATGTTGAAGTGCCAATCAGGAAGTCACTGGATTAGACTTTAGCTCCATATTTGCTAACTGAAGTCTGTGAAGACATATAGTTTGGAATTATTCATTCTAATAATAAGTGACAGTAATACCCTTCATGTTTGATGAAAAGGTTCTTCTTCTTAGGGAAATAATGGTAAAAAAGGCATCTAGTTACACTGAGTAAATGTTGTATTAATATAAGAATCATGATCTGGCAAAAAACATTACATTAGTGTATGTCTGCAACTCTGTGCTCATTCTTTTCTCTGTTTTCATGACATTCCTTCTGACATTTATACCAAAGCTGAATGAACTCATCATAGACTGCAGAAAACAAGTGCAACAGTGTCAGTAGCAGAAATTAAATTAAATGTTGGGTATTTGCATTTAGAAGCATTGCCACTCACCCTTTCATAGTACAGTTCTGTTTTTGAATCTGTTTTTGAGTGCGGGATGGTCTGAAGCTTAATTTTGGCATTCTTTCTGAGATTTGCCCTGTTAATGTGAAAACAGGTGGACCGTACTTGATTTAAGTCAAGTAACATGGATCCACATCCAATTTCAAATGATCGTGGTTGACGGAAGCACTCAATATGTGTACATGTGTCTATAACTGTATGTATGTGATTCAGGTTGAGAAAGTTGCCAAAGGAAAGAAAAAAGATAAGCCTAAGACAGCTAAGGTGGGTACATGGCAATGTTTGTTTTCTATTTCTGACTTTCCGCCTGCACACTTATTTCTTATAATTTTGCCTTTAAATAGTTGCAGAATGCATTGGTGTATATAACACGTGATAGGAGCATAACCCGTCCCATAACCCGTCCCATAACCCGTCCCATAACCCGTCCCATAACCCGTCCCATAACCCGTGCCATAACCCGTCCCATAACCCGTCCCATAACCCATAACCCGTGCCATAACCCGTGCCATAACCCGTCCCATAACCCGTGCCATAACCCGTGCCATAACCCGTGCCATAACCCGTACCATAACCCGTACCATAACCCGTACCATAACCCGTCCCATAACCCCCTATTCTTTACTTGCTGTCTGTCTTTTTTTCTTTGACTAACATCATCTTTTACAGACAGATTCTGGAAAATAATATTGTAACCAGTCACCCTCAATGGACAGTTCCTCAAAAAGACGTCCTACTAAAGAGGTCAGGTTGAAGGTCTCTCTATTTCTCCATCTTCTGTTCTCACAGGAGGCTCCTGAGGATAAACATGACGAAGATGTGGAGAAAAAAGACGAGGATGAGAAGAAAGGGATGAAAAAGAACACGGGCAGCAGACCGTTGAAGGTATGATCCTGAGAGCTTGGTGGAGTGCATGGTGCTGGAAATGTGGAGGTCTTTTGGAGCTGGCTACAACTTCAACATGAACCAAGCAGTTCTAGGAATTCAAGCAGTTCTGTTTCAAGCCAGTTCTAGGAATATATAAATATGGTCAGTAATCCAATATCCTTGTAGTAATTTGTATGAATAATGGTGTCTGCTAAATATTACCGCATTAGGAGTCTCCATCCTTTTTTTTTTTGTACATTTTGAAATAATTAAAGTAAAACTAAACATTTGCAGGAGGATGAGGGTAAGGAGGTGCAGCCTCAGAAGACAGTGAAGAAAGAACAGCCAAAGGTGAGTGGAGGGTGTTTTACTCGGTAAAAAACACCTCCTTTGGCCTGTGCTCCATGACGTAGCCTCTTAACACAAACTCTGAAGTCTTGGAACAGTTCAGCATCAGATTTAACATGTTGGTTTGTTTCTGTTAAATGCTGAAGACGTTCACCCCAAATTGTCAACCTCTCACCATCTCGTTTGTAGAAGGGCAAGCCTGCTCGTCCTCCTCCTAGTGATGAGGACGAAGAGGAGGACAAGAGTGATGACAACGACACCATGATGGTACCCTCACCCGTTACCTTGGTGATTGGTGACCATGCAGTTGTTCTCTGGTGCTGCAGCACTCCAGTGTCTGCCTCTGTCCTCCCTTAGAGCGCAGAAGATGCTCTTGCAGCAGAACAAGGCAAAGAAAAAGATGACGACCCCTTTGCCAACCTGAGTAAAAAGGAGAAGAAGAAGAAAAAGAAAATGGTGAATATTGGATTAGAGAGATTATTGAATTGCTGCACGATTTCTTTCATGCCGGTCAGCGTGGTTATGTGGTAATAGCCAAGCATGACGGGTACATGAGTATATGTCTCTTGACATAACGGCAACATTTAACCTACTGCGGATTGCTGCGATATGCTAAGTATTTTTCCAAAGATACTTCATAGCATTGCGTTCTACAGATGGAGTACGAGCGGCAGGTGGCTAGTGTCCGTGCTCAGAGCGCAGCGGAGGAAGACTTCTCCGTCTCCCAGGCTGAGATGTCCTCAAGGCAAGCCATGCTGGAGAATGCATCTGATATTAAGGTCAGTTCCCCCCAAAAAAAAACAAACAAAAAAACTATTTAATCTGAGGAAAAATGTGCTCACTGAACCTGATTTAAGGTCTGAAGCGATTTAAGGTCCGTTTTTTGTATGTAGTTTGGCAATTTTTGAGACGTAACCTTGAGATGTAAAGGTTTGTCTCGTTGATTCGTAGCTGGAGAGATTCAGCATCTCTGCTCACGGCAAGGAGCTGTTTGTCAATGCCGATCTTCTGATTGTAGCAGGGCGGCGTTATGGCCTGGTCGGACCAAATGGGTTAGTGGACCAAAAAGTGGTTGAATTGATTATTAATTGATTATTAATTTGAATAATTAATGATTATTCATTTGAATAACCATATCAAAGTGCTAAAAAAAAAAAAAAAAAAAGAAATGTGAATGAATTTCTTGCATTGCTTTTACACTACGTGCTACATGCTACTCTTCCTCTCATCAGGAAAGGGAAGACCACGTTGCTGAAGCACATCTCCAACAGGGCTCTCAGCATTCCCCCCAATATCGATGTGTTGCTCTGCGAACAGGGTAAGTTTTAAGCCATGTATGCCACGGAAACCCTTTTCTCTCGTGTTGTCTGCTGTTTTGCGGTGCTTTGCTCTGTCCATGTGTGTGTGTGTGTGTGTGTTTGGGCTGACGGGCGTATTAAGCTGCGCTTCTCCTCAGAGGTGACTGCCGACGACACTCCGGCCGTGCAGGCCGTGCTGAAGGCCGACACCAGGCGCCTGAAGCTTCTCGAAGAGGAGAGGCGTCTGCAGAATTTGCTGGACAGGGGCGAGGACGGCGCCTCCGAGAGGCTAGAGAAGGTACGTGCACCGCCAGCTCCACGTTTAAGGCCTTTACAAGCGTCCTTGGAGGGGATGCACAGGAGAGGGTGGGGATTAGATGGGTTATGGGTCATGTTGGGAATGCAGCCAGAGGTTAATCTGTTTCCCCATCTACTCACGCTGGATTATTGACGTCCAATAGTGATGTGACTTCAAAGGTCGTCTTTCACAAAGTTACACGGTTATAGATTTGCATCGGGTGTAAAAACAAAATAACAGTAACAACCGTGCCCATTGGCTCACGGTAACAACCGTGCCCATTGGCTCACGGTAACAACCGTGCCCATTGGCTCACGTGTGCCAGGTGTATGAAGAGCTGAGGGCGATTGGGGCAGCAGCAGCAGAGGCCAAAGCCCGTAGGATCCTGGCTGGTTTGTCCTTCACCCCAGAGATGCAGAACAGACCCACTAAGAAGTTTTCTGGCGGCTGGAGGATGAGAGTGTCACTCGCCAGGTCAGCAGATATGGCCTCTGCCATTAAGAGTCCAGGGAAATGGTGCTTTTCATTTTTCAATTTCAATATGGTGGGAGGGAGGGAGGGGATTGGCAGGATATGGGTTGGACTTGATCACGTCCCCATTTTGAGTTGCTTGTGCTTCTGTCCTTCTCTGCAGAGCTCTCTTCATGGAACCCACTTTGTTGATGCTGGATGAGCCAACAAATCACCTGGACCTTAATGCTGTCATCTGGCTCAATAAGTAATGGCCAAACATTAACTCTGGATATCTGCGTGCAGGGCTTGGGGACAGAGTTTGGGTTGCCGTGCCTGCTTAGCTATATGAGCTCCCAGTTCCATGCATTTATGGTGGTATGCAGGCACTCGCTGGTTACACACATTCGTTTGTAACTGATTCAAACTCGTGGTTTTGACTCCAGATGTCCCTCAAGCACAAAACTGCAGGTGTCTTGAGCAATGCGTTCTAATATTTGAATGAGTGTATTTTCATTATGGCTTCAGAGATCACATAGAATGTACTTTTCAGTTTTCTCAGTATGAATTTTTCAATTTTTATCCTCATTTAATGACTCGTTGTAATAAGGTTCCGTTTTAAACGCATTATAAATGGTCCGATGATTTTCTCTCAGTGGTTTAAAACTCTCTGACTGCTGTCTAAAATTATTGTCTTCTGTTTCCCTTTTTCCCCAGCTACCTGCAGAGTTGGAAGAAGACCCTTCTGATTGTGTCCCATGACCAGAGTTTCTTGGATGATGTTTGTACAGATATTATTCACTTGGATAACCAAAAACTCTACTACTACAGGGGCAACTACCGTGAGTACCACTGTACTCAGAATATGTTAGTTGGCACAGAACAATCTAGACTTTGTATCCTCTAACTGGCTGTCTGGAAATATTACTGCCTATCTGTAGAGCTTTAATTTTTTTTATACATTTTTATATTACATATGTGAGGTTTGAAGTTAGCCATTTTTAGCCCAGAAAATCTTGTGCCTGTGAAAATGTTTCCCTTTTGTTTTTAGTGACTTTTAAGAAGATGTATGTGCAGAAACAGAAGGAGCTCTTGAAACAATATGAGAAACAGGAGAAAAAGCTCAAAGATTTGAAAGCTGGGGGCAAATCCACCAAACAGGCTGTGAGCTGCTCTTCTTCTTTGATCTGATTCAAATGTTTCAACTGCTTAAGCGTTTTCCTGCAAGTCATGCGTGTGTAATGGACCATCGCTGCTCATTCTGTCTCCTCTCAGGAGAAGCAGACCAAGGAGGCCCTGACCAGGAAGCAGCAGAAGGGCAGGAAGAAGGGGCAGGAAGAGGAGAGCCACGAAGCCCCTGAGTTACTGAAGAGGCCTAAGGAATACACCGTGAAGTTCACCTTCCCTAACCCACCACCCCTGTCTCCACCCATCCTTGGTCTGCACAGTGAGTGCTGCATCCCTGACTATCTTCATGTGAAATGACCATATATTACGAAATTAAAACAAACATAATTAATAAGATGTATTATTTTTAACGAAAGCTTTGTTGAACTAATCTTGTTACTCAGAACTTCTCCATAAAATACAACTGAAAAGCACTGTTGTTTTAAAACTATAACTATGTTTTAAGACTATAAAATGTTACTCACAGTAAAAAAAGGGATTGGATTCTTATTGTACTTTGTTGAGTACCTGGTATTAGATTTGTAATCTTTCTGTGAAAGGTTTGAAATAATGATGTATAGATCAGACACTGTTTGAAAACCTCATCTGTAAGAACATACATTATGATAATTACATTACAAACAGTTAGTGCAGTTTAGTACTTAAGAGCCACTTTGACCGTTCACTTGGTAATTTGGTTTCTTCACTTGATTCCTTGTTGAGGGGAACAGAATTTAATGCTTATTTCTTTCTTTTCAGGTGTGAACTTTGGCTATGAGGGTCAGAAACCTCTTTTCAAAAGTGTGGACTTTGGAATTGACATGGAGTCTCGAAGTAAGTTGTCAGAAGGGCGAATTGGAAAGAAAAATCCAGTTTAGGCAAAGTCTCGTTGAGACAGGTATCTTAATTAACAAGCATGCAGCAGAGTCCTACATGTGCCTCGACTTATAGTAATACAGTGAGGTGTTAATATGTAGCTAGATATGGGATATTTGAATAGGACAGTAATCAATCCCTTCGTGCCTGAGAAATAGAGACCCAGGAAACTATACTTTGGCACCTTTGGAGCTGATGGGATTATGCAAAGAACATCTGTGTTAATCTGTGGCTCACTTATGAACCTCTTCTGTAATCCCAAACTGGCCTCACTGATGAATAAGGCTGAATCCAGCTTCACTGACATGGCCAGTACACACTCATTGCCTCCAGTTCCATGTGGACTTTAACAAACAAACAAAACTGCACTACCCCACACAGCCAGCTGCTTCCTAACCCATACTACCCAAATGCCCCAGCAACTAAGGCCACACCCAACCCCAGTGTCACCATTAATGCATGTGCAGTGCCACTGGTTCCATCTGGATCTGGAAACTGGAAAGAAGGGCTTTAATTTAGCATTCTGTTTAGTGGAATTAACATTCACCAACAGTTCTTAAGAAGAAAGTTCTTAAAACTCACTTGCACAGTTTTCACAAAGATTCTGACATTGAATCCAGTGTTTTCTATAAAGGGATTTGTTCTTGGGTAACAGCAGAACCTACACACAGTCGAGCTGACAAGTCTGTGTAAAATGATTCATTGATTTTTCTTCAGTTCTACACACCAGAGTTTCAAATGGTTAAAGTCAGCATTTCTAGAAACTAAATTGGAATTCTGAGAAATAAAGTCGCAATAAATAAAAAAGAAAGGAAAAATGGTTTGTGGCCAAAATGGGCTTCCATAGATTTGTATGCGCACACAGCCCTGCAGTTTCATGCCCTTTCACACGGATTGGGGGGCTGCTTACTTATGCTAATCAAGGACTGTTGGCACAGGTATTCAAATTCATGATGGCAATTGGATTCATTATATGTACAAAGACAAAGAAACAATTCTGTGGTTTAAGAACACATCATGAATCTGATGTAGACCATTTATTAGGCCATTTCTCAGGTCGTTTCTCAACAAAAAAACAATATTGCTGAACGAGGCCACTTTTTCATGATTGCACCAAGATGTTTAGCATACCACTATGACGCGAGGTTTAGCTTCCTGCTATGTGAATGTGTGCACAAGTGTTCTTGGAAGTCCACGGAGGGAGAACCAGAAAAGACCCAAAAGACAACAGCAGTGGGAGGAACCGAAGAGAAATCCAGAGTTACTTTGAATAGAAATAAAACAATCTAAATCCGCTGATATAACATTTGTCCTGTTCCTGTCCCATTTTTATATTGTTCTCTGAATAAGTTAAATGTAGAACTTGAATGGTGTACTTACTGACAACTGACGAGCATTTCTTGTTTCAGTTTGTATAGTTGGACCAAATGGTGTTGGAAAGAGTACACTCCTCCTCCTGCTGACAGGAAAATTAACTCCAGTAAGTAATCTTTAACTCCCTAGCTTGTGTTTATGTAATAGGATCTGCTTTGTGATCCTTTCATGTTTATTGTGCAATAGTCATAAGCAGAAATGTGCAAAATGCAAGGTCCTTTTTTGAGTTGAGCTGTTTTTTGTAGTTGTTAAACGAGTACATGGTTAATTCAGTCTAATCTGTGTATATGGTAATGATAGAACATCCTCCTTTACATTTCAGACTAAAGGCGAGATGAGAAAGAATCACCGTTTGGTGAGTAGAGGTTTTTAATCGTTGAATATATAGAAACTTAGGGGGAGCTTGGGGTAAATAAAACAATTTTCGTTCTACGTCTACAGAAAGTAGGGTTCTTCAACCAGCAGTATGCAGATCAGCTGAACATGGAAGAGTCGCCCACCGAGTATCTACAGAGGAACTTCAACCTGCCCTATCAAGACAGCAGGAAGTGCTTGGGCCGCTTTGGTCTGGAGAGCCATGCGCACACTATCCAGATCTCCAAACTCTCTGGTACGGACCCAAGACATTCAGTAGACTCCTCACACTCTTTTGTAAACATTGTAATTAACCGCTCTACTTTTTTCAATCTTTTGTAGGTGGTCAGAAGGCAAGAGTGGTGTTTGCTGAACTGGCCTGTCGCCAACCTGATGTCTTAATATTGGTAAGCAGGGATCATCGTTATGCCGAATGAACTTCAATACAATTATATGAAGTTGAGGAAACGTTGCTTTTCCTTAATATTATTTATGCATGCACTTATTTTGCTGGAAAGGATGAGCCAACCAATAACCTTGACATCGAGTCGATTGATGCCTTGTCCGAAGCCATCAATGAATACAAAGGAGGTAAGTTTTAGCAGTGTCCATGACTGCAATGCAAATTCAGTTGCTGTATTTATTCTCGTACGACAGTAAAAATGTATTTAAGGCTGGTCTTCTGCTTCTTTTGGAATGGTCATGTTATAACTGTACCAGATGTGTAAATGCACAAATTACAATATGTACTGAGTCAACACTAAATGTATTCAATACTTTTTGTGATAAGCGTACTGATATGGAAGTGCTTACTGTCAGAAAACCGTAAAGTCCAAGTTTCAAGTCACAAAATCAAATTCTAAGTCTGAGATTACCTGGAATAGTGACATGGTACAACTTAATGTAGTTTAAGCTATTATATACAAATGCGTTTGTATAAAACATTTGGGGACAAAGGCCCCAGTTTTTCTTGACTAAACTGCCTGGTCTATTCTAGCTGTGATCATTGTGAGCCATGATGCCAGACTGATCACGGAGACCCAGTGTCACCTGTGGGTGGTGGAAGACCAGTCAATAAACCAGATTGATGGAGACTTTGAAGACTACAAGAGGGAAGTGCTGGAGGCCCTGGGAGAAACCTTGGTTAGCAAGTCCAAAGAGTGACCTTGAATAAGACCAGCCCAAGGACATCAGACATCACAGGAGCATTTCAAAGACATTTATGTACTAATTTGCCAATTTAACAGGGGAAGATAAAAACTTGTTTAACTACATCAGTCCTTTAGTCTTGGCATCTGAGACTGTATAATACATCTTATGATTACCACCTCAACATTGATGTTGTGTAATGCATCTCTACAGGACTGATGCCAGCTCACTACAGGACTAGAACAGAAGTGAACTGTGTAATACAGGTTGAGCTTAACTGTAGTCAGTTGCATTGTGTCCCGATTGTTGATTTCATCAAGACAAGGTTTGACTTGGGCACTTAATGAAAAGTTCCCTGTTAAGTGGTGGTTATATTCATGGTATCTGAGGCTTTGGGGTTGTACTTTATTAGGCCCTTAAGCCATAACTATAACCTATAAAGTGTTTTCCAGAATGATTGAATAACTTGTACTGCATCCATAGTGGCTAGACTGGTATGTTAAAAAATAATGCAAAATAGCCATTGACAAGAAACTAACCTCATTGAGAAGTATGCACTTGCATATTGATATGGAATATCAAAATAAATGAGTTTTTGCAGTATTTCATTTGACTTTATTATGGATGTATTTACACAAACCCACACAAAGTTTGAAGGTTCTACATATTCAAGCACTCGACCCAGTTGAAACATGATTAATTTACAAGCCATGTGCTTTTCTAGTACAAGTCCCACATCCCCCAGTTTTTAACAAACTTTGTTTATAAATATTCACGTTAACCATGTATCTTGTTGTCTTGATGGAGAAAGGTATATCTTTAATAATCTGTTCAAAGATTTAATACTGGATTTCTGGTGAAAATTGAGTAAATTGATCCATGGCTAAATTTAACTTGACCTGGAAAGGCTGCCCAATATATAATTCATTATTCTGGGTACATAATTTTAGGACTTTAGGTAATCTTTGTAGATCTTCTTCACTCTAGCCAGTTCTCGTTCATTTGGTTCTATGTTGCCATACCAAGAATACCAAGGCTCAGCTGTGATGTAATTGGGTGGAGGAGGTGTATGCCGCACTGCTCCATGGGAGCTTGAGTAGTCCTCTCCAGCGTAGTCCACAAAAGGTAACTGGGAGGGAATCAAGCCTGAGAAGAAACACATTCTTTCAAAGCACTGCAGTAAATGCCATTGAAACACACAAAGCAACTGTAATGTTTTCTTACCATGATCTCTTGCAGTTTCAATTGCCGTGTTAAGTAGTTTTTGCTGTTTCATGCACACACCTAAAATGAAAGAAAATTGCTCATTTTAGGAGAGGGCTGAAAAATATCCTCTAAAAAAACAACAAAAGGAAGTCTGGTCTAATATACTAAAACTTTACCAGTCCTAGTGGGATCATATACAAGTCCCGTGTAAGGATTTAGAAACTGCTGCAACAGGTTCACATTCTGCAGAAGTAAACATTTTATTTTACATGAGGTACATGAAAGGGCAGTCAAAACTGTACTAATCAATAAGATTACCAACAAGAATGTGTGTACAAACCTGGTAATGGATGATGATATTTGGATCACGGCAGATTGGACAAGGGTTCCCACATATTTTATCTCCCCTCTGTTGCAATAAGAAACGACTTCCAGTAACTAAATATACACACTCACACGCCACCTAAAGTTTACATGTGAATACTGAAATAACCAAAATAATTATACATAAAATCACTCACGATGCAAGTCTTCCTTGTCTTTTGAGGAGGTATTCCTCCTTTATGGTTTCGTCTGTAGCCAGCCCATACAGGTTTTAATCCGTAGCGCTCAATATACTCTGGAGAAGAATTAGCTGTATTAGAAGCTGTCGAAGTTATATTTACACATTATTTAAAACAAAACAGCAGCCGGTACCTTCGCTTTTCAAGTACTCCCATGGACTGTCTCTGTAACGGGACAGCGCCTCTATGGATTTATGTTCAGCACCACCAATTCCGTCAGATGTCAAATTTGCAGAACAGAAAACGTGTCGTACGACTGGAGCAGTAAACTGTATCCTAAACACTTCGTGTATTTTCTGAAATACAATACAGCTTTTCATTAATCAAGAACAGCAAATTAGCTAGTTAGCTAACTGCTAGTTAACATTAGCAAACAATGCTCTGTTATCAACCAGCTGTTATCAAACTTGCAATGACGATAGTACAGCGTAGACATATGAAATGCTAACTGCTTACATAATTTTAAAACAAACCTGGGCTAGGTGCGCTCTTTGAAAAACAACGGGAAAGATGCGACAGGTAGCTCTCACGATGCTCTGAGCGGAGGCTGCCATTTTGTCTTTAAGTCCCGGTGAAGAGGTTAAAGGTCAATGTAAAAGAGCCAATAAAGTGCGTAATTTAATGGGAATATTTTTTTACATCCCTTTAAGGTGTAATATAATCTTTTCTGCAATATATATATACACATTCAGAAAAGATTCGACTATACTATATATACTATACTATATTCGACTATATATAGTTTTAACCTGTTTTAACACGTTTTAAACAGTGTTACTCGCAATACTTAAATTCATTCCATAATATTACAATGTGTAATAATAATAATAATGTTTAACTACATGTTTAAACCATAGTTTAACTACAATAAATGCCTCTTGTTGTGTTATTACGTAGCACATTGTGTCCAGACCATTCTCAAACGCGCCATTCAATAGTCTACGAGGGGGGAAGGGATGTCCTTGACGAAGAGAGAGGTCGTTTCGAAAGACCACGTGATCTAGCATTTGCGCGTGCAACATTCAGCAGCACGCGCGAATGCTCGTTCGCGAAACATGGTATGACGTGAAAATCGTCACAAGTATATATACCGAGTCCCACCCTTCTAGATCATTCCTGGATTTGTCTGAGGTAAGTAAGGGTTTAGAGGTGGTTTCCACGATTTTTACCAACGACGTATATATCATTAATTTAAACGTTCTTGCTCGTATTCGGTTAGGACTTAGGTTTTGACACATGTAAGCTGTATTGGTATATTAAGTTTAAGGTTTAAGTCGTTTCCATTTGCCTTACTATTTTTATAATCGACGTTTATTCTTGTTCTTTGTTG
This sequence comes from Brachyhypopomus occidentalis, assembly GCA_020368025.1. NCBI lineage: Eukaryota > Metazoa > Chordata > Actinopteri > Gymnotiformes > Hypopomidae > Brachyhypopomus > Brachyhypopomus occidentalis. The sequence goes on from JAGXOD010000072.1 coordinate 5,092,636, forward strand.
CAGGTCTAAATCGGTCTCAGTGAAGATCTGGCGTCGAGGATTTTTCAACTGTGTTTGAAGATCAAACCCCCAAAAAACATGTTTTTTCTACTCGAGTAACGGACATTTGCTTACTATTTTTTGGCTCCAGATTGTTCAAGAAGGAAAAGCTAGATTATAACCTAGCCACCACAATCCCGCCCATTAAGCCATTTTTCAGCCATAATGATATAAAGACATAACAGTTTAGGCTCTCTTAAACTGTTAAATTCTGAAAATTGTTGCTGTTAAGCACAATATATAGGTACCCGAGACGCAGAGGAGATTTATAAATAGTAAGTGTTTATTTTCAAACCAATTTGAATCGAAATTTAACTAATCAATTGTCTTTGAAAATGATAAAAAATGAGGCATCTCTAGCTAACGTAAGTCAGTTAGCCCTTAAAGGTGGCAAACATAAAATTAAGTAAAATGAGATAAAGCGAGTAAGCTAGCTAGCGTATGAGCTCACACTGCAAAGTTAGCAGTGGCGGAAAGCCCTGTTTCTCTTTGTGTGTGAGACGGATTTGCAATTCTAGCAATTAAGGATATAAGCTAGCGATCGCTTCTCATAAGCAATCTGTACATAAAGATTGCCTCAACATAGCCAGGATGTCTAAATTTGTGCTAATTTGTTCGAAAGGAGAGCTCATTGGAACAACGCAATCTACACATAAAGATTGCAAGTTGGCGACTGGATTTAGTCGAACGGGACGTGCAAGGGCTGAAAAGCAACGTGTTTTTCTATCGGTCGATACTGGCGAACCTTTGTTGTAGGTGAAATAAACCTCCCATTAAGGATATACGGCAGTCTTGATATAAAGATTGCGTCTGTGCCTATTACGATTAGCAAGCGGTTGAAGTTAGCCGTGAAATTCCGAGTAGAATAGGCTATTTGTCTAGTCGATTTTTTGCTCTAATATGGCGGACAGGTTGTCCTTTGCTGGTATCACTGCAGGCAATGGTGGCTTTGTTTTTGAAACTAGGCTGTATTTATTTGTTCAGCTCGGTTGTCTGGTGTTGTATGTCGTAGCCCAACCAGAGTAATCATTTCGACTTTCCGCGTGTGCTTAAACTGCAAGCGTGAATGGATGTCGGATGAAATTACCGTAACTATTTTTGAGCTTTTATTTGTATTTCAAGATGGCGCCCGAGCTTCTTCATCAACACAGTTCCTTGTTTCGAGCTCACTTGACAAGAATTGGTTAACAAAAGAGGGCGGGGCTTAGATCGGCCTTGAGCGAATCATAGGACTCGGGGGCCGTTCTCTAGCAAGCTTACGAAGGCGGGAGTCCGACAGATGGCGAAAACGGGCTCAGTAAGCTGTTAGGGCTCCCATTATATAACGAGTATTTAGTGCAGTATATTGTTGTCAAATATTTTGTCATGCCGAATGATTTTGAGTAATTTCAAAAACACGGTGAAACATAAAGAAGATGGCATGACCGTTTCTACTAAATCACAGATAAAATTGGTAATGATGCATGGGAAATGCAGTGGGGGAGGGGTGCAAAGAGCACTTTCATGTATGAGATACTGTTCAAAATATATGTAATGTTTTGGCAACTTAACCAGCGTTTTCTGATCATGAAAATATCCAGTTGGTTTTTACCTCAGTGGTAGAAATGTTTATCACTGATAGCTGGTTGCAGTGTAAACACATTGGTTTTCAGACTGATTGTCACTTGTTTACTGTGTTTACGTTTATAACAGTTGTGACATTTTCAGGAGTTGTGTGTAATGTTCCATGTAATGGAGTTCTGAGACTATAAAAACTTCATCAGCAACACTTTTACGGGTAAGACAAAACCTGATTTCTCACATGACATTTGTCCGATTACAAATTATTAGTTTGATTTTATTTTCAATTTCTCTACGCATAGGCTAGTTTTATCTGCTCCCTCGGGATATAAGCATAGGACAAGACTAAACACAGAATAATGCACTAGTGAAAAGTTGCATGCCGAACCCCAGTTTGTATAGAGAACGTGTAGCAGTTGGAAGTTTTTTCCCCCCCTTTTGACGTTGTGTAGTATTTCCAACATATATTCTCGGTATAGTAACACGTACGTTTCGCCGAAAGTGGAATTGAGAGATCTTCGTTCTGTTTAAGTCTATCAAGTGAGGAGAGTCTTAAAGAGCAAACGTCCCTGCATGGGCAGGGCAAAATGACGTCTATGCTCCTCGCCACTCCCCCTCACCAGCTTTCGGGTATGCGTTAGGTTGCTTCCTCACAAAGCATGATTTCGTAATAGGCTGTACGGAGTCGTAAGTGGTCACAATCAAGTGCTGACGCAATTCGTTTTTCTGTTCATTTACCTTGTAAATAATGGCAGCGTAATTTGCAACAAATGTGTACGTCTAATGAAGTTTGTAATTGCGCATTTTCAGTTATTTTACAACATGGGTTTTAAAGCTCTTGCAACACTTAGGAGGAATTTCATGGTTTGTTTGTAAACCCCTACGACCTAACCTGATTTAGTCATAATTTTAACCACAAGATGGAGACAGATCAGTTCCATAAAGGCACTACCGAATAAACCTGAAGTATTTTCATTAAAAAATGTATATTTGTTTAATACAAAATTATTCATAGTAAACGTGTATATAAATAAATGTACTTGAATATTCATAGTAAAGGATGTAAATTTTGTGCCTTCAAGTTTGTGTGCCTCAGAGTCTAAATCTTAGCGAAACGATTAATCCTGTTCACTGATGCCAATGAGAGCTGTTTTGTGAAACTATTTGAAACCGTTTTAATGTCTGAAATGGGTTTAGTGCCACACTCCGGTGTGTGTCCTAGGGTGCTGGACTGACTGATCTGCTTTCTTTTTCATTTTTATTTGATTTTTTAGCAGGTTTGTAAATATTTGAGATTAGATAATCACATTTTTTTGTCAGTGTGTTCTTGCAGTACCACAATTTTTACACAGAAAAATCTGATATCGATCACAAATATATTTATAGAAAACCCATGAATAAAAAAAAACTCCCCCTTTAGTTTATGTACTTCTCCAATATGGTTTCATTTGTTTGGTTAAATTTACCACTATTGTAAAAACATTATTGCACATGACTGACTTGATATTCTGACAATGAAAAGCAATGTGTGTATGCATATAATGCATATAGATGTAGGTATGTATTGTGTGTGTGTGTGTATATTGTATGTGTATGTTTGACACTAGGCTATATCTTAAGGAAACCTGCCATCTAAAATGCATGTGTATACACATAAGGACATCAGGTGGGTCTACTGATGGTTCAAAGTAGCAATAATGTGATTGCAGAATTGAAGATCCATTAAACTACCTTAGTCTGTTTCGACCAGTATATGTTAGTGTTGAGATGGCATATGCAATTTGCTTATTAGCCTTTAATTACACAAAACATAAGATGTATAGTGAGTATCATCGAATGTGTATAGCTTGTTGAAATCACACCCGTGCTGTCTACTAGAGGACAGTCGTGGAGAAACTGGCAGGTTCGCTACACGTGTAGTTTTTTCATACATTGTAAGTTTGTGTACTTTACCATCCCATTTTTGGCAGTCCATGAATCAAAACAGACCTTGTGTCAGTGAAACTGCATACACCTTTCATAAAAATGTTGCTTCTATGTCAGAAGGGAGGTAATTGAGATCATGAATACTGCTAGAGAAAGTGCTATGCTGACTATATTCCACAGGATCCAAACAGCCATATCTCAGGTCATTCCTGCCAATCTGTATTGTCTATCTAAAGTCATGACTAAACTCTATGGACATTATATGCACTTTGACAGCTCACCTTAACAGACAGGTTTTCATCTGGATTGACTACATTAAGGTAGCAGTTATGTTTGCAATGTGCCTGGTATGACTGGTCATGTGACCATATTTCCTTGTTCGTCGCTCTCTCTGCCATTTTCTGAGGCTTTATTTTATGTGGTCGTTCTTGTGATAAGTACATAAGTGGGACTGAGTGTCATGGAATTGGTTGTTTTTTGAGTTGGCTTTTGCCCTGTGTGTATCGCCTTGTTCCAATGAGCTCCCTGTTCCTTCGGCCAGCACATCAACCTTCTCAGTGACGGTGTTCCAAGTGAATCATGTCCTGCACGGACTTTCCCCAGCAACAGTCCGTGTAATGTTTGGGTAATGCCGCCCATGGAAAGAAAATATAAATGTCACTTAATCTCCCCCTCCCTCTCTCCTGGGTCTGTCAGTATCCTGTGATGGCGGTGGGGCCCGTGGACCCGAGGGAGGTGCTGAAAGGGGTGGAGGCTCTGCTTGGAAAGGATGGAGAGCTCCGCAGTCTGGAAGGTGTTGCCAAAGTGTTCAGGTGAGAAACGTGCACACAAATATGCAATAAAATACGCATGACAAATGGCTGATCTTCCTCTGCTTACGCTGAGCCTAATCGCCATGTTTTCCTTATTGTTTCTGGAACAGTCTCATGAAGGCCTCTCATAAAATGGTCAGTAGGTGCATGTACCTCAACATCTTGCTGCAGACCAAGTCTCATGACATCCTTAACCGGTATGTAGAACCACATATAATAATGACGTGCAACAATACCATGTTTTTGTCTTTATTTGAAGAGTTCCAAACCCCTCTGATTCCACCCCACAGATTTATCCGTGTGGGAGGTTACAAGCTGCTGAACTCGTGGTTGACCTACTCCAAAACCACCACCAACACACCCCTGTTGCAGCTCATTCTGCTCACGCTCCAGAAGCTGCCCCTCACGGTCGACCATCTCAAACAGGTAGCTCTCCGATCCCCCCATTCACCTGACACGGTGACTTTGCTGTTTCAGTATTTGTTTATTTATTGCTCTATGCTTGCTTTCACATCCTAGAACAACACGGCCAAGTTGGTTAAGCATCTGAGTAAGAGTGGCGAGACTGAAGGTAAGAGTGGTTCAGATCATGCCTATAAACCTTCCACATCTGCTGTACGACCCACTCACACACGCCCCACTCACACACGACCCACTCACACACGACCCACTCACACATGCCCCTCTCTGGTGCCTGGTGGTTGTCTTCATTTGTGTATTTATTGTTTGTTTCTCTCAGATCTGAGGAAGCTTGCGTCAGTACTTGTGGATGGCTGGATGGCCATTATCCGTTCTCAAAGTGTTACCAGCGGAGCCTCCCCCAATGGTACATGTTCCCTCTCCCAGTCTCCCTTTCCTAATGCATCTTCCTCCTAGCAGCCGTCTCATCGCCCTCTTGTAGTTTACGTTCACACGGACTTATTGCCTCATTAATATGAATGCCGTGTGTTGCGTGTGCACGTGGGTTGTGCCTCATTAGTCACCATAGTTTCCTTGTTTTTCAGACAAGAAACGAAAGAAGGAAGAGAGTAGAGTGCGTCTGGAGGTGAAGGTTGGGGAGAAGAGCGTTGAGGAGGAGAGGAAGAGGGAAAAGCCCAAAGCCCACGCGCCGAGCCACGCCAAGATCCGCTCCACAGGTCCGCCCCCCACTCCCAACAGACCAATCAGCAGCATGCGCTTATGGAGACATGTTTCCTGTTATTACCTGTAGGAGTGCACATATTTGGGTGTTTTATGTGTAGACTATTTAGGTGTATCTGACAAAGAAAACCCTTTGATTCATTTGTGTGTCTATATTTCAATAGGTTTGGAGGTGGAGACTCCAACACCAGTGCCAACCAAAAAGGCTCCCACTGTGCCTCAGCTTGGGGACAAGTACATGATCAAGCCAGCTGTCCTTAAAAGGCCCAGGTGAGTTAAACACTGCCAGCTTTCCTCTTGTACCGCTGGCCATTTCTGTCATCGTTTTAATGCACCTCAACATTCAGCAGTGCATGGCTGCATTGCATCCCCTCTGGAGTTTTTAATGAATTTTTATCCCGTGACACTTTGTCCTCTCCAGTTCCTCCCTGTCTGATGCTCCTCCTGTGGAAAAGAAGTACAAGCCCCTAAACACCACCCCCAACTCCACCAAGGAGATTAAAGTCAAGCTCATACCTCCACAACGTAGGCACTAGTCTTAAATAAACATTATATTACTTGTGCTAAGCATTTTAATCTCGTTTCTGCATTTGTTCCACATTGATTTATACCTTAAAATATGCTGTTCGTCCATTGACTGTAACGTTCCTTGGGTTAATCAGATCTTATTCTAATGTAAAGTTTGAAATAATCTTATTTTAAGATTTGCCTTGCAGCCAGCACTGAATTTGCTGTGACGGTTTCTCTGTGCCCTTAGCTATGGAGAGCCCTGGCTTCCTAGATGCTCTCAATTCTGCTCCAGTGCCTGGAATCAAGATCAAGAAGAAAAAACCTAAGGCAGCCTCTCCTACCTCCAATAAGGTAGAATCAGATGTCTCTGTGTCTCAGCACAATCTCACATCCTGTCCCCCACCTGCCCCAGTCTCACTCTTTTGTCCTCGCCCTTTTCTGTCTCCCCCAGCCGTGTACGTTTGACAGCAAGCCTCATGCGTACTCCAGCGCACAGGCCAAGCCGTCCTCCCCTGAGGCTCCACCCTCTCAGACCCCTCCTCACGAGCCCCAAGACCTGGAGCAGCCTGGGACACCTGTGCCCACAGAGGACCCCGAGGCTATGGACACAGGTGCGTTAATGCACCGCCCTGAAAATCCACAGCCCCCACGCTGCTGTTTGAACCGACGTGCAGGCCACGCGTAGGCCTGCAGTTCTGCCCCGGGGCAATCATTCAGGCCCTTACGTGACCTGCCCGTGTGTCATGGTGACAAATTAAGAGACAAAATTCTCTCTCTCCATCTCTCCCTATCCCAGGAGATAAACCCAACGCACTCTCAGAGCCTCGCGGAGAGGAGGAGAGCCTCACAAAGAAAGGCAAGAAAAAGAAGACCGTTCGCTGGGCAGAAGAAGATCACCTCAAAGAGTACTTCTACTTTGACCTGGATGAGACTGAGAGAGGTAAGGAAGGGAGCGTGTCTCTCACGGTGGTGAGTGCTCTTCCCCGTAAGGTCCCTGTGTATGGTGTAATAAGCCCCACACTCTCCTTCCTTTCTGCTCAGTGAACGTGAATAAGATTAAGGACTTTGGTGAGGCAGCCAAACGGGAGCTGATGATGGACAGGCAGACGTTCGAGATGGCCCGCCGGCTCTCGCACGACACCATGGAGGAGAGGGTGCCCTGGACCCCCCCGCGACCTTTCACCCTGTCGGGCTGCCTGGTCATCTCGGGCGCCAACAGTAGCGAGAAGATGACTCAGAGGGACCGAGAGATGGGCATCCTCCAGGAGATCTTCCTCAACAAGGAGAGGTGAGTGTCTGCCCTGCTGGGTGGGAGGGGGGCAGTTGTGGCTGTTGGGCAGCAGTGTTGTGTGTGGGGTGTAATGCTGTTGCCCCCCTGTCACTGTGTGCAGTGTTCCAGACAGCCCCCATGAACCAGACCCGGAGCCTTACGAGCCCACGACCCCACGGCTCATCCCCCTGGACGAGGTACCAAGCCTTTAGCAGCCGTCATTCACTCTTCAGTGTGTCACTTTCAGCTCGGGGCGAATTGGAGCAACATTTAAAATAGAATTTGACGAGTTTCTGCCCGTGTGTGCTGACGAGTTTCTGCCCGTGTGTGCTGACCCAGGACTGCACTATGATGGAAGACATGGAGTCGTCTGAAAATACGGCTGCGTCGGGAGCTCCCTCTGCCCCTCAGGAGGGCTCAAAGCTGCCCCCTGTCCTGGCTAACCTGATGGGTAGCCTGGGCAACAGCAGCCGCAGCCCCCAGACGCAGGGTAACGCCCCCCCGCCCAACAATCCTGCAGTGAACGTCCAGGAGCTGCTCAACTCCATCATGGTGGGTACAGCAGTGTGGAGGTTGTCTAGTTCTGACCTCCTCATTAATGGTCCAGTTCTTTAGAGTCATTCTGTGTGATGTTTTTTTTTAGGGCGCACAAGGTTCTAACCAGTCGGCAGAGGATCTGATAAAGCAGCCTGATTTCTCTGACAAGATCAAGCAGCTTTTGGGCTCCTTACAGCAGAACCAGAATCAGAACCAGAACCAGATCCCACCAGTCAATGCTCCACCCAGTAAGCATTTCCGTCTTAATAAATCCAGCCACACCGAAGCAGCCAGTAATATTTACAGCAGTACTGAACTGTTTTTGTTCGTTTGTTTCACACAGCAGTGTCGCTGTTCCAGACTAACATGTCCGCTCCCTTCCCCTTACAGTGAACACGGGTTTGCTGGGTCACGGTCCAGGCATGAACATGAACAACATGAACATGCAGATGCCCATGAATGGGGGTTACCCCCCAAACAAGCCCCCCGGTGGCCCTCACTTCAGTCACCCACCTCCGCCCCACGGCCATGGACCCCCTTTCAATGCAGGCGGGGGCCCCCGTATGATGGGCCCCCCACCTGGCCCCCAGGGCCGGGGAGGAGACAACGGAAACTACTGGGGCGATGACTCCATGAGAGGCGGCCCACACCGCGGAGGCCACTTTCACCGTGGCAGAGGAAGAGGAGGAGACCAGGGCTTCAGAGGAAGAGGAGGCCGGGGGGGTCCACGGGGGGGTCACAACAACATGGGCGGTGAGTCAGTCTGATCCAAGTATGCGACCATAGACCGTTTTTCTTGCCATGGTGCAGAATGGTGTTCATTATGTATATAAGCTCATTTGTGTTGCTCTTTCTTCTGCTCAGACATGTCCAAGAGGCCAGTGTGTCGCCACTTCATGATGAAAGGAAACTGCAGATATGAGAACAACTGTGCGTTCTACCACCCGGGCGTGAACGGCCCACCTTTGCCCCCACAACATGGGCATTAATGTAAAATGAGCCCTTCTCAACACGCACACTGTTGTGAAGTAGTGGTGCTACTTCCACACAAGGGGGCAGTAGGACTTCAAACGAGCCTCTGAGACTCCTTGTGCCTGACTCAGAAGAGGAGGATGTACGAGACGGAGGGTTTCGTTTTTCACGAGACCGTTTGTGTTTACAGCTGCCTGATCAGAGATGAAGACACAAAGCACCAACCTGGTCCTGATCTCAACTTGTTGTTCTTCTCTTCGTGGAAATGAAAGTTATGACTGAATAACCAGACCTGAATATTCAACCCCTTGAAAGATGTACAAGCTTATGGTGCCGCTGCAGTGTCGCTGGGGAAAGTGTCGAGCTCTGGCAGACGCAGGCGCCTCCTGTGTAAAACAAGACTCTTCGTGTTTAGCGAGATAATTTGTGTAGATAATATATATTTTTGTGATTATATGTACTACAATAACTGCTGAAGATTGTGTCCCACTCACTCTATGACCACTATGAGGAAGTCTTTTGGGTTTTGTTTTGGACTGTAATTGCAGAGTTGTATTTCTCTGTATTATTAGTGACCCTTTCCTTTTATATAAATTTTTTGTGGGGGGGCGTGTTGAATTTGCTTAGGCACTACAAAACTTAAGACTGGATGTGTTGCCATATAATCTCCATTGTGAAAGGAATGTGATTTTTTTTTTTTTAATAGTGGAGGAGGTGGACTGGTTTGCTGTTCCCCTCCATGCGCAGGTTTAACCCCTCGGTTTGAGAAGCACCTTAGTCTGTATTGTTTGCAACGCCACACTTCTGCACCCATCTTGGCCAAGCAGGTTCTCTTGGCCCTTGACTGGCAGATATAAAGCTCAGGCTCCCTGCCTGTGTGTGTGGTGTTGGCAGAAGATCTCACAGGTCCTACAATGTAAGAAAAGGGTGTTTAGGAAGAGCACGTCATGTAGGAGCCCTGGTGTCCAGCATCGTTACTAAGGTGTTCGTTAGATGCATAATAATGGGAAGCACAAGCTTTTGGGACACTGTTGAATAATATAATAATATGTCTGAGCCACATAAACCAAACTTATTTAAAGAAAACAACTGATACACAGTGCGACAATCAAGGTGAATAGATTTAATTAACGTCCAGCCAATGTTCTTGCTCTCATTTCATCACTCAGCCCGTGTCCGTGTGCTCACGCGCTCAGCTGTACAGCATGACTATGGTCACTGCTGAGTCGTGTATCTTCTTGTCCGTCAGTGTTCAACTGGGCCTAGCTTAGGCTTGGAACCACTCTGGGCCAACGTTATCCAAGTGTTTTCTGTGAAAACAGTGGCCTTTGTGTCTCTTCTGGGACTCATTTTTTTTTTTGTTAATTTTTTTCCCTATGTTTTTATTTTCTTAAAAGTCTAGTAATTATTTTTTCTTTTTGCCTCTATCCATTTGAGGTGTTAAAGACAAGTCTGTCTATTGGTCAGAGTATAGTGCAGAAACACATTTATAAGCATATACAAATATCTGTAAAAGGTTTTTCTACGTGTATTAATAAATGTTACAAAATCAATTGATGTAGTTGTTATCACTGCGATGTTTCTAAGCTCAAAGAACTAATCATTTATAGTTCCTTTTTCTTGCTGGAAGTTGTATAATGTCAAATATTTCACCCCACATTGCAGTCATTTTAAAACCAAAGTAGCTATTAGTGTTCACTCTCACTGTGTTTCTTTGTTTGTTTTTCAACCTCCAAAATCCTCATTGTTCAACTGCTAGCAGGGCTCTATTTGACCTCTGCACTTCCCAGTGCTGATGGCCAGTAGTTTGGGCTGAATTATGTCCTGCTCCCCCAATCAGATATCCTGGCATTTGACTTCCTGGATGACATATCCGTGTTCTAAAGGCGGGACTGAGCAAAGATGACTGGAGCAGTGTGTGAACAGGAGTGGTCTCAGCTCCCCACCCTGGAAGACAAATATTGACATGAAGCAGGGAGAGCTTTTACCTGCGAAGAGAACGGGTTTTAGTCCACCTCAGCAAAGCAACAATAGCATATCAGCACTCACTCATATCTACAGATGCTTTTTGTGATCTGTCTGGAGAATGTCTGAACGACAGCAATATGTAGGGGCAATCCAAGATGGTGGAACAAAACACACTTGGTAGATGGTACACTACACGTAATTAAAGATGTCCTGATGACTGGACGAGCAAATCCCCGTCACCAAAAAGTGAATTTTCATTCAGTGCACAATGCGGTCCTTTCCTGAGTTAAACAGTAGATATTCATTCAGAGGTCCATCTGTTAAACCTGAAGATCCCTCACAATGAGTTTTTAAAATAAACAAACAAACTAAAAACAAGCCAAACACTGTTTTCTGAAGGACAGAGAGACACAATGACACACAAAGCTTACTCCTGCTGGCGTGCTATTGGCCCTGGAGATGTTTGAACCTGAGACAAAGACAGCATTGATTCACAGTGGTCATAGTATCCCAGAACCCCCAGCAAGGAAAGAGCTCTCTGTCAGGCCTGAATCACGGCATTATTCCTCCACAGAGGTGGACTGCTTACGATGTGAACGTCAAGGTGTTCATCTATGAGAGAGCGAAATGGAGTGCTGGTTCTGCAGGCTTTATTTAGCTATATTATTTCACAACTGCTCTTATAAACTGTTAGCTTAGCTTATATTGTAAGCCAACATAAAATGTGAAAATACTTTCTGTTATCCTCATGCATTAGCTATAATCAAGTCAGCATTATATTATCGTTATAAAAAACCTTAACCGTTAACCCTAAAATCATGACATGTCCAGAAAGAAAGGGGATAAACAAACAAACAAACAAGCAAAACAAACAAACAAACAACAGCCCTTATATCATTAGAGAAGCAACATTTGTAAGGACACGTCAAGCTTAACAAAGTGTCAAGGAACTTACTTCCTGGGTGCCCCATTCGGTTTGGGGGAAGGGCTTTCAAAAGCTGATTCCAGTTGGTTGCTATGGACATGAACACATTAAAGTTCTGTACATAAAACACACCCAACGTTTTACCAGGGAGAGAGATGGAGAAAGAGAGAGAGAGTTATTGGTTTATTCTTGTTTTAAAGGCATTAATATATATTATGTGAATTATGTGATGTGAATGTGTAAATATATATATATATATTTCAACTTCAACAATGATGCAGCAATGATGAGTGAAACATTAGACTAAAATTACATCTGTGATCAAGCACCCCAACAAACTCCAGGCTAAGGTCTGTCACACAGTGCAATAATACATAATACTTCGTGAAAATCCTGATTTTATTCATCTTCATTACAAGATGATAACTAATATCTATATTTGTATGTTATAATCTTATGTTACGTTTCTAAACATTTCCTGTATTTTCTGGTTGTATTCTAGTAAAGAGACTGTGAGAAATAATTATCTATGGTCATTATACGATTGGTAAAACAATAATAATAATCTAATGCTGGCCTAAAACCTCTGTAACGTACTGTACATTGGTTTTATTATAACAGAAAATATGCATGTATAATTTTTGTATATGTAATTTACATATTTAGATTCATTAAAGTTATAATGAATAAGCGGAATGCAGTATATAACTTATTAAACTTTTTTTTACTCAGACTAAAACATCATAATTTTGCCAACACTATGACGACAACTTGTTAATGCAAAACTGACATCACAGACAAGATCTGAGCCAATCAGAAAAGGCCTAATCATTGTACTCTCCAGTTGAATTTCATTACCATATGCTGACCTGTCCTTGGGCCAGAGCCAAAATGCATTAAATTATAATATTTCTTTCATTTCATCCTTGAGAAATACTAAGACTTCAAAATCCATTTAGTTTTGAACTTTACTGAACTTATAATTCACAACAAATGTTGCTGCCAGATACAGCAATATTAATGTAAATATACAGGAATAGTCTTAACGTAGAGCAGCAAAGCACCCGGGCCATTGAATCACACATTCCAGAAGAAGAGAGCAAAGGGGTGGGACAGACAGGTGCTCAGGTGTATAAATGCCCCTCAGGTGAGGGCATAACTGCAGCAGGACCAGGAACCTGAGTGTAAACACACACGAGAGGGAAACCAGGGAACAGGTGAGAGTTCTCCACATCCACTAAACCTCACGGTTTTCACTTTTGCTTGACTACTGTTCACTCAGACGTTAACTATTTTAGCCAATATCTTTATCAGTATAATTTTTAAGGCATGGAATGTATGTGCTATATCGTCTGTTGAGCTGCTGTGTTCAAGAAAGTTTGCAAAAAATGGCTTTCACTTCACCCTTTTTCTAACCGCTGCGTGATGCGTGATTTTCTCAGACCAGCTTGAAGATGACTAGAGAACTGTTGACAGTGGTCTTGGTCCTGGTGGCCTTGAGCTCAACCATGGGCAAGCCGGAGAAGCAAGCCGCGGTGAAGAAGGAGAAGCGTGTGCCTCAGACTCTCTCCAGAGGTCAGCCGCTCTTTTCCAACGCACATTTGCGCACATCCACACGAACGCATGTTTGCAGCTTACGTCTGCAGTGAGAACCCTTGGCCATTGAGTCTGGGGACATCAAGTCTTTCCCTGTTCGCCTCGTACCTTCTGAATAGCCGTCACGGTTTTAAACAGCAAAGGGACGATCTTGTGCGAAGTCTGCATGGGTGGTGTTGAATTGCAACGTTTCCTTTGCAGGTTGGGGTGATCAACTGATCTGGGCACAGACTTACGAAGAGGCGCTGTTCTGGGCACGCTCCCAGTGAGAAGCACACCTCCACTTCACACCTCCACCTCATGCATTTACTTCATTTGATGCTGCCTTATTTCACTTAGTACCTTCTGGTGGCACATGCAACAAGTGTGGCTGCTATGTGTACTCCGACTGCAAGCTGCGATTTTAATCAACTGAACTGCTTCCACAGGAACAAGCCTCTCATGGTGATCTTCCACCTGGATGACTGCCCACACAGTCAGGGTAAGACTTTAACCTCAGCTAACGAGGAATGTTCCTCAGGTCTCGTTGCTCTTCTGCGGTTTCATGTTAATGGGTTATGTGTACACCGCCTCACTTAGCTTTAAGGAGCTTCCTCAAACTTTAGGAAAGCAAATATTTGTTCTATTATTTCATCAGCTGTGAAGAAGGCTTTTGCTGAGGATAAAGAGATTCAAAAGCTAGCTGATGAAGACTTTATTCTCTTGAACCTGGTGGTGAGTTTTTTTAAGTTTATTTTATACTAATGACATGAAACGCACACATTTGTGCTACTGAAATACACCGAAGCATGTTTATATACTCGTAAACCTGTTACTTAAAAAAACAAACTCTCCACAGTATGAAACCACAGACAAGCATTTGTCACCAGATGGCCAGTATGTTCCCAGAATGCTCTTTGTTGGTAAGTGTATCATATGTGAGAGATTTGCTCAATTCCGATAAACGTTTTTTCTTCTACAAATGACCGAATCATTCTCCGCTTCTCTTCAGACCCCTCAATGACTGTTCGCGCTGACATCACTGGCCGCTACTCCAACCGCATGTACGCCTACGAAACAACTGACATGAAACTCTGTAAGTGCAAAAAAAAAAAACTCTGTTTAAAGAGTAAAAATTTACTCTCTAAATTCTGTAATTCAGTGTTTCACAGACCCCAAAATCATTCTATGTGCATTACGGAAATCACTTCAACATGTAATTGTGCACGTTTTGTAGGCCTGACGTTTTCTATTCATTCCAACAGTGTTGAGCAACATGCAGAGAGCCAAGAATTTCCTGAAGACAGAGCTGTGAAGTGAGGGGAGCTGATGGCTTCGTGCCAGAGTGCATGTTCTGCCCACTCAGTGCTTATTGTTTGTTGTCCTGTTTACTGATGTAAAGAAACACACTGTAAATCTCTGAATTCACTTTGGACATGTCCTTTATGACCTTATGTTACTGTCAGCCTTAAAGACGAGCTATCCATCCTAATGTACTGCATCAGTGATGCACCACTTTTGAATAAATAAACAAATAAATTGCTTCAAACACATTTGTGCTGGCATTCCTACTGGTAACAGAAATTAACATAACGTAACTGAGGAAAGTGAGAAATTACTAGAATTACTGGAACTGGACCACGTTTGATCAGTTTGTCTGGAGCGCACAGGTCTGGTCTAGATCTTGCAAGGAGGAGCCAGTGTGAGTCACTGTTGCCTGGTTACCAGCTTTTGTTCTCCAATGAGTTTCTGGCTGCACAAAGAGTTGCGTGTCAGTTGCTGATTGGCTGGCGGGCACAAGGGAAGTGACTTAGCATAAGAGAAGAAAACCTAAACTCAGAGCCTTATAGCAACCCTGCAATTATGCAGAATAAAAACTGGACTGAACAAAACATGGATTATCCATCTACTCTTTATTCTGGTGTGTGATTTTCTTTAAAGTATGAGTGCATAGTTCACAGAACCATAGTGTATGGACGCACACTGCAGTGAAGACATCATGCAAAAGGCCAAAACCACACAATTATAGCAGTGACTCACACACACACACACACACAAAATAAAGAGACTCCATAAAACTTTCAATTATTAGATGAAATTTGCCATTACCAAACTGTGTCAAATTAATATAAATCAACTTATAAAGGCTTTCAGTTTGCATTGTTTAACTGTTAATTGATTATGCATGAAGACCAGCATCTTTTCCTCTTTATCATAATCAGGTATGCGAAAAGTAAATAAGCAGTTCTAAAGAAAACAGGCAGAAGTTTACATAAATGCACAATGCCTGACAAGGACAAAGGAGAAATGCCTGGTGAGAACTTATTGCATTTACATTTTCTATAACTCCTGATTGATGGATTTTGTGCATGTACACAGGACTCTATCCATGTGGTAGATCTGCATATTGCATATAAAGAAAACTAATTTCTTAGGTTCTAGCAATTAAAAGTCTTCATCCAATCAAAAGACACCTGACCCACTTTGAATATAAATATTGTCATGCGCGCACACACTAGTCTTAGACAGCAGAGCCCGTTTACTGTAATACAGTGAGGTTTTTTTTCACATTGATATCCATGTTTTAGTATAAACATAGTAAATGTATTTTAGTAAATACATATTTTTGTCCATATGTGTGATAAGCGTTTTCTGCACAAGGTCTCAGTTCTTATATTACATTTGGTTTAACAGTAGCTCAATTAAGAAATCATTTCCAAACAAAACTATATCATCATAATATATAGGCATTCTCAGCACACTGCACCTTTGAAAAATGACTAACACACACACTGATGCGCACACACAGGCACGCACACAAACACACACACACACACACAAACCAGCAAAACTAGCACTGATCTCCATCTCAGAGAAAGTAGCAAAAAGTCCAGTGGTTAGACATATGCACAGAACAGACCAAAGGAAGTAACTGTGACAACCATGCTGTGGATTACAGAAAGGCGCTGGGATTGGCTCGTGGGTCTTTCTGGTTCCTGTACCTGTACGTTAACCACACCGCCAGGATCTGGAACAGGCAGGCGAAGAGAAAAGTGGTATTTAAGGAGTTGATCGTTCACATGCACAATGGGAACATGCCCATTTTAGATCAGCCAATGAGAATTTCAGCTTTAGAAGCCATATTTTAATTTCCACTAACAATAAAACACCTGAATGACGCCTCAGAGATAAGAACCAGAGAGAAAGAGGAGACAAAAAGGGTGAGAAAACAGAGGGACATGGAGGCTAACAGGAGGAGGCAGCTCACCTCAGTAAAGCTGAAGAAAAGACCCGTCCCTCCCACGAAGCGCAGCACCTCACCCACATGCTCCTGGATCTTCACCGCACAGGTGTCACAAGTTGCATGAGGGAAGCAAGCCTGTAGGGGGCGCAAGCAGACAAAGGACGAGATTCAGAGACACTAATAACAGTGATGCACACAGCTGCATTTTTTCTTATCATGGAAAATTCGAAATTGAGAGATAGAATTCCTAGAATTCCTTCGTGTTGTTTAGTGTTAATGCATCTAGAGGGCAAAGGAAATAACTAAATGACCTTTGACCTCTGCCATTTTGACACACTGACAAAGACATGGAGTGAATAAGTGCCTGGGTAGGCATGTGTGTGAATTACAGCAGTGCAGGTCTCATTGAGCGCCATGTGGTAGAAACCACAACAGTTGAGGCTCTTCTCCACATCCAGCTGTGTGAACTTGGAGTTGTTCCAGCCCACCTCCAACAGCTGACTCTGCACACACACACACACACACACACACGCGCGCGCACGCACACGAGAATGCAAAGAAAAGCATGCATGTTACCCCCATGTTCCCTCATCATGCTATCAATTAAAAAATAAATTCACACCATGTTATATGAACTAAGTCATATACAAAATCATTTCAGAATTCATAAAACAAAACAAAGACTTATTTATCTACACAATACACTAAGCACCCAGTTAACATCAAGAGCTAAAACGCTGTGTTGGCAAAAATAAAACATTAACAGTAATTTAGCATACAAGGTCTCTAATATGCTGTGTTCTGTACAAATCCTCAGCATGTTTAAATGACTGCGCAAACTTCTACCAGGAAAACTCATGCCAAGAAAAGCCGACTGCAATCCCATTAATTCACCACTGTATGCAATACACCGCCGGAATAGCTAATAATTAATTAACTTCATGCTTTTGAGGTCAGTGAAGCCGATGTGTGTGAAATAAACGGCTCACGCTCGAGTGTGTTTATAGTTCTGCATTTTGAAGGCTGTGGATGATGGTGTGAGGTGTGAGGAAACAGAGGGTCCCTACCTGCTGCTCCTTGTTGATGGTCAGGCAGGCGCTGGATACGGAGACCTGGACCACAAAAACTAGGAACAGGATGATCATGTACTAATAATGATCCATTAAGGAGAGTGAAGTAATTGTTCAGCGTGCAGGAAGTTAAACAGAAAAACGGGCACTTTCATTTCTTCTTCTGGCAGAGTTTATCTGAGTGTTTGTGCTATGGCTTGATTTTCAGTGCAAAGCTGAAGATTGAGCAACTTTCTTTATGTAGATGAAAATATGTATGCCATGCATATGTAGATGGGAAAAACGTCCATCTTTGACCAGAAGCAACAGACCTCCGTGACTCTTAAAACAAACAGTAACATCAAAGAAGATCATGTCCACCACTGAGGCATCTTTGAGTCAGAGCAGAAGAAAAAAGGAAAACAGTCTCGATGTGTTTGGTGTTTACTGGAGAGGACGTTCTCCACGCCCCAGTCAAGCTGAGAAACGGGGAGTGCTCACGCGTTTCTGAAGACGTCTATACAGCTCCATGGTTAAGGATACGAAGAAAAGAAGAACCTGGTGGTGCTTCATGGCACCAACGAGACCCGCCAACGCGACCAGGAAGAGGAAGACCCCCACCCCGATGATGCCCCCCACCACCTGGAAGCTGGAGACCAAGCCAAACCACTTTCCCCAGGCAGCCATACCAATCATCAACATGCTCACCATCTGCAGGAGGAGAGGCGGGAAGGCCAAGTCAAGAAGGAGGAGAAAGAGCAGGAGAGTTCAACAGAAAGACAACAGATATTAAAGGTACCTCAGGACAAGGGACTGGGAAACGCTAATGGGGAAAGTGCTTCTGCAATAGATTCAGCCACCAACAAGACATTATATTTAACTTAAGGTAATAATGTGACCAATTTAAACTACGTTTGCATTAACCTTTAACTTTGAAACTGGAAAAACAGTAGATTGGGATTAGTTCCATCAAAATAATCAGTGGTTGCACATAGTATCAAGCCAATATAAAGCTCGTCGCCACCTCTTTAAAAAAGTAACAATGAACCTCATGAACCTCGTCCGGTGAAAACAACATGGGACAAGTAACCTGTCATAAACTGGAGATGATGATGTAATGCTTCCAGCGGGACACTAAGATAGGAAGAGACCTTGACTTTGGCCTAATGGCTCCCGTTTCCACAACAGCGATCATTAAGAAAGCGTGTAAAATCAGAAATCTGAATGTGGTCACAAAATATCACAGTCCAACAACTGGGTCAAAACATGTTCTATTATACTGGCAAAATAACCACTACACGATGTGAAAACAGGAATTAGAATGCATTCGTCGTAAAATCTACACAATGAATAAAGCTACAAAAGGCACAGCTCAAATCATGAGAACATAATCCTTAATCAGACACAGGACAAAGACAGGATGCGGCTGTGCCCAGACTGAAAGACTAAAAGGAAACGCGAATAAGATTCTGTTATTCCCCCTGCGTCTGTGGAAGCTGAGCGACCGGCCCTGGCTGAAACTAAACCGCTGTTTCATCAAACATGGACCTATTGCACAATGAAGCACTCTAAATAATTCATACTGGCGATCGTCGGTGGATTGCGAGCTATTATTTATCTAACATGCCGCCAGTGAAGAATTCTGTCTGTAAACCTAGGGAAAATGTTCCTAAAGAGTAGCTACAAATGCCGACAAAACGGTTCCATATGGCTCTTTCCATTAGTGCGGAATTACTCACAACGTAGAGGATGTTGAGCGCGCATAGAGAATTTTTGGAGCAGGTGAATCCGACGCAACCCATCTTGAACGAGTTCTTCACAACACTATGCGTACTGTAAACCGCAGTCACGTATTGCAATTACATGACAAGTAAATACTTCAATTTCAAAGAACAGCGCGGAGATTTAGCCAATATCCCAGTGGATGAATAACGCGTCAGACTATCCAACGCAGTACAAGCGGTCATACATAGAAGGTTGCCAGATCCTCCAAAAGCATTCAGCATCAATTACTTGGCAAGTCGCTTATGCGCGGTAGTTTGGTAGGTCTAATCATTTGTACGCTTGAAGTTACACAAGAATGCCGCTGAAAGGCCAACTCCCTACCAAAATATGTGCACACAGCCTTCAAGGTAAATTCGCCTTGCAAAAATTACTTTTTTTTGTTTTACTTGAGTTGGCTTTTCACTGATTGAAAAAATGTCTTGACAATTAAGAACATTTTTTCGCTAATTATTTTTATTTAGAAAATCACCACAGCTCCAGGTTAGTTCTCCGGCATGTATTCTCTTACTTAGAATTCAGGCCACGTGCACAGATCACAAAATCTCCGCCAGGTCTCTCCCACTATCTCCTGCACCACCATGTTAGTGTTGCTTTCTTCATTGTTACCATCACGTGTTATGCTTCACTACTAAGCAGTATAATACATTCATTAGAACATCTTACTTTTAACACATTTAGATCAAAACAGACGTAAACCAATCTCTAATCTTTCTAAAACTGGCATAAATACAATAATTATCTGATTTCTTTTAGAATAATACATTATACATTTAACTTGTTAGTATATATATTGACAGATATTTGCCTTGATAATACTTTACAGACGTTTTTTTCTCCAACATGGCCACCCTGTTTGAAGACGGGAACGCCCGTGTGACTTGATTGGCTAATTTTTCTTGCATAAGACGTCAATTGCTATGACTTACAGGTGAGCGTCCATACAGCGAGCAATTTCTCATTTTAATAGTGCCGCACTGATATTCCTTGTTGGAAAAAAACATTGCAGAAACATTACCTATATCATTTCGCTCTGTTTGAGTTTGTTTCAGATGTGTTAAATCGTATAAATAATAGCATTCGTTTTCTGGGGTTATAAAGTTCCAAGTGTCGACCAGTTCTTTCTCTTTAAGGTTACACTTTATTTGTTGCCATAAACAGCAACTGGCAATGTAAACAGATGCCATTTATGTAATGTCCATTAGCATTAAAATACGTTCCAATGTAAGGGCTTTACATATATTATATGTAAGTATTTTTTTCTTTTTTTACATTTTTCCCAGACTCACAACTAGGGGGCAGTACTTCACCATGGTTTATTACAGCGCAAGTAGAGTGAAAAGGGAAAATACTTCAGATCAGCTGTTTTCAGCATCTTCTAGGGCCCCAGAACCTGAAGGGAAATATAACGTCTTTCCAACCATTGTTTCTTCGTCCAGTTTCTTTCCTGCTCTTCCTCCTTGACCTCCCCTTGGACATAATGGTCACTGATACACCTGCAGATGAACTGCTGTGCTAGTCACTTCTCACTGAGAAAATGCTGATAACAGAACTAGCGATCTTGTAATTCACTTCACAGCTTACAGTGCATTTGGGATCTCATTTCTCCTAATTTTTTGGGGAAGAGTTCCGTTTCAGTCCTCTATTATATCTCTCCTGTCCTTTTATGTACTTCCTGTTCTATACTACATGTCCCATAGTCCTCATCTGGGACTTTGGGACTCTGCTACAGTTAACTGAGTTTCACGTAGAATTGTTTTAAACTGCTGATGTGCTGCTAAAACATTGGCACAATGTACTAACCTCACAGTATAATGCATGATTCATTATATATATAAAATCTTCTAAGTGCATATATGAACAATGTGAACATAAAAACGTATGTGGTGAAATGGCCACACTAACTGCTTCACCGACTGCTTTCATTAGTGTGGAATTGTGGAGGACTTATAAATAAAACAGATCCCCACAACAGCCCCTCCGTTTCAAACATGTTCCCATGTTGAAGATCAACCATTTTTCATTAGAAAATTCATTAGGTTTGTAATGTACTTTTATTAACAATCCTGAAATGAGATGAATATATAAGTTTCATTTGATCAGATCAGGGGATTAGAGAGTAATTTTTGTCAAGGACCTTTGTTGTTGTTCTTTTGTTCTTGTCGATTTTTTCTTTTAGCTTCTATCAGCTGCCTCCTGCATTTTGATCAGGAATGGAAAAGTTCTATCACGATTGCCTGAAGCGGCCCAGTGGTACTGGCCCGTCTTCCCTGAGATCCGTCAATGGAGAACATGTCATTTGTTCAACATTCCTTTTTAGTGTCAATAATAAAGGATTAAAAGTGTCATAGAGGAAGGCCGAACCTCCTGTGGACATACGTTAAGAGAAAATATAAATATATAAACAAAAATTTTATGCAAAGATGTAAATGATACCATAAGCATTACCTGGAGAGAGACCAGGTAACTCTCCAACGTTTATAAACTAAATCAGTGAGCACTGTGATGTCCCCGTGCACATAAACCTCACCGTACTGAAGACCTACTGCACATCACAGCATCTATACAACCCAAATACAACCCACTGTGACAGGACAGCTGACAGTACAGAGGGTAACCATTCCAGTGTGAGGCCACCAAGACACGTAGTTCTGGCCTCTCGTCGTGCCCTCGTCCTGTTTTTGAACATGCATTTACGCCACATTATTGCTCTCAGCCATCCCCTGTGCTGTGCTGTGCATTCTCTCACTTATGTCACAGCCGCAGAGATTTATAGCAACCTGTTAGGGCAGCTGAGAGTTGAGAATCAGAGTTCTTAAAAGGTTTTCCTGCCTCTAATCGGCAGGAGTATTGGCTCACGGGTAACAGTTTTAACACAGGTCTAGAAAAGACTTGATGGAAATGGCTCCTTATTATGATATGAAAAATGCTCAAATATCTGTTGTGTGTGTGTGTGTGTGTGAGTGTGTGTGTGTGTGTGTGTGTGTGTGTGTGTGTGTGTGTGTGTGTGTGTGTGTGTGTGTGTGTGTGTGTGTGTGTGTGTGTGTGTGTGTGTGTGTGTGTGTGTGTGTGTGAGTGTGTGTGTGTATGTGTGTGTGTGTGTGTGTGTGTGTGAGGCCGTGGAGGCAGGACTTGGAGGTGATAACTGCAGTCAAGGTCAAGCTGTCAAGTTCCACAAACTCATGTTGAATTGCTGACAAGCGATTAAGATCAGACACTGTCTGGCTAGTCTGGTCACTCCCCTCCTCTCCTCGCCACTCCTCTCCTTTGCCCTCCTCTCATCCTCCTCTCCTCTCCTCTTCTCTCTCCTCCCCTCCTCTCCTGTCTTCTCTCCTCCTCCGAGCTTGGTGGTTCAGAGCTGACTGAGGCAGTGTGCTCTCCCCACTGCAGCTCTGTGAACAGTTGACCTAGTTAATTAACACCTTCAGCATGCTAACCACTAAAATGCCTCCCCAGGAGCGTCTGTGGAACTATAAAGTCACTGACCTTGCGCCCGCTTAACTGCCTACTCTGTTTCGATAGCTGGATTGCCTGGAGTCAGGGAAAGGGTGAAAAAACTAAAATTGTTCAGACAAGCAACTAGGGAGCTAATCCTGATTCGCGGGTAATTAAAAGGGCTCTTAATGCACTGGCAGGCTGCCTAATGAGGGACAAGGTTGAGTGACATGAATGACAATCAGTGCACATGGTGGTCACCTCAAGGACAAAGCAAACTCCAAGGGACGGAAAACTAATCAGAAACTATTAACCATGGCCAGCAAACAACAGCAACCACAACATCACCACCACCACCAACAACAACAACAAACAAACAAACAAAAACAACTTGACATCACTCTGGCTTTTTAGCACAGCCCAGACCTAAGGCTCAATAACACTGCATAGCACAGGACTAAGGCTCGATAACACTGCATAGCACAGGACTAAGGCTCGATAACACTGCATAGCACAGGACTAAGGCTCGATAACACTGCATAGCACAGGACTAAGGCTCGATAACACTGCATAGCACAGGACTAAGGCTCAATATGCAAGATTTAGGGAGCCACAATCACTGGGCCTGGGGCAGTAAACTCATCTAAAAGGCCAGAGCTAACCGATGCTACAACAGTCGGTCCTTTCATGGACTCGAGGTGAAGCTTCATAAATGCACTGGTAATGAGGGATAGTGGAGAGCAGAAGCCTCATGATGAAACTGCAGAGGACACGTAGCAGATATACTGCAGTGAGGGCTATGAAGCGGTATGGCAGGCAATGAAACTGAAGCTAATTACACTTTATCTCCAACACATCGTAATCTTAATACAAAGGGGATTAGTGTAATGAACATCATGTACGATGCATATGCATGAATCCATGTGCTTTTATTTTCTTGTTCATATCATTTTCACTGTGTATTTCATTATTCACTGATGGACAGACAAACGGTTCTTGAATAGAAGAGGAAGAAGAAAATAAATGTGTGGCACTCAGTAGTTTATAACGCACACCTGGTTTGCCAAGTTTACCCAATCATTTCATTACTCCCTTACCATTTGGGGTCGAGTCCACCGTCACAGGAAATATACAGTCAGTTCTGATATCATGCAATGCAATCAATTACATATTGTATTTATTTCCTCTAAGTACCCTGCACTATATCTGTGTAAAAACACACACCAATATTTGGATGACAAACACCACCCCTTACCTATCTACTCAGATACACACAGATCCACACACACACACACACACACACACACAAAACTTAAATAGTTAGAGTTATTATGACTTGGAAATTATGTAAATCAGACTGACATACCATTTGCTTTCTTGCATTGTGGATCATTACAGATAACCTCAGCTTCTCTGCACCCGAGGGGGGCGGTCTCACACCTCCACCCCCCCCCATCTCCCCCCAACCCCCCCTACCCCCCCCCCCCCCCTACCCCCTCCCCAACCCCTGCGTCATCACAGCTCTGGCTTGAATTGTGCCATGGGCAGACGTGCAGCCATGCTGATCCCAGCGCTGGGGGAGAAGCAGGCTACAGTCTGTTGTCCTCTCTGTCCCTTACAGTGAGGCAGTGTGACCCTGTGTGGCCTCTTTGAAGTGATAATTCCTGTCATTAGTGTATCTCAGAGAATGTGTCATTCATTTTATGTGTCTCACAGCACACACACGTCTTTGTGTAAGGACTGGCTCCAGGGTCGTTCCACCTACCACCACCAGAGGGGGAACGCGAGCCAGCAGAGGGCGTAACCATTAATCAGCGGTGACTGCCGGCAGCTGTCCATCCCCTTACTTAAGGTGGATGGCTGCAGGCAGTCACTGCTGAGTTGTTCGGTCTCTCTGTGCTTCCCAGCCTTTTCGACAGGAACGTTGTTGCGATTCTGGTGTCTTGTCACCCTGCCTCTATGCCTTTTGTTTTTTTCGAGTCCTTTACTCCTGCGCCCTGTTCTGGCCTTTCTCAAGTTTTCCTTGTCCTTTATATTTTCCTATCGTTTGTTATGTTGTGTCAGTCTCGTTCAGGCCAGATATTCCTTAGTTTCCCTTTTTGACACGTCGAGGTTTCTCCGTGTGTTTTTTTGTTTAGCCGTTTGCATCTCGTTGTAGTTTATATTATTTCCTTTATCTCGTTTCCCGTGCTTCTTACGGAGGTCTCAGTTTATTATATATTTTTTCTTTTTCCCGTTTTTCCCGTACGTTATACGGAGGTTTTTGTTCTATGGTTTTGTGCTTGTGGCACTTGCTTCCGCAGTTCCCCCAAACCCACGTGAGCGGTCCTCCCCGGACAGCTCACGTTACACTTTGAGGCCTCGTGCAGGTGAAAAGGGAATCAGGACCTGCATGGATAACTGAGCAGATTTCTCTGGTTCTGGTTCTGTGGACAAACCCTGTTGTGGACATACCCTGCGTGGACAAACCCTGTTGTGGACATACCCTGCGTGGACATACCCTGTTGTGGACAAACCCTGTTGTGGACATACCCTGCGTGGACAAACCCTGTTGTGGACGTACCCTGCGTGGACAAACCCTGTTGTGGACAAACCCTGCGTGGACAAACCCTGTTGTGGACATACCCTGTGTGGACAAACCCTGTTGTGGACATACCCTGTTGTGGACATACACTGCGTGCACAAACCCTGTTGTGGACATACCCTGCGTGGAATCTATTATTCATTGGCATCTCTGGTTGGGTGCTTTTTCTTTTGAGTCTAAACAAATATCGATACTGAAACACTGAAAAAGCTGGAAGGCTTTTACTTTTTAATGTGCAATTTTAAACGAGAATAATGCGTGCACTGAAAGTTAGTGAGACAGAGAGAGAGAGAGAGAGACAGAGAGAGAGAGAGAGAGAGTGATTAAAATGATGAATCATCAGTGTCAGTGGCACTTAGATTTTGGGAAATAGAGGCTCTGGAAGAGTTTCCTCACTAACTTGGGAAATCAAGGCACTACTCGTTTCAGTCACATTACAAGGACAACTGTTATAACAATGGGAGAATCCAAAGCCTGAGACCTGAACAAAGTCAAGCTCTCAGCACGTCTGTTTCTCTCTAAAACCTTAGAGAAGCATGACAGCACATCTGCACTGCCAGAGGTTCTGACTTGCATTTGTCTTTAGTTGTTTGCCTCTACATGAAGAAGCATACCAGTCTATCCTACGCAAGAGTTTCAGCCTGGTGAATCTAAAGCCTGCATGTACAAATGAATTACATGGACTGTTTAGCTTTTCAAACATTAGTAATATATGATTCTAGTAGATTCAATGTTTTAAGATGCTAAAACCAGAAACAAAAAGCAAAAGAATGTTGAGAGTGTTCAACACCTCATTTTTTCTGTGTGGTTTGAACACTGATCATCCGTAACATAAAATCTACCTGCCTAATATTGCACGGGGCGGCTCTGATGTCGCCGGAGCAACCCTGACACGTCTCCACAAAACCTCTGACCTCTGCGTCCAGTGGAGGCTGAAATCAACATTTTAGAATCAAATTCTTTAAGTCTTGTAAGTTGTGAGGCGGTGTCTTCATGGGGGCCTTTTTCCATCCCATCCTTGCTGCTGAAGGACGTGACTGTCGCTCGGGAACATTGTGCCATTAACTGGTGTACTTGGTCTGCCAGTGTGGTACACATCAACGTAAGGTTCCTCAGCAGAGCATCACCCAGAGCATCATGCTGCCTTCACTGTCTTGCCTTCTCCCCGGAGTGTGATTAGATGTCATCTCCTCCCCAGGTAAATGATGCACATGCACCCATCCGTCTGCGTAGTATAAAAGAAAGTGTCCAGGTCACCTTCTTCCATTGCTCCATGGTTCAGTTCTGAGGCTCGTGTGCCCACGTCTCTAACATAGCCAGCATGAACTATTTCAGCTTTTTGTGCGGATGCTAACCGTCACTCCCCACACACTCGAGTGAGTGTTGGACACCTGTGACCCTGTTGATTCTTCTCGGGTTGGAAAACATGGCAGGTACTAATCACTGAGAAGCAGGAACACCCCAGTTTTGGAAATATCCTTATCCAGCTGTCTGGCCAACACGATTTGTCCCTTGTCATAGTAGCTGATATGCTTGTAAAGTATCCACTTACTGCCTAATATACTCCACCTGCCTAATATACCCCACCTGCCTAATATACCCCACCCTTTGAGAGGTGACATTGTAATGAGATAATCAATGTTATTCACTTCACCTGTCAGTGGTTTTAATATTGTGACTGATATGCAGTAGTGTGAACGGTGTGTTTAAGAGAAGAATATACTTTTCATAGCGTTTGCCTCATTTAATATTACCCAAATCTAGATTGACTTGTCTGACGAGTTAACATCCACCCACGCACACACACACACACACACACACACACACACACACACACCATAGTCCTGAATACTGAAAAGCCCCCAGGTATTTCTGAATAAAAATATTTCTGTTTCCAAGGTAGTATAGCTGCCCAGATTGTATCCATTATCTTACTTCAGAAATGATAGACATGAGAAAGCGGGGTGAGGACAGATTAACGTAACGCTATAGAAATAAGCTGAGAGAGGGAGAGAGAGAGAGACAGTGAGAGAGAGAGTGAGAGAGAGAGAGAGAGAGAGAGAGAGAGAGAGAGAGAGAGAGAGAGAGAGAGAGAGAGAGAGAGAGAGAGAGAGAGAGAGAGAGAGAGAGAGAGACAGTGAGAGAGAGAGAGAGAGAGAGAGAGAGAGAGAGAGAGAAGTGGATGGGGAGTATTCTGGTAAAGAACTAAGCAGGTTTGACAGCTATGAGAACTTTCACAGGACAAAGAGGTTTTTCTGGCCTCCAAGCGATGCTAAATTGTTTTTGACCCTGTCCCTGACCCCACCATGTGCCTCTACCTACAGAGAGGGAAGTTATTTTAATAGAAAATACACTATCCTTCGCATAAAATTAGTCTAAAACTAGTTTATGCATAGTAAAGGCTTTTTATGTAATATAGTTTGATTGGTGCATGCTTTCTAATTTGGTTAGGAGACAAGTCCACCATAATGTCCTTGCTTGTTGACAGACAAAGTAGATTGGTTGATATTGCAGATCATGAGGAAAGAGAGTCTACCTGAAGTGGCGGAAGGATACAGTTTTATTAAAATGTTATTACATGAGGCAGTTTTCATCATCAAATGACTGAACAACCAATGTACAATAGTTGCATTTTTACTTCCTTCCACACTTTTTGTATAATAGTGAAGACATTAAAACTATGAAATAACATGTATAGTAAAACTGTTACCCGTAAAACCAATAAAATACCAATAAAATGTGTTATCTCACATAAATTAGTTCACATTTTATATTTCTCAGAGCAGCCACTCTTGATGACAGCTTTGCACACTCTTGGCATTCTTTCAGTAATCTGAGTGAGCTGGGATGGTTGTCCAACAGACTTGAAAAAGTTTCTACATGTGCTCAGCACTTGTTGGCTGGGTGATAGAAGCTACTTGAGGCATTGTGGGAAATGAATTATTATTTATTATATTATTAGTTACGTTTCAATGTTTTGAAAATACATTAGTGCATATGCATCATGGTTTTTATTTGTCTTAGAAAGTAAACACATCGATCATTTAATCAAAATGAATCTACTTTCATCAATATCTAATCTATAATTAGCAGACACTCTTATTGGAAGAATTTCTACTCAATTAGAGTTTTTTTAAACTCATGATTATGAAAAGCATACTACACTCAACTGTGTACCTTTATTAAAAACTTGTATCGATTATACTGAGAACATGGCGAAACGCTATAAGCCTCACCAACATTGTTATTTGAGCCACACGGGGGCAGCAAACATTAGTCTTTTACCTAAAATTATTTTTCGGTACATGGGATTTTCTTCTCTTAACATAATTCATACACCTTGTCAGCACATTAACTCTAGTCTGAAAACACTGAACTAACGTTGATCAAGGGTGCGTTTATTTGTCAATGAATAATACTTTGGTCGATCCTTTCATTTTACATATACGTGCACAATAAATGTTGCTCTAAGTGACTTTATCATTTTAATAGTGTACTTAATACAAATAACGAGATTAGAAAATCAATTATTAATCAACAATCAGTTCACGTTTTAATTATTTTATTTATTTATGCACCTAACTGAACGAAGAAAAATACGGTTATATAAAGGGCCAATTTGTATATATAATTATTTTCTAGACACCTTGGTCAAAAACTTTCAGACTAGGCGGTCCTGTAAGATTTTCATTTTTGTGATCTCACTTCCGCTTGCGGGGCTCATTTTTGTGAGACGCGACGTTTATTGTTCTTCCATTTCCAACACGCCGCGCGCCGGAGAGCTGCGGAATTGCTGCTGCCGAGCAGTCCGATCGTCTGCAGGTCGTTCCCGCACCGCGCTGTCGATGTAAAGCAGAATTTAACCCTGGAAAGTGGATATTCAGTAGTTTTGTCTCTGGACCAGCACAGATTTGTTCTCCGATCAAGGTTCCTAACGAGCTAGATTGCTTTATTAACTTATTCACTAACTCAAAATGGAGAATGAGAGCAAGTATCTCCCGCAGCTCCTGGCCGAGAGAGACAGCTTGGACTCATCGTTCATACATGCAATGAAACTTATTTCTGCAGGTAAATTTCATTTCTTGTTTATTTATTTATTTAGAGACAGATGCAATATAACCCAGTGCTGCTGTGGTTATGTAGGGGTTACTGTTGTGACGGTTTAACGGGCTTCTCCTTGGGGGTAATATAAGATAGGATGGCGCTTCCAGGACAGAGGGTGTCCGCCATCTGGACCGTCCCGGGCAGCAAAGCAGTCGGGACCTTGATTTTGGCACCGGGGCACGTGGAGAATCTGTTTCCGCAACTTCCAAGTCGCGTGTAACATTTTCTGAGGCAAAACAGCGACCACACACACTAAAGATCCGAAAGGCTTTGGCTTCCTCGGGTCTACGAAATTTTTTTATCGCCTTGCCAGCCAGCGCGTTTAGTTATGGACTCGCGGCAGGTCGGGGAGTTGTGGTCCCCCGTCTCCGTGGCTTTGCTTCCGCCGCGAATAGCTCGCTCGCCCGCCGCCTTTGTGTTGTCCGTCGTCCTGACAGGCTGCTCGTGTGAAATCGTGTTCGTAGCTCCGACAAAAAGTAGTACTGGCATTTATTTTTTTTAGTACTACACAGATGTTGAAGTCTTAAAGTTAATACCGGAGATGCTGAGAAAGGAGCTTTAGATAAAATCAATTTGGAAACATTTGGGAAGCTAGCTAGCACGAATGGGAACGGAACCGTTGACCCAGTCTTGCAACCGGGCATGAAGCTGTATTATGACGGCCCGTTATTTTAGTTTACATGGTTGATATCCTGTTTACTGCCGGGCAGGTTAGCCAGCTCCAGATCATCTGGAGTGTGTGCTTCTCTTGATCTGGCCTGAATGTGCGGTTTAAAAAGGTTAGTCGTCCAGCTATAGTATGGGAAGTGTTGAATATGACTAACTATCAAGCATGATTTCTTTTCCCGAAAGGAAATGTACTCCTTTCACCAAATCCGGTACTGTTCCTCCAGATGGTTTAGATTAACGGATCAACCACTCTGTAATTTCACATGTAACGGTCGCATAACAGTTATTCAGGATTTGCATGAACCCCACACAAAGGACATTTTGACCGATAGCTCCGATCTTTGGAGTCCGTTTACTCATTTTATGTACATGTAGGTACGATTATATCTTTAAAGTAGTTGCTGTGACAGCTCCTTATGATCTAGCCTACATGTAATCACTGTGGGTGAACAATGTAATATAATAATATACGCCTGATGTATGTGATCATTCTATGTTTGGGAATACTAAGATTTTAGGATTTGTTGTTCAGGAATTTTTTGAGGTTTTTGCTGAGATTGGTTGACCAGTCTAATCAAACTGCTGCATATATATCGACTTGTGCTGTCGTTAACTGAGATATGACATGTATAGACACTCGTGCTTTCCCAGTAACACACACTCCCTCACACTCAGGCCATGCGTGGCTAATGTCTGGTGGCTCCAGGGCACAAGGAATGACTAGAGACTTTGTTCTTTACGCTGAGGTTAAGTACTAATCACAGCCGTAGCCCCTGGCCTTCCTACTTTGTTGGGAATGTCTACAGATGGCATTAGTACTTCTAACATTAAGCCTTACTCAAACTTTGACCCTTGTATCTGTTCTTCTTGATTTTTGAAGGTGAGAAAATGCACTGCTTATTGTACGTGGCATCCAAAACATTTAAAATGATCTATTGATCGTTAGGAAAGTGTTTCCTGTGATTGCCAGCGCAGCTGAACGTAGCCTGTTTCCCCCGCGTTAAACCTCATGTATGCTGTTTGAAAGCCCTCAGCAGCTGTGATTTCAGTGCCTTCTCACCCACAATGCAGTATGCCGGGTCACACACAGCGCAGACCGCTGCAGAAGCCATCGTGCTAATTGTCCTTTTTTTTCCTCTCCCTTTCAGAAATTGAGAGGGTTCAGAAACAGGAGACGGAAAAAGACACTGAAACTTATTTGGATCTCTTTACAACAAAGAATATCAAATTGAAGGAAAGAGTCCTTATACCAGTTAAACAATACCCAAAGGTACGTGCTGCACATTGTTGTGCCCTAATGAGATTAAAATGGCCAGTGTTGAGAGGTCGAGTGATTGCGGCACACTGCAGATTGGCAGTTGCATTGAAAAAGTGGTGTTCAATGTAATCAGTTGATCTGTTATACACTATTAATTGATGGAGGGAGCACATCTTGAACCAATGCCTCCGATAAGAAATATGTCTGCGTTTGTCAGATGGCTTCCTCTTATTGTGTAGGGTTATTGGTGTTTCCCATTACATGCACTGATGCTGCATTTCATTCTCTACTGCTGTCTGTGTCCTTTAAACATGAATGAACAAATTATGTACTCAAGTTTAAAACGGGAGACTGTCAGATATTCAGCAGTGGCTTAATTACATTTAAAGCTTTTGGTCTAATGTTTTACAGTGCTGTGAATTTACACCTCAGCGTGTGAAACGGTTCCCCTGCAAACGTGTGTTTGCTCTGTGTTCATTTCCTTTCTGTTAGATTTTCCTCCTCTCGGTCTTTCCACTCTTTTAGTCATGCAGATGGAATTCCTTTAGTTTAGGTTGTGTATTAAGAGAAGGACAGGCTATATTCCCAGCCGTATTCTCCTTTGAACAAAAATAACTAATCCCCCTGTCCAGCTCCAAATTGAAATAGAGGATATTTTGCTTGGCAACCCTACTGGCCAGGGCTCTTACCGACAGTCGTTGCCACTGTCAGAGTTCCCGTCATAGCCTGCGGTATCAGACCAGCTGAAGCGTCTTATCAGAAGGGCGGATTTTCCTCTGCAAGCTCAGGGTGGCACAACAGGTTTATGTTTCCCCACGTTGCAGCCCAGATGTTGGTAGACCAGAGTTTCTTCATTTCCACTGGAGTGGCTGTGGTCTGGAGCAGAGGCTCCTCCAGGCTAGTGAGCATTCTTACATCCTTCTTGGGTTTATTGCAGAACCAGTGATTGGTTTTTCCATTGTGTTTAATCTTGCCTTAATCACACAGATTAAAATATTATTGAATGCTGATACCTTGAGAATAAGTCTCGCCAAGATGAGTGAAAAGCTGCACCTTCCTTCACACTCCGAGTTTAACTTTTTAAATCTTGCCTTTTGCTTCTTTTGCAGTTTAACTTTGTTGGGAAGATTCTTGGGCCTCAGGGCAACACGATCAAGAGGCTGCAGGAGGACACGGGTGCGAAGATCTCCGTGTTGGGCAAGGGCTCCATGAGGGACAAAGCCAAGGTGAGCAGCTCGCAGACCCCGCGGGAAGGCTGAGGGCCTGCTTCTGTCTGGAGCGCCACGCCACGCGCTTCTTGCTGGAGCGCCACGCCACGCGCTTCTCGCTGGAGCGTGACGCCACGCCTGAGCGCTCTTATTCGCTCGCGCACGCGTAGTTCTCGCGCATTAGTGATGGTTCACACAGGGACAGCTGTGGAGAAATGTGCGCCGCCGTGGAAAATACAGTTTGATGCGGTCGCAGGATGCATGACTGTGTAATCTGTGCAAACCTCCAAGCAGCTGAACCAAAAAGATGAGCGTTTGAGGGGTTAGAAATGTTATCTGCAAGGAAAATGAGTGTGCTTGAAAGGTTTATATAGTTTTGGAGCTGAGTGGTGGTCATGTAAATGTGTTTCTGCCAACCAAATCAGGGGCTTGTTTGAAGAGCACTTGAAGATCATTTTGATGTGTAGCTAAGGGTCAGACCTGAACAGACAGCTAGCGTTATTTAACTGAGCCTTGGTAAGAGTGAACTGCATTTTTTCAACCCCAAATACAATTCTGTTCACTCTTAATGCAGAAAAATCTCTGTGTAATCTCTGTAACTTGAAACCCCCACAATTTGAAGCAGTGATCTTTTTTTATACAAGTAGTCTAGTAGTGCTGTAAAATGTCAGTGTGTCAGTAAAATGTACTTGTATGCACTTACTGTTATGGCTGTTACCCAAGTTTGCTGCATTTCCACATTAGGAGAGTTTCATCATTTGTTTCTAAACTGAGACTGTGTAATGTTACACTTGATAAAGAAAAACCTCCACTCGGACTCGCAGACGTGTCTGATTAGGACAGTTTGTCCATTTAGTTTTCTACAATGAGGTTGTTTACTATAGCTAATCTGTTCAGACACAAGGTCATCGTCAGAAGCAGTTTGAGCAGCCCAGCTTTGACCTCACACACACACACACACACACACAGATCTATAGTTGTCTTCCATTACCTTCCAGATCTTGGGTATCTAGCTCAGCAGTGTAATGGTGGAATTAGTTACCTGCTTTAACTAGTGTAAGAACAATATATTCATGCTGTAGAAGCTGTGGGCTTTCAGTTGTCCTCCTCCGGGACGCTTCCCCAATACACGTTGTTAAATGCATCTGTGTCTCAGACCCATCGCAGCAGATATATTGTAAAATGCAGTTTGTATGCAGTATGCTGTTGGAATATTTTCATCAAACACTGCATGTGCAGAACTGGTATACGTCACCATGAGCGTTTGGAATACGGACAAGGTTAGATGGGCGAGCTGTTTACTTAAAGCAGCCCGGAGAAGCTGCGTCCAGGGCTGATGAAGAGGTGGAAATTTCCCTCGCTGGAAAGTTCACTTGTGCACGTGGAACCAGAAGCTCTGAGCTTCTCTGTGAGTCAGGATACTTCAGCTAGTCTTGTAGCCTGCGGTTCCTGTTGTGGTACATGCGGTATATTGTTTTCCAGTGCTGGATGTCACATTTTTTCCCTTTTCTTGAAGAGAAGAAAACTTCTGCTGGAGAGAACTGTGAAATGAGACTCTCAGATCAACACGTGGTGCTACTGAGATCAGGTTTTCA
This sequence comes from Brachyhypopomus occidentalis, assembly GCA_020368025.1. Classification (NCBI taxonomy): domain Eukaryota; kingdom Metazoa; phylum Chordata; class Actinopteri; order Gymnotiformes; family Hypopomidae; genus Brachyhypopomus; species Brachyhypopomus occidentalis. The sequence continues at coordinate 5,126,798 of JAGXOD010000072.1, forward strand.
CCATTTTGACTTTATGAAAACAATTTAAATGTAACTATAATGGGAAACATTAATTATGTCCAGGATCTGATCATGTGAGACTGTTGATGGCGGAAATGATTTGGTCCATATTTTCTGTATTGTAGTGTGTAGACTAGGCTTATTTTGCCTGACACCTGTTAATGGGATTGCACTACAGTGCAGACGTGAACTTGGTGTATTTTTACCAGACACTGAGTTGCTGACAGTAGATTCCTGTGATGGATTAGCAGTCAGGCCTGTTAAGATAGGCTGGTGGCTTCTTTGCAAAACCCTGTCACTATCTGTCTTTCGTGTAATGTGTCATTATTATGGCTTGATTTTAATGGTTTTAAATAAGAGCTGTTCATATACATTCTGTCTGGCGCTTTAGAGTCTTAACAATAGAGTGAGGTCATAAAATACATCCAGAGTTTTTAAAGTAAAAAGTTTTTTTTTTTTTATAAATTAAATGAATTCACTGAAGGTATGGCAGTCACCAGTCACTGTTCGCTGCTAAACCTGGACAGATGCCTCGGGTCTGATGTGGAAGATTTGTGTCCTGTGCTGATGAGAGCTGCCTTTGTGCTGTTCCCTTCCACGTGTCTGTGCGCAGGGCACTTGTGGCACTAACCCATAAGCAGATGCTTTGCTTATTAACCTTTAGGAGTCCTATTCTCCTCATCGTGGTAACCGGTTGAAATTGTCATGGGTTTTCACTGTAAGCCTCGCTGGGCAGGAGGAAGTGGTTGCGCGCCAGGCTTAAGAGATGTTTGCGTTTCCTTCCATCAGGAGGAGGACCTGAGGCAGAGCGGCGAGCCCAAGTATGCCCACCTGTCCATGGAGCTGCACGTGTTCATCGAGGTGTTCGCCCCTGCTCCCGAGGCGTACCTGCGTATGGCCCACGCCATGGAGGAGATCAAGAAGTTCCTGTTCCCCGTAAGCATCATCTCAACGACTCTGGCCTCAGTGGATTACCCCTGCAGTGGATTACCCCTGCGACGCAGGAGACTTCAGCTTACCAGTGCACTGTACCTGCTCGTCTATTAGACCCAAAAGAAGCCATTGTTTAACACTGATTAACCGCGTACACTGTTGAATTAGAGCTTGGCTCCCTCTGCCCTTGGCTACAGATTAATATTTAATCTGATAAATCGCTTTCGTGATGTCCTCTCTTAGCCGCGCGGAAGTCAGATTTGCATAGCGGTGGCCATTATTCGCTCTTGATTATGGGCTGTGGTGGTAACGGCGTTAAATCCTCATGCCCGATGGCTTCACACGCATCTGGGGTGTGTCGTCCTGCCCCTCCCCTGCTGTCTCCGTTAATGTCTCTTCAGGCCCGTCTCTCACGTGTTCACATGTACAACGCTGGCTGAGTGGCGTAGCCCCGTCCCAACCACTAGTGTGTGTGTGTCTGCAGGATATGATGGATGAAATCTGCCAGGAGCAGTTCATGGAGATGAGTTATCTGAATGGCAGTCAGGAGCACGGAGCCAGGGGCCGAGGGGGCCCTCTAGTCAGGGGCCGCGGAGCGCACCCACCCCCTACTGCTGCCCCCAGGTATCACACACACACACACACACACACACAGGGTTTCCATAAACCTGTTGCATGCTGGACCTCCGATCGTGATGTGTAATTTGTGATGTTGGCGATCCTTCTGACCCCTTCACCCGCTCCTGTTTCCAGGGGGCGGGGCATGCCTCCACTACGCGGTGGAGTTCCTCGCGGTGGGCCCACGAGAGGCGGAGCAGTGAGGGGGGCCCCGGCGGGTCGAGGCGGACCCCCGGCCCAACCGACCCGGGGCCGCGGCCAGCCGTGCCCGAGCCCCTGCCCCTGGACCCCAGCGGATGCCCCCTCCGCCTCCACGGCCTCCTGCCCAGGAGACGTACGATGAATATGTAAGTACCCACAATGCTCAGGGTGCCATGTGTGCACCATCCTCCTCTGTGAGGACTACAGGCTTCTGCGTATGTGCTCGGAGCAGAGTCAGGCTAACACAGCAACTGTATTTCTCTCCTGCTTGCCCCAGTCGTATGACGAGAGCTACACGGAGCCGGCGTACGAGTCGTATGATGGCTACTACAGTCAAACGCAGGCGTAAGTTCACGCGGCGCCCTGAGAGGCGGCGTCTGTCCCGTCCGCCTGCTGTAGCCGCTTGTGTGTGGAGTCGTTCTTGGCACTTTGCCTGTTTTTGAAGTGTTGGCATTGTGCATGAATTCTTCCAGAGAACCAGAGTACTATGACTATGGACATGGGGAGACACAGGAGGGCTATGAGAGCTATGGTACGTATCATTATTTCAAATCAGTATGGAGAGTATTACATGTGTTACTTAGATTTTTTTTAAATTAAGTAGTACAGCTGAAACTAGGTTCTTCATGCCATAGACTTACAGAGTGTGTGTGTGTGTGTGTGTGTGTGTGTGTGTGTGTGTGTGTGTGTGTGTGTGTGTGTGTGTGTGTGTGTGTGTGCAGCTCAGGATGACTGGAATGGAACACAGAGGACCTCTGTTGCTGGGAAGACTCCTACGCAGAGACAACCCAAGGGTGCCTACAGGGAACACCCATATGGACGATACTGAACTCATCAAACAGAACGTCATCCATAATGTGTCACCATGACGACTGTCTCCCACGGCAGCTCACGCTTTAAGCAACCCAGACAAAAGTAATTGACCGTCTTTTGGTTTAGTTTTTTCTACTCCGGACATTTTTTAAAGGAAACTCCACAAATCTGCAACCGAAAGCTTCAAGAATCGAAAGTTTTGCGACAGATTTAAAAGTGTTTAGATATTTAAATACGGAAAGCTGTTCTTCTTTTAAGTTTTACATTGCTACTCTCTCTCCTCCTCTCCTCTCTTTGCTTTTTTGCATTGTTGATAGATTTTCTTTTGTTTCTTTTTCCTTAGTGGTTGGATAAAAATATTTAATTTAAAAATGTTAAAGCTTAACAACTGTATAACTTGTTGTGTGTCCAAGGACACCACTTTAATTTGTGTTGCTTTTAAAAGAATCTATAGAGGTGGAGTTGCAGATTCCCACTTAGGCTACATTTCAAAATTCTGCTCAATATTAGGAAATCAAAAGGCCATTAAACCAAATCATGTATTTTATGTAATGTAAAGAACCTTAATTAAGGAGAGGAAAAAGACTCTTTAATGACATTGCCAACAACCATATGGATTATTCCTTATTTGTTTTAAATAGTCTTAAAAGTTGTAAATTTAGTCTTAGGCTTCACTATATTTTAGAGTTTTGAAATATAGCCCTAATAGACACTGTTGAGATGGACTGTCCTCAAATCCTTAATTTGTTAAAATAAGTCATGGCTCTTCAAAACTGTTCTGTAGAATGACTAGTGTTTGGGCTACTTATGTAGTGTAAAAAAAAAACAAAGTAAAAGATAAAATAAGATTTTCATGGAGGATCTCATGTCATATAAACTGCATGCAACTGCTTAAGAAGGATTGGGACAACAATCTCTACAAGGGTCGTCTCTTTCTAATGTAAAGGGATACTGCAGCTAAATCCAAGTCTTTTGTACATAGATTAAAAAATACAAACGTCCTAAACTGTACGTGCTGCCTTTTAGTCTCTGTACAGTCTCCATAAAATGCAGAATGCTACGTGTGTACGCTTGCCTAAATAGGTAACTAAATCTGTCCACATAATGTTTTGCAGCAGTTGTCAATAAAGCCTAGTTTGTTTTTTATGAAACTTTAACCTGGTTTATTTTTCCTTTTCTGTCATTATAAAAGCTGAAATGCCCTTTTAAATAACTTATAACCGTTAGTTACCATAACGTTTTCTTCATCTTCAAAAGAAATTTTAAATTTAAAACTGCATGTAGATTGGAGACGTAAACAACGCTAAAGTGTTTAAAGTGTTTCATTTGATAATAAAAAGCACAACTTTAATCTTTTTCTCTCTTTTTATACTTAAAAAGGACCCTAGAGGTAAGACCTGTGCCTTTTAAAATAACCCGGATAGCTTCCTAATGTCTTTAGACAGCTAAGCATTGGGTGCTTGGGTATGTATAAAACCTTTTTTTGAATGACATTTTATTTTTGGTCTTACAATGGGAAATGTATTGACTAGCTTGAAATAACTGAGTTTAATAAAGTTTAGTCAGGCTTTATATGTCACGTTTGATGCTGCTTTTATTAATGAAAGTAATGGTGCCGTACGAGAGAGGAATGCTAAACAGTATGTGACAGTATTGAAATGGTAGCTCTAAACCTAAATCTGTACGTGGTCAGTGTGTTATGGCTTACATTTCCATAAACCTCTTAGCGTGTAATTAATTAAACACTTCAGTCACAAAAATAAAAGTAATAGACAAAATGTTACTCAAATACACTGTAATACATATATATATATTTTTTTCAAAATGTTGGTATACTAACATATTAGATCAGACCTGTAATGCAACTCTTGCTAAAAGTCTTCAGTACTGAGTCTGTATCCACGTCTGTATCTGTGTCCACAGGAAGCGCTGCTGCTACATTTTTTCTCTTTCTTTTGCACGATCGGCGTACAAGTTGTTAACATGTTAAACATTTCCTGTGCTTTTAACGAGAAGCTCTTGAAACGCTCGAGTTGCATGACGCGTACATCAATGCTAGATTGCTTCTGGTTCTTTTGCACTGCACTGTGGTCAGTTGTTATGATGTGGAGCTCAGAGGATCTCTTCTCTTCCCTTAGGGAACAGTTCTTCGGGAGCGCCAGGCCTGGAATCGGGTTTACCTCCGTTTGTGCCCTTTTCTCAGGCAAGTTGCTCTCAGAAATGGTGTGTTATAATGCCTTGATGTGTAGGCTAGAGAATATACAATACTACCAACTTCATTAGAAAACTAGAGTTAGGGTTAGCAATTCTAACAGTTAGCACCGTAGCACGTGTTGCAGTCATCAGTGGTCACTTTCTCATTGGATGGGTATTTTTGGTTGACAGACGTAACATCAAATCAGCAGTGACCGTAATATGTGAAACTGCTGTTCGTGATGTACTTAAACCAGCGTAACACCCACTACCATGCCAATAGCACCTTAGCATCCCTGCTGAGCTGAGAAACGTCTGACACCCAAAAAAAAACATATCTGGTCAGCAATGGTTGTGGCCAGTAACCAATGAGCTGGACCGTGGCGTACAGGTGAGTTTGCAGATGGTCCACGTAACTGTGCACCTATAAAATGTGCCTGTACATTAGGTGTGCGTAATAGAGAGCAGGGAGTGTAGGTGTTTGTAATAATAACATGGCTGCTCTGTGCTGACTCATGATGTTAGGAGGCTGATCCAGCCGTGCTGAGTCCTTCGTGTTTGTGTTGCAGCTATCGGAACATTTCCGGGTCACTTTTGCTGACTTGATTGCGCGTCTCCTACAGGGACGACTCTTGATTTGTGCTGTAGAAGCTCAAACTTTTGAACCTCGCCGCTTCTTGGAGGAAAGCGCACGACTTCCAAGAGATGGAGTAGAACAGAAGTTCCGTTGGACATCTTTCAAAAGGCCAGAGTGGAGTGCTAAGCAAAGGGCATCGGCACAACCTTAAAAGGGAAGACAAAGGAAATCGATGCTCTTCAGCCCTGCTGCCAAAGCACCTAGAAGTAACCACTTATTGAGCCGGAGCAGAAAAGAGCTTACTTGTCTTGGAGTGTTGTCCTAAAGCTTGTGCTCACACACACACACACATATGCAGTGCTAAAAGTGACTATTGTAGTTTTTTTTGTTGTTTTTAATGACCCCCCACCACCACCACCACCACCACCAGCACCACCCCCTCCACCCCAAGTTTGCGCTGACATCAGTTTGCTCTGAGGGGTAAAACCAAACATATCCACATAGCCACCTATTCACACTCTGCTTGTCTACCTCACATAATGGCACAGTGTTTGAGTCTGCAGTTCAAGACTTTCTCCTGTCTCACACCTGGACAGGCTTGGAGCAGCAAGCTCACCCGTGGGTCTGTACACTCAAGCCGCCATGTTGATTTCCATTTTTGCTCTTCTGTGCCAAAGATTTCCTTTTGAATGGGTTAAGCCTTTGTGCATGTAGATCAATGTGTGAACAACTGAAAATGTAAAAGAGCACCTCAGGCTTTAGTGTATGTATGAGTTTTTATGAACAATTTAATAATAAAATATTATTGAACATTTGCATTGGGGATTACAATGACTTCCACACAGTAGAAAAGATTGCTTCATATAACCGAGTGGCACGTTTGTGTAGGATCCGTGTTCTCTTGGTCTGTGGTCGTCTCTGCTTCAGCTCACTCAACAAATGGAAACATCAGAGTTACTCTGCTGGCTTTAATAGAAGTAAGTCTCAATTTCAGTGTGACTGTGTTACCAGGGCTCGGAGCTCCACTGAGCTAGAATAATCCCTTACCCTTTTGGGGAACGGGTGTGTTGAAAATACACACCAGTGATTTTGTTCTCCTTAAACAAGTGTAGCACTAACATGGTAACAGTCACTGCCTTGAGCTAATAGGCCTTTCATCATGCACTTGTGTGCACGTCCACGTTTGCATCGTTAGATTTTTCTGCAGTAGATTATAGTCAAACTTGGATCCAGACATCACTGTTAAAAAAATCATGGTTTAAAATGTCTGAATGGAGCTCATTTAGATATTTAGTGGGGAAATTTACGTTTAATAAGTGTCTTAAAACCGAAAACAGTCTTTGACAGGAGAAGCAAATGGGTTGTGTGATCGTTGCAGAAAGATGCTGTGTCATGACACGTATTAATCGTGTTTTAATCATTAATGCGTCTTCTGGTTAACATTTTGGTCTTTAGTTTAAGGGCATTTTTACTAGTCATAGCAGTTGTGACATCAAAAGCAGGTCTGTATTCTAATCTGAGAACTCAAGAATATGGGTATTTCTACTTCCTTTGCTAGACCCCGCCCCCCATGAAAGTATGTCGTTCCGGGCAATTAATGTTGACGATCAGTCAATCCACCGGAGGTGATTGTACTGATTACTGACCAGCTAACGGGGCTCTCCGTTATTCTCTTCGATGCCATACACTGCTCGTGTCGGACTTTAATAAGCATTAACGAGCGCTCAAGCTCCGTTGAACAACTGGGCAACCTTGTTTGTGTGGGTAGGAGGTGCCCGAGCTGCAAATGCGCTCCACAGCCACGAGGAACCGCAGATAATGGACATAATGCATTTATGATTTTGCTGAGGGGAAACTGGAGAACTCTGCGGAAAAACACAGCAATGAGGCCATTTTACTGCAGTTAACGATCCCGTGTATGCCATCCTAAATGAGAATGTGTTTGTGTAGGTACGCTGGAGTGACTGTGTGTGTGTGAGAGAGAGAGATGATCTTGTACTCTGCACATACGTGACCCAAGGGGCTGGCCCCATCTGTGTGTATTTGAAGTGATTTGGCGGAACAGTTCTGTTACCGCGTTCTCCACATACAGAAGCAGGGAAAAAATGCCGACGTCACGAGCGCTATTGTATACGTGCATTCCGTACGTGCATGCGTGCGTGTATGGCTTGTGGCCTCCGCGCGCATTGCCCTTTCATCACGAGCACAAAGGCGGTTCAAGAAGGCGGTTGCATGTTCAGTATACTGGTGCAATCGAGAAAATCTAGATACGGGCTACTAAGGTGGCATAAAGCTACAGTAACCAAATACATAGTAAATGGAAACAAAGTGAAACACACACACACACACATCTGGGCAATGTAAAAAGCATAACCAGTGAGGAGATATTGGCGTGTTTATTTTTACTTTTTATTGTGCAGCTAAAAACGTAATTGGACTTGTTTAATGGTTCAGCCGTATTCTGATTGACTCTTGAAATTGCATGATTCATTTGAAACCTTTAGACTAAGCAGTGGGATGTTTGGAAGCAGAAGAGTAGAAAAGAAATTGTCCAGAGAGTATGTATAACTTATTTATTAAACGTACAACGATAAGTAGAGGTTTAACAAATACTGCTGCGTGAAGGCATCTCAGAGTAGCTGGCCAAGGGGGTGCGGCGCACGCGGCAGAGAGAGTGACGTCATATGAACTAACACAAACAAAGGCCCGCAGTGTCGTTTTCATCCCCGTCTTTCCTCCAACACTTATACTGATAACATTCCTGTTTTTTTTTATTTATATTTTTAAAATTCTGGTATTTTTTAAAAAGTTTACAGTCAGGCTTACTGGTGAGAGTATGATCCACCCCCTCCCTTCTCCCCGCGCTTGCTTAGCACTCAGCCGTGGGAAAACCTTTGCGTCTCTCCTGGTGCAGGGCCCCGAGAGACGTGGCTCTAAACCATGCAATATGCAGTTTTTTTTATGAAATACTGATACACCTGAGCCCCATAAAGGTGTCCTGAACGCAGGCGGAGGCGAGCTGAATCTGGCTGTCAGATATCAACACTAACAGTGTTCGTGTAAGCGACTTTATGTATGTGTAGCTTTGTTTTAAATCAGAGACAGTATGTTTTTATTTTCACTTTGTCTTCTTTCGAATAATGATATTGCAACTTGAAGAAGTTAAACGCCACTAACTTCTAATTTTCTGTGGAAGATCTGACACACTCTTTGATAAGCGATCCAGTCAAATTATATTTCTACTGAGATCAGTTGTCCTTAAGAGTAACAGGTTGCTGTGCTGGACGATCTGGTTCGCTCCCCACCCCACCCTACCCCACCCCTCCCCAAAAAAGTTACCATATTGAAGTTTTTCTAGATTTCTGGTCAGGCTCCCGAGCAGCGTCCACCAACCCCTCGTCCAGAAAACCCCACTGCTTCTCAACTTTAGAAACTTGTGTTCAGTGGAAAGTAGGCTTATTGAATGACCTCGCTCTTTTGAGAGTGGCTCTATGTGAAGTCTAGACATTTTAATGGGATGTGCATTCACTGGTGCAGCATGAACCTCTCAGGTTTCTAATGCTGTGGCAGACGGAGATCAATGAGACATTTACTCTTCCTCCTGCGCTGTGCAGTCTGGGGGCAAAGGAGGCGCCATCATTCTCTCACCACACAAAGCACCGTACATTAGTTATGGATGGAAAAGAAACTCAAATATGAATCACTTTAAGCTTGACGCCCACCAGGCAGTGATTGCAGCATAACAGATTGGTGACTTTCTTTCCTGGCGGTACACTTTCCTGTCTCAGGCGTCTCCAGGTGTACACTGGTTTCTCCAGGCTTCTCCAGGCTTCTCCTGGTTTCTCCAGGCGTCTCCAGGCGTCTCCTGGTTTCTCCAGGCGTCTCCAGGCGTCTCCTGGTTTCTCCAGGCTTCTCCAGGCTTCTCCTGGCTTCTTCTCCAGGCGTCTCCAGGCGTCTCCTGGTTTCTCCTGGTTTCTCCAGGCGTCTCCAGGCGTCTCCTGGTTTCTCCTGGTTTCTCCTGGTTTCTCCAGGCGTCTCCAGGCTTCTCCAGGCTTCTCCAGGCTTCTCCAGGCATCTCCAGGCTTTGGCTAACACTATAAAGTTGCTTCATTGCCATTTATTTAGTTGCTGTAGTGCAAATGCAATGTAAATGGCCACAGTGTTTTCATAATAAGACGTGTGTGTGCACTTCTGCCGTGGTTCTACTAGAGCAGGCAAAACAAAATGTAATCCTATTTTGGTCTGAGGGCTCAACTAGAAGGTTAATCAGGGGTCAGTTTTGTGGTCTACAGGACGCTGTGACAAGCATGTGCACACACACACACACACACACACAAACAAATCCCCCTACATATTCTAATTTCTGTTAGCATGGAAACTCAGGGTCTCTCATTAACTGCAGCACTCGAGTCCAGACTCCAGGGGCAAATCCCTCAAAAACAACCTGGGTCTCTATATGAGCTCATTTTCCTGTTAAGTAACAGCAGTGGCTACAGTGTGTTGAAGGGGACAAGCAGCTTCACTGAGCCCTGTAGCCTCTGCCATGTCCCCAGTGTCTCAGTGTCTCAGCCGTAATGCTGACCAACTCAGGTCCCCCCCCCCATCCTATCTCCTTACTTTGCACAGGTTCTGCACTCCTACCTGCTCCTTTTATCCTCCTTGTTGAGTTTTGCACTCCCCCCCCCCTCCAGGCTCTATCTTCTCGCGTGTCTGGTGTCTGGACGTCTCCGGACCCTCTGCCCTTGGCTGGGCTCTAATTTTAGAGCGTGCGATGTGTGCTTGGCCAGGCGAACACAGGAAGCTCTTTCAGTAGCACACAGCCTGCAATCTTAATTACCCACCCAGTCACCACGGTAACAGAATCTATGCGACCCATATCCAGTTTAGGAATCGGCCTAAGGAAAAAGCTTTTTTTTTTGTAATACAGTATTCAGGTATTTAGTATAAATTTTGAATAAAACAGAAGTCAATGGTATCTTGTATTTTATATCTTAAACCAGTTCCCAGACCAAAGGTCTTTTTATGCGCGCTATTTTCAGAGGCTCTTCCACACCGTGTAGTTGTCGGCACCTGTGGAAATCTAAAACATTCTCAGATTCAACACCACAGATTCAATGTAATGTAGATTATGCAAGAACATGAATTACATCTCCCTCTCTATCTCTCACACCAAGTGCTCAGCTGTTTACCCAAAACTAGAAGATTGTATTTCACAAATGAAGATATCAACATAATTCATTGCAGAAATACATGACTGAAAATATTAAATCAACCCCTTAATTCCAGACCTCCCACATTCACCAACAGTCTGCAGATGGTAAACATGCCCAGAGCAAAGGACCTGGCAGCACCAACCGCTTTAATCCTTGCCAGAAGTGTCCTGGGAGAATCTCTAACACTTTGTTATGAAACCTTCCCATTCAGCTGGACAGAAGCTTGAGCAATACAATCTGTTCTGTACAGTTCTGTACGGAAATGTTCCTACTTTGGGGGGGAAATGAGAATTTATTTGCTATTCCGTCTCTGTTACGCTCCTCTTTCTAGCTGTCAGTCGGAACTGAGTCACATCTGGTTTCGCTGTCTTTTAAAAGAAGAGGAAATAGATTTGTTTAATCTACCAGCTGCCGGTAGAGCAAGCTGCAATGTTTTTAGGTCTAGAAAGGAGAGAGAGAGGACCACCAACTTGACTATTTGACTGCATTTGACCAGCATGGTTCTTTGACTCCTCTCTCTCTCTTTCACTTTCTCTCCCTCTCTATTTCTCCCTCTCTCTCTCTCTCTCCCCAGATCATCCTCCACACTTCCCAACACTCTTTCACCTCTTCCTCTAGCTCTCCATCGCTCTACCCCGTTTCAGTCCCTTTGCCAGCAGCTCGCCGTCTCTCTCGCACTAGCCCGTCTCTCTCGCGCTAGCCCGTCTCTCTCGCGCTAACCCGTCTCTCGCGCTAACCCGTCTCTCTCGCGCTAGCCCGTCTCTCGCGCTAACCCGTCTCTCGCGCTAACCCGTCTCTCGCGCTAACCCGTCTCTCGCGCTAACCCGTCTCTCGCGCTAACCCGTCTCTCGCTGTTCTTGTCTCTGTTGGTCCACCTCAGTCTCTCTGGGTATTATACTCTCTCAGACAGGCTGCCTGTCCCTGAGTCACAGCATTGCCAGTTTCAGGCTCCTGCAGCTCCACTCAATTAATTGATCTCCCCAGTCTTTTCTTTGCTCGTTAGTGGGAGGCACCATGTTGGGGGCTCCATGTGGCTGTGGTGCTGCTCTGGCTCCACTGCTGTTGGATGCTTTAGCACACTGGCCCCACTCACGGCCCCGGCTGTGAGCTTCGATTTCTCTGCTCCTTTTCATTCGCAACACGTAACCCATGTTTGATGGACAGGTGGATGGGGAATGCATGGTTGCAGTGTTTTGTAATTGTAAATCCCCCCCCCCCCCCCCCCCCCACCCCCACCCCCCCCCCCCCCCCCCCCCCCCAGGACCCGCCGCGGTCTGAATGGTCACCCCTACCTCACAGCTGCCAGCGTCAAAGTCTTGGGCTCCAGCACCGAAGGTGTCAGAGACGCCTCGAACACTACAGCCATTAACGGCGCAGATTGTTACTTAAGCGTAGGTGCGCCATAAGCACTCCGACACTGGACACGTGCATGTCTGCCTGCCTGCGATTCTAATGGAAATGGAAACCGTGGCACTGTGGGCTCGCCTTCAACTCCATGGCAATGTGTCAAGACACAGTGTCACATAAAGGGCTCGGGGCTCGGTGTACTTTGCCTACTAATGAGGTCACTCTCTGTCCCTCGATCTCACTCTCTCCCTCTCCCTCTTTCTCTCATTCTACCATTTCCTCTTTCTCTCTGCCTCTATCCCCCCCCCTCCCCCAGTCCAGGTTATGATTAATCTGTCTTTGCTGGCCCATCTTTTCTCTGCGTTCAGTCTGCATTCAGCCTCTGCTGGTGAACAGACTGTTTATTAAATACTGTGGCAGAAATAAGGAATAAGAGGACAGAACATTACTGGCAGAAATGCTGAGTGTTTGAACTGAGGACCTAGTGCAGAGATATTACAGCGCGTTTATTCTCCCTGTACGTTCTTTCTCTGGTTGATGTGTGAGATTGTTGGATTTGTGATAAACTGCTTAGTGAACGTACTGCTCTGGATAAACCTTTCCTGCCAGCCGTGTAAGATCACACATGATCTGCACCATGACTCCTCCCTGGTCTTCCATTTGTTGCTGAACTCACTGAACTGTTCACACTTGCATCTGAATATGACAAGTAATAAATATCATATCTGATTACTTACATAAGAAAATGACGTTAGAAATCGTTGACACCAATTTATATAAGGTATAACACGTATCATAAATACATGGATAAGTGATGTCATTAACTTGATGACATCACTGAATAACGGGATTAACATGCATTTAATCTTTCAATGGAAAAATGTCATAAATATTTTGAACTGCAAGTTATTTAAGATGATAAAAAATCTGCTACCAAAATGGAGCACAGACAGAGTGACCGGAGGGTTTATTAAAACGTACACAAATAAGATATCCAGCCATTACACATTTAGAGGACTCAGACTGGCACAGGTCGCCTTGATGCTAACGTGAGCAGAGCTGGGTCATGTAATCTGGATTACAGGTTGTGCTTAGTTGATTTAATTCTGATTTCCAGATGACAGCCCTGTCCCAAACGTGAGCTCTGTTAGGTACATGATGGGTAGATGGCTCAGGTCGGACACAGACAAGAATGTGCAATGCTCATTAGAGTTTTGATGATTTTGTGGTTGAGACTCTTCCATCTACCTCCAGCTTTCACACTATTGTTATGTATGACTGTAACTCGAATTTCTTTTTTTCAGATCTTATATTTCCTTATTTCCATCTTTTACTTTTTGTTATTTCAGTGTCTGAAATTCAGTCACAAAATGTTTCCACTGTTAGTGGTTTTATGTTGATTAGAAAATGTGTTCAGTACTTTTCTGCTCTGGGTTTAATACAACTTAAACTCTCCACTGTATCAAATTGCCATATGGTGTCACATTTATTATCCTGCATAAGATCAGAATGCGTGCGGTCATTATATGTAATTATTATAAGTAACCTTAATGACAGTTTCAATGATCCAGCAATTCATAATGACATTTTAAAACAAGGCCTTAAATTGATCCTCTCATTTTACCATCTCCCCAGATCTCTTAGCAGCTGGACGATCTGCTTGAGCAGCTGATCGATTGCCCCCCCACACACACATAACACACACACACACACACACACACACAAGCAGGCGATTTATGAGTGGTCTGACCTGATCTGCCTCACCCTCCTGCCCTTTAGATATTCTCTTCTAAGGTCCTCAGGGCTTACGGCATTACAGAAGGCATCATTGAACTTGTCTCATCTTGAAAGGCAGGATGCCGGATGAGGCGGTTAGAGATGTGTGAGTGTAATGCTGAGAGACCTTCAGGGCGTAGGCGATATATGCCATGAACTTCCCTTCAGCATCACATAACATTTCACATACCAGCTCTGTCAGGTCGACAACTCATTGTCTTCTGTTTGATTCACTGTCAAGGTCATGGCCTGTATTTCACTATACTTTGCCGTTATTATAAATAATAATAATAAAAAAAACACAGGAATTGAACAAAGAATGAAATAGTGATCAGATCATATATAATCCAATTTTTGCCATGTTATTATTGTGTGGTTGTGAAAACCTATCAATTTAGATTATGCTTATGATCTACTTTCTATAACAGCCATCTGATAAAAAGATTGCATATTTTAGCACCATATTTTGCATTCCCACCATATTACAGAGAAGCATTCAGCTCCATTACGCTCTATTGAAAGAGTGAGTCTATGCGTGTGATGAAAGAGGTGAAGATCCCATTAAAACTCTTGCCTCTGTTTAATAACCACTCTCCCTGACAAAAGGCTGTAAAGTGCAGTCGAGCTGCACTGCCGTGGCGGAGGCATGACGAAGGGGGGCGCTAGAGGTCCCTGAGCCCACGCCAGCGGGCCAAGAGAGCGAGAGTGAAGCGATGGCTGCCGCTCCAACAGAGGGCTGCATCAGCGGAGGCCTGCGCGAAAGCAACGCGCGAAGGCAGTCTGAGCGAAGGCGGCACGCAAAAGCACCCTGAGCAAAGGCAGCGCGCGAAGGCGGCACGCGAAAGCACCCTGAGCAAAGGCAGCGCGCGAAGGCGGCACGCAAAAGCACCCTGAACGAAGGCAGCGCGCGAAGGCAGCGCGCAGGGCTCTGGCGCAGGGCTCTGGAGCGGAACAGGTGGCGGAGGGGGTTGGCCACCCACTGAAGCACATCTCTGCCGAGGATTCTTTTGTAATGGATTATTGATGCAGCGGTGGGAAAAGTGGCAGGTGATAATTGGATTCTGTTCTGGGTCCCGTTCAACAGCCCAGCAACACGTGTTTTTAATGAGCCGGTTTCTCTCCCCACAAGCAGCTCATTTTCTCTACTTTCATCATGGAAGAACGCGTCAGCCTCAACACCCCCCCCAGGACGACAGAGAGAAGCTGTTTAGTCACGGCAGTCTTAGGTAACCCAGCTAGGAGGGCTTAGTTGTAGGTTCAGTGTGAGGAGCTCATGTCAGTTTGGTTGATCTCACCTGTGCCAAGGTGTCAAATAACACACATTTACTTAATGGCCTTTAGGCCCCTTCATCATGTCTACTGCATATACTGTTTTTATGAACTTTAACTATTATCCTGTTTCAGGAGTTCATACTGACTCTTTACTGAACCACATTTCTCTTGGTATTGATAGGGGAAGTGATTGCTTTAGACAAAGAAGATCATAAAACGTGTGAGTTAATAAAGTGCCCTAAATGAGAATTGAGTATGCTGCTCTGATATACTGTCAGCTGAGACCCATTAGTTTCAAGGTGAATACACTAAAATAGAAGTCAAAAGGGGTTGTGTTGGAATATAAGCACATGAAGTTTTACTTCTTGTACTTGGGCCTTCTGGGTTTCTGATGATGTGTTGCTTTGACGTGATTTAGGCTAGATGGTAAAAGTCTTCTGTTGAGGACTGTATTTCTGACTCTGTCTATTTCTGTATTTTCTTAGAATAAACCTAATGGTCAGTTTGAGTTCCATGAAATCCTCTTGAATCTACATAGCTCTTTTATGTAAGGATAACCTTACATAAAAAATATTTTGATCCAGTCTGTAAAAATGATTTGTGATCAGAACAGAAATAGTTTCCTTAGCCAATATGTTCTTCCATTTGAAGATTAAACACAGTAATCTTGTTTTAAACTTTTTAAAAAGTTTTTTATTTCTGTCACATGATGGTCTTGCCACTATGATCTTACATGATGCTAATGGATGTGAAGTCTGGTACCGTCCTGCTTGTGTCAGGATATAGCGGGACATGCCGATCCTGTGGGCTCTCAGCCACGCTCCTCCTCTCTTCTCTACATGTTGCAGGCCTCTGGGTAACAGCTAATGCTGAAATGGGCTGTCCCTGCCAGTCAGGACCTTCCCACAGTAAGTGCACCAGTCTGTGGCTATGACAGAGGCTCTGATAGCGTCGTCACCAGCCCTAAGCTGTCTGCCAGTCTACATCTGTATGCGCAAAGTGATATCTGTGTAAGCCTGTACCCAACCTACACAATGTAAAAAAAAATGTGAGCATAGCTATTACATATTATTAGTCAGCAGGGGTTGACGAGGACAAGATCCTTGTTGACATTCCCATAAACAAGCCTGACTGCATTTATCCAAATGGTTTATTTGACCATAAACCATCAGCAGTTAAAATAAATGGGTATTTTCATTTCCAAAAGACAACAAGTGAGATGATACCTGTCCCTAAACGTTAACTGGCCTGGTTCGAGAGGCTGTTTTGAAGACTATCTATTACTGTCTGCTCCAGTTCAGCACTAGCCAGACCCTGGGGAGTTGGGATTGGGGGATTGTGTAGGCTCCATGTAATCATGGAGACACAGGCACGTGTTTATTCACCGCCTGCAGGGATTAAGAAACATCCCCAATGGCATTAGTGGTAAAAAGGGTAAGATCATGAATGGGCAGCAGAGATGTAAGGAGGGTCAATGAATGCAAGAGGAGGTCTCTGTTCTAATTGGTCTGAGTGGTGTTCTAGTCAGGAAGCGGGAGCGCTATTGACCGCAGGAGCCACTGGGTGCTGAAGCACCATTGTACACAGTGGGCATTAAAAATGTGAAGTGAACCATTGATTATGTTTGTACGCTGGAAGGACGGAATGGGGCTCCGTTGAATATAGTAGACCAGATAGCATGTTTCTGTTTTAAGAAATAAATGTTTGAACCTTAGAGTGTTTTAAAAAGCATAGATGTATAGGGCATTGAAGCAAACAATTCGTGTGGAACCAATATTCAAAGTTAAATTCAGTTTAAAGCTTTTTCTCTTCTTCTATTTTTTTCTATCAGTGTAGAACTAACATCTTCGATGATCCTTTTGACTTCCATTACCGCCACAGTGGATGCCAATGACCTGGTTGCCTGTTAAATGTCATTAGGGCAGTGTGAAGGTCACGTTACTGATATTCCAGCCCTCGGGCAGAGGAGGAGCAGGAAGACAACGGTGCACACAGAGACATTGCAGGAGCAGCAGACGTGGGTGCTATAGCAGGGAGGTCAGAGATGCCCTGTGTGTCCCGCATTACACCGTACTGATGTTCTGAGCTGTTGTGTGTGTGTGTGTGTGTGTGTGTGTGTATGTGCACATGCTAAGCAAACTGTTAACTCACCTGAAGCTGACATTTGATTCAGTTTATGATCTGTCAGTATAGAGTTACATTGATTCAGGGATTGCAGTGTGGAGGATGGGCAGGGTGTGTAACAGTGAGATTGGGCATGAGCACCTCGCTGAGATCACTATGGCCTTACGATTTTCACATTAACAGTTGCTTCCTGGAAGCATGCGCTCTAATAAAACAACCTCCATTACACCATAGCGCTGAACACATCCAAGTTTCTTGTAAATTTATATACCAATTTTGAACCATTCAATGATCGGAACTGTAAAGAAATAGAAAATGAAAAATGGCACTTTTATTATTCAAGATTGGCAAGATTGAAAAGTAATAAACTGTAAGTTATAGTCCACTGGCCCATAAACTCTAACAGACTTAATAAATGAATTGATTCTGGAGCATTTTTTTTAGCGTCGACATTTCACTTACTGTATTCACTGGGTCACTCTCTCCCCCTCGTGCCCCGTGACTGACAGGGGAAGCTGCTCCACGGTATTACATGGTGTAGTGTTTAAGCTTCCCAAATGACTGCATGCACTCCCCTTTTTACTTGACCATAACAATGGGATTTTGTGATTCTCTGTTCAGTCTCCATGTGTGTAGGTGTGTGTGTAGGTGTGTGTGTAGGTGTGTGTGTAGGTGTCCATGAGGGAGACAAAGTAAATAAAGAAAGTGAGTCAGAAAGCCAGAGGGAGTGATTGGCAGAGAAAAAGGGATAGTGTCGGCTCAGAGGAGGAGGAGTCCGAAGACATCTCGGCTCCAGTGAACACTTTATTAGCGGCAGCAGAACACACACGGTTACGAAAAGGAACGTCAAAGTAATGGGGGAAATGGGGGACGGTCAACCAGCAGAAGCACGTGGCACAAAGCCAGTAAGACATTCTCAACACAGGATTAAATAAAAGACTAAACAAAACCAGATGCGTACATGTACTAAATCATCTTCAAAAATCTAAAACATAGATTTTTAATTAAATTCACTTGCAGAGCTGCAAGGCATTCTGGGAGACCTCGCTGCTCCTCTCTGCTCTCCCAAATGGCCCACAGGTTTAGTCTGTGATGGATGAAGACGCTGCGCTCTCCCCGAGGTTCTGCCATGCCTGAGCCCGCGGGGCTGGTACCGGGTGAGATGGGGAAGGAGCGCCTCACAGCTGTCCGGTCTGGAGTTGCCGTGGACAACGACTACAGCCACAGCTCTTCTTTCAGCCCCCTCTTCCAGTGTCCGCCATCGTCTCCATGCCGACAGGGCTGCTCCCGTCTCGCCGGTTGGCTCTTATGTGCCGTCCGCACAGAGCAACTTCCGCTCTGCCTCTCGTCGCCGACAGCTTCATTTGCATTGTATACGTGCAAGCCATAATTTGCACTCTCCTATTAGAACCAACCCTCCCCCACACACACACACACACACACAGCAGCTCTGCTCTCATTGCCCTGCTGCCCCGGGGTCGCGACTCCGACTGGCATGGTGCCCTCACTCTCACTTCCTGCGCTGCCGGCACACCAGTTGCACCGCCACCACTACCCATGTAGCACCGCATCTTTCCCTACGCCGTACCAAGATCTTTCTGCCTCGCCGTCGGCCACTAGCATGCTGGTGCTCAGGAAGCCGACCGCCGCCAGCTCTGTCTGTGCGTGTTTCCTCAACGCCGGCTTTGCTCAGCTCCACAGCCGGCACGCTTATCTGCTCCCCCTGCTGCTTCCTCCGCTCTGGAAGCAGCCGTTTGGCCGGTTCTCGCCCCTGCCAGAAGAGTTGCGAGAGGGAGGGCTGCAAGATCGCTGTGCCGGGCGGATCCGCGAGCACCTGTTGCCTTTCCCTCCGCCACCAGACTGCTGCAGCGCCGTCGCACGGCCGTGATGCTGAACGAGCTTGCAGCTGTGCAGTGTGTGGTCCACGGGCGAGCGCGTGGTTGTGGTGTGGAAGATAGATGCGTGCTGTCTCTGCCATGGCTGTCGTCTCTCTCTCGCCAGCTGGGCTCTCTCGCCGCGTCTCTCTTCCCCAGACAGCTGTTTTGCTCTCTGGCGTAATGTTCGATACTCGATGTTCGTTTCGATGTTCGATATTCGTTTCATTTCTATTCATTTCGTGGCTGCATCCTAATTCTGCATCTGTGGTGTTAGGGTGAAGAAGGAACACATCCTTGCATTATCATGAATGTTCTACCACACCTGTCCCTGCCACACCTGTCCCTGCCACACCTGTCCCTACCACACCTGACCCTACCACACCTGTCTCCCAACCTTACCACTCCCCTTCCATTACTATGTTAATCAGAGAGAGAACTCTAAATTGAAAGTTATCAAGACAATCATTATTTTAAATAAACATTATATTTTTATTGTAAAATTATTAACAGTTCAATAATCTCCTATAGGCTTTTGGAAACTCCAATACATCAGTAACAAAAAGAAAATAATGTATATTTATGAAACAACTGTAATGTGTCCTCTGAAGTAAGTTCCATGTATGTTATTGGTGAGTCATCAATGTGGGGAATTTTGCGTGGGTGACGGAGCGAATCAGACCTCGCCGGCGTTGACAGCGCTGTATGGAGAACATATATAGATGCCTCCGTGCTGGTTCAAATCCTGCTGCACAAAGATCTAATGCTGTACAGATAAGGACCCTGACAGCTCCTCCTCAGAAGAAGATTTTGTTTGCTTGTGTGTGTGTGTTTGTGTGTGTGCTTGTGTTTGATGCTTATACATTCACAGGGGAAATCTTTAAAAGAGCCTGAACCAAATAAATGTAAGTAAACGAGCTAAGATGAGTAAGAGCACTGACTGTGTTCGGGTGGAGAGATGAGGTGCAGCTCCCAGGAGCTACGCCCACCATCACCACACACAAGGCTCAATCTGAACCTCCACCTTCTAGAGTCTAGTTTACATGTAAACCTGGTTGCTGGCTTTGCAGGTACTGGAAAGAATGTGTGTGTGTGTGTGTGTGTGTGTATGTGTGTGTGTACACATGTGAGCGAGTGTGTGTTTGTGTGTTTGTGTTTCCTTGTGATCTGGTCAAGTACAGAGGGCCTTCAAAACATCGCAGGTCTTATCCTGAAATAGCTTCGCTCTCTGTATCCACAGAGCAGCCTCTTTTCTTCCAGAATGTTCTGTTTTTAATCAGCTGTCTGTCTTCCTTATGTAGAATGAACCTCGGGATCCAGTCAGTGTTTAAAGTGGCACTTGTAGCTGTTGCTGAGAAGGTACATGCAGCTACATCAGCCAAGCTGTCATTGGTCCTGATCTCTCAGCAGCCTTCAACCACATGCCAGATGTTACAGGCACAGCTCGGCGATGGTTTGATTCATAACTTGACGGATGGTCATATCAGACAACATGGAGAAGATCCATATCTTGTACATAGAGACTCTGTTCTTGTGTCCCACAAGGCCGAGTGCTTGATTCTCTCGTGTTCTCCCTCTGTACCCACTCTACCACTAGTGAGGTTCTGTTCATACATGGTTTCTCATATCATTTCTAAGCTGATGGTACTGAACTGATATTCTCCTTTCCGTCCCTTTGTGTCTTGGTCTGTCTAGCTGATGTCTCATTATGGATGGCAGCTCATCACTTGAAGATAAACCTCAGTGAGACTAAGCTTCTGTATGTTGCTGGAGATGTTTCCCTACGTCAGGACCTTGGGATCTCACTAAAGAACTCTTACAAACATGGGTTACTTCTCATTCTGCTAACTTGAATGGATCTTGCAGGTTCCTCCTCTACAACAGCAGGAACGTCTGGTCCTTTCTCGGAAGCTTGTCTGGTCCCTCGTCATCCTGTAGCTTCTTCCTGCAGGCCTTCCACACATCAGACCCCTGCAGCTGTTGTTGTTACTTGTTGTCAACTTCTCTGAGTTCTCCCATGTCATTTCCGTCATGACCTTGGCGAGTTACCTCTGCTGACATGTCGTAGTGGTTCACATCTGATCTCAAATACAAGGTCATTAATGGACCACATCCCACAAACTTAAAAGCTCCACTCAAATCCCGTTCTGCACACCGCCAGTAGCACTGCTCACCTTGAACCACAATCCCTCATCATGCACAGGAGGCACGAATCAAGACTCTTCTCCATCCTGGCACCCAGGCGGTGGAATGAACTTCTACTGGCTTCCTGTACAGCTGAGTCACTGACTGTCTACAAATGAAGACAGAAGACTCACCTCTTCACTGAGTCACTAAGCACCTAAATATGCATAAAGGGAGAGAGAGAGAGACAGAGAGAGAATGTAGTCCTCTTATTACATATGTGAGAGTGTGTGTGAGAGAAACAGAATCAAAGAGGCAGTGACAGAACGAGAGAAACACACACGTATATAAGTCCTAGAGTGGTATGATCATAGCATTGCTATAAGTGTTGTCTAGCTTAGTTTGGGCATCTCCCCAGCGGATACGTCACACTCTGTTTTGGTCTAGGAACAGTAAAACTTGTCACTGCAAAATCCATGATTGCACATCAATGCAACAGTCTTTTATCTTTATATGCTTTATGCTTATTTTGTAAAAGAAGGTCGCTATGGCATTGGTTGGCTTGGGGGAAGAGTTACTTTGTGCCTGGGCGTCACAGTGTTGAGGAGATTGAGGTCAGTGCATTTCCATCTGCCACAGTTTGGTCTGAATGCTTTTGATTTCCTCAGTCCAAGGCGTCGTTCACACAGGATAGCTGGAGCTCATGAAGACAAACAGCATTAATAAAGCTGACTTATGCATATGACTGCCTGTCAGCTCAGCATGGGACAGACAGCTACATGTAGCGAGAACACAGCAAACATGAACTCACCACGATTTCACTTCACTTCACATCTTCCCAACAGGCTTTTCATACATTCAAAAGAACCCAAAGGGCTTTATCTCTCTCCCTCTCTCTCTCTCCCTCTCTCCCTCCGTCTCTCCCTCCATATCTCTCTCCCTCTCTTTCTCCCTCCCTCTCTCCCTCTCTTTCTCCCTCCCTCTCTCCCTCTCTCTCTCTCCCTCTCTCCCACCTCTCCCACTCTGTCTTGTATTCTCACCCACCCTTTCCCCTCTGCTCTTCACCCTTTTACAATCCTCTCAGTGAGAACCATCACAGCAGCTCTGTCCAACACTGACTCTCTCTTCTTCTGTGCTCTCTTGCCCTCTCTCCTGCGTTCTCTCTCTCTCTCTTCTTCTGTGCTCTCTTGCCCTCTCTCCTGCTTTCTCTCTCTCTCTCTCTTCTTCACAGCACAGTCTATCTGAAAGCATGGAGTTTATCTCCTGCTGCCTGAAAGGAGAGTCTTTAAACGCCCAAAAAACCATTAGACTGTGAGGCCTGCAGCTCCAGAAAGTCAAGTTGTGTGTGTGTGTGTGTGTGTGTGGGGAGAAGAACACCCCTTTAGGGGACTCTGGAATGCTGATTCACCCCACCCATCCCAGTTCAGCACATAACCCTACAGACTGCTTCGAAGAACAGCTCCCAGACACCATAGTTTGCAAGACACACACACACACACATACTCATACAAACACACACACACACAGAAACACACACAGAGCTTGGTCTGCATTGCAATTGGACAGAATCCAGAGTTGAAAGGAAGCTTTATAGTGTAAATGAAGTGGCTGTTTATTTCTTAAAAGATTGACCTTGAAACTGTATGTAGCAACTTTTACTCTGAAGGCCCCATTCAGTGTTGAGTGTATGAGCCTTTTATTTAAGCGGTATTTCACATACATAAGCAGTTGGACAAAATGTCAGCAGTATGAAATTTACTGAAGTGGATTAGAAGACTAAGCTTATATACACCCCCCCCAGAGGGTTTAGTTTTTTGAGTGATCGGAGTAAAAAAAACTGAAACATAAAAAAAAATGTTTAGACTCCTTGTCAGAGTTAGACACAGAGACGAAAATGTCACACGGGGTGGGGGCAAGAAAGAGGAAGGGAGAGAGAGAGTGAGGGAGAGAGAGAGGAAGGGAGAGAGAGAGTGAGGGAGAGAGAGAGGAAGGGAGAGAGAGAGTGAGGGAGAGTGGGGTGATAATGGAGTTTTCTTGTTCTCCTGTGTTCCCTGTGGTCTGTGTGGACTCGTCTCTGACAGACATGCTGAAGTATTTAAACTGCTCTCTGCTCTCTTTGCTGCTTCCTCTTTGCTGTGGGTGACTCTCGTCCTCAAGGCAACAGATGTACAGTAATGACACCAGCTTTGGTATGGAGCTCTTACGCGTCCCCTAAGACCTGAGACTGGTGACACTTGGACAGGGCAGTGTCCATGTGTCGCCATGTGTAGGCACACGTGTGTGTACCACAGACAGCCATGTCTGACATATTGTCCATCTGTGACTCAAGAAATAGAAGAGTGGATTATCACCTGAATGAACAGCTTACATAAAAAAAAGAGAATGCAAAGAAAGAACAGATAATCCCCTGTATGTGACGTTAAAGCAGAAGTGTTCATCCCTAGAAATGCGGCGGTCAGATCTTAAGTCTAAATCATGAGGGCACTAAACCATTTTGATGAAGCCCTATGGTCATGTGCACAGGGGCAGATGCCAGAGTACAAGACCCAAGTACATGCTGACACACGTGGGAGAGAGAGAGAGACAGAGAGAGACGTCTCCTTTAGATTCCTTTACACGTCTCCTTTAGATTCCTTTACACGTCTCCTTTAGATTCCTTTAGACTCCTTTACACGTCTCCTTTAGATTCCTTTACACGTCTCCTTTAGATTCCTTTACATTTACATTTACATTTACATTTACGGCATTTCGCAGACGCTCTTATCCAGAGCGACTTACAAAAGTACTATGTGTTCAGTCAGAATATGCATCTCTATCTAGTATAAACAGGTTTAAGTCCAAACTACTTGAGGTCAAGCACTGCCATAAACCGTTGACTCCTTTAGACTCCTTTACACGTCTCCTTTAGATTCCTTTAGACTCCTTTACAAGTCTCCTTTAGATTCCTTTAGACTCCTTTACACGTCTCCTTTAGATTCCTTTAGACTCCTTTACAAGTCTCCTTTAGATTCCTTTAGACTCCTTTACACGTCTCCTTTAGATTCCTTTAGACTCCTTTACACGTCTCCTTTAGACTCCTTTACACGTCTCCTTTTGTCTCCTTTAGACTCCTTTACACGTCTCCTTTAGACTCCTTTACACGTCTCCTTTAGACTCCTTTACACGACTCCTTTAGACTCCTTTACATGTCTCCTTTAGACTCCTTTACATGTCTCCTTTAGACTTCTTTACACGTCTCCTTTAGACTCCTTTACACGTCTCCTTTAGACTCCTTTACACGTCTCCTTTAGACTCCTTTACATGTCTCCTTTAGACTCCTTTAGACTCCTTTACATGTCTCCTTTAGACTCCTTTACACGTCTCCTTTAGACTCCTTTACACGTCTCCTTTAGACTCCTTTACACGTCTCCTTTAGACTCCTTTAGACTCCTTTACACGTCTCCTTTAGACTCCGCTCCCTCTGCTGAGAATGTGTCTTTACTTTGTGGACTCTCGTCCTTTGGCTGTTCCATCAGTAACGTGATCATATTGAGATGCCACTGTCGGTTTAGAGGCATGTACCTCAGCAGTGAGGCACGCTCTCCCAGGCCTCCCCACCCCGAGCCCTGCACGTATCGTCCGGGCTGACAGCTGCTCGGCGGAGGTCAGACCAGAGGGGTTCGCCCAAAACGACCCTGCCGCTGGGCAAGGCCCTGCTGGAGGCCTCTGGACTCCCGGTGCACCGTTCGCCATCGCTGTCCTGTCAAACGCCAGCTCGGTGACAAAGACAACAGGTCAGACTGAAAAAGAAAAGCAAACAAACATAAACTGTCAAATGCGCAGAGAAAGTGGGGCAGAAGTTTGGCTCAGAGTGGCTCCAGTGTGTGTGTGTGTTCTGTAGCACGTGCCTGTCCTCACTGCAGCATGGCCCGGCCTGGCCCGGCACAGGTGTTCTGCTGACACCCAGCTGGGTTCTGCTCACAGGTTACACGCGCTGCCTCCACATGGGGAACTTGGGTTCTGAACGGAAGACCTGCACAACATGACGATGCTGTGCTGTGTATGTTTGTCTAATTTTATTTTTTATCTTATTATATTATTATTTTATTTTATATCTATTTTCATTGTTATTATTAATAATACTATTATTATTATTGGTGGTGTTGTGTTTCTAAAACTGTAAAAAACTAAATGAAACAAAAACATGCTGATATACCATCGTGGTGATAACACCAGTGTCATCAAATACAGCAGCAGACAGATTACCTGAAGCCAAACGAATATTTTTATGATGGTAATACTTTATTTTGCTGATGGCAAAGGTGGATATAAAATGAATGTACTTCATATTCCAAAGGCAGCAGACTTCAGTCCTCTCAGTGGAAATCAGACCAGATTTACTTATAGCACTGGATCCTGAGAATGTCTGTGCAGACTGTTACAAAGACACGAAGAAGAAAAAGTTCTTACAACCGTATTTTACGCTACTGCTGATTATTGCACTGAGCTGGACCACACTGTGTGTGGCTGAGCGTATCTGTGGCTTGATCTGTCCTGCTGTCTTCTGGAACATTTTCTCCTTATTAATAGACCAAAGAGTAGTTTGTTCACTTTAGCTGTTAGCATGGCCACTTTTGGTTACCAGATCCTGACATATTACATATTTATGTAATATTTGCTTATACTGTATATGCTATGTAAAAATCTATTAAAACTTGTAGTGCTCGCAGTGTTACAAGTAGAATAAGCAGACAAATTTATTAGTTTTTTCCTTCCTCTTTTCGGGAGGTGTAATGCTCCTTAGCCAGGACTACATTTCCCAGCATTCACCTGCTAGCAGCTCATCTGTCACTCCTTCCAGTTCCACCAATTGCCTCAATCCCATCTGTTCTGCCTCCACTGATTATTGATTGTCGTCACTCTTGTTGTCTCTCTTGTCATTAACCTGCCTATTTAAACCTGATTGTTTGTGCTTTTACTTTGTGAAGTATAGCCATGTCTGCTTCATACGCGCTGACTGGTCTCTCTGCATGTCTTACTGCTTCCTGCTGTTTTGTACCCTGGGTATTGAATAATCCATCCCTGCTTGGTTCAATCTTTTGGAGTGATGTCTGGTTCTCTAAACCTCGACCTGTTCTCCTGTTTCCTCTGCCTACCCCATATGTTCTGTGCGCATCCTTTCTGATGTGTGTGTGTTCTCTGACCATGGCTCTGGATAATACCATTGATAATAACACCTATTCGATTGATGTTATCTACGAGCATCTGTTTCCAGTCTGGAGTGTTCCCGGGGGTTGTGGTAGAGCGATAGTTGAGATGTTTGGAATTGCTTCATAATGCTTGAACCTGCAAATTTAAGACTATAAATTGTTGGTAAATAAATAACTAATGCAGTGTGGGGAGCAGAGGGTAGGACTGCATTAGTGCTTTCTGCCCTCTAGTTGGATTGCAGATCTAACTAACCAAGCTTCACTCTCCTGCAGTCAAAGTCTTTGCAGACATGTGTGTGTATTGTATCATTGTGGCGGATTTACTTAGAACACATCCAGTATTGGAACAGGGTGAATTTGGCTGCTTTAAAGATGTGCAGAATATTATAGACAATGAGCCTTACTGCATGTGACCTGGGTTGTAAAAGTTAAGATGAATTATTCATTTTAGTAGTGTGTGTGTGTGTGTGTGTTAGGAGTGTATGCCAGTGCAGTTTTCTCATGTTTTCTGGGCAATACATCCTGTTGTTTTGGGATTTTGCTATGGTTTGTTCATCAAAAGGCCAGTTTATTTCGGAATTGTACTCCATGATTAAACATTTTCTGTGGACAGAGATGAAGAATCCCATCTGTTTCATGAAGTGCATAAAGTTCAAGTTCATCTCTCCTTGTTTTATGGGACATCGTTTTCCTATTTTTTATTTTTTAATTGCTTCACTCCTCACTGTATGAAGAACAAACCCCCCTCAGACTTGCCAGTGTGTGATACAGGTGCTGTTGCTAAAACCTTTCGTGGATCTCTGGGCTTCACATAAAGAGCTAGTGAGGAATGTAAAATTGGTCATGTTTCCTATCGCAGGACAGGATCACTGCTCCTGCAGGATTGTGCCCTGAGTCACTTATCACACATCATTTAGCAAATGTACGTTTCAGAAGGAATGTAATTCAGTAAAAGAAAACAAAGTTATAATGCACGGAGTAAAAACACAGAATGAGAGTTGCTTTTGACTCGACATTTAAACGTGACGTTTGACATCGACCTCCAGAGATGTGCATGTGTGCACATCTGCGCATGGTGCTTTTATTAACAAACTGAGCGTTGGGACGGATGAGAGCATCAGACAGTTAAAGATATGAGAGGCAAAGGGAGTGATTAGGCTGCAATTAAGGGTAATTACTTCAGCATTGTTTTGTAGGGTGCAGGAGCTGTGACACCAACTGCTCTGCCCCCAGTCTCCACCCAGCAGTCTCCACCCAGCAGTCTCCACCCAGCAGTCTCCACCCAAGGCCAGCATGTGTTACCCCAGCCGGTCTGCACACACATACACCCAGCACAGGCTACTTCTATCATTTCTCCCTTTCCTTTCTCTTCAACTCCCCCACTCGCCTCCTCTCTCGTCTTCTCTCCTTCTCTCTCCTCCTCTCTCGTCCTCTCTCCTTCTCTCTCTTGCTCTCTTTTTCCTCTCCATTAATTTCTCCATTTTCTCCCTTCCTTTCTTTTTCACTTCATTTTTGTTCTCCATGCATCCATCTCTTTTCATGCCTGCATTTGGTCGCACACACACACACACACACACACACACACACGAACACATGTACCCCCCCCTCCTCTCTCTCTCTCTCTCTATATATATATATATATATATATATAGGGGTCTCTCTCTATATATATATATATAGGGGGCACATGTGTTTGTATATGTGTGTGTGTGAAACTAAATGCAGGTGAGAGCAACTATATACAGTATATATATACAGTATATATATATATGTATACATGTATATATGTGAGATATATATAAATACTTACTGGACTTACTTTCAGTGCTCTACAAAATATAAAAAAAAGTTTTAGTTTTCTAGTGTAATACTACAGTAGAGGTCAGACGGACCACCACTGCAAGTCTTGTTAAATTGAAAAACAAGGTTTACAAACGATGTGCTTAAAAGGCACATAAAACTATTCTAGAGCTACAGTTTTCGGTGTGACTGATTCCTGGCGTCAGACCCTGCAGACCTCGGACGAAACGAGTGGGAGTTTTATACAATCCTCCAGGATGAGCTAAAGAATAAAGTGTTTTCATCTCCTTAACTTCTTTACTTTAGTTTTTTACTTCTGGGTTACATTTTGTTTTACAATATAACGGAAAGAGAAGATGTATTTGATTAACTGCAACTGATGATTTTCTTAACTCTCTCACAACTCTCTCACTTTTTGGACCATTTCCCCTGAATTCTGTTGTGAAGCTCTGAGCGTTGCTGCCACCTTTACCTTTTCACAGAGTTCTGTTTTGTGGGGATCAGTTTGGCTGAGTTAGACAGACTGATGACAGCACTGGGGCTGCAATAGGCCACTAATTCCCCATTGATGTGGTCACTCTCTTTCTCAATCCATACTAATGCAGTCATGGTCTGGGCTGTAGTGGGCTGGTCTCATCTCTGTCCTGGGAGCTCACACAACTGTGCTTTCCTTTGTTTGTGATTCTGAGAGCGTTGCTTGCTTGGTAACAGACGCAGCCCCCCGTCTTTATTGACGCCTGCTCCCTGCAGCATGGCGGGAAGCCTTTCTCCTTGGTTTGGAGCCACAGTGAGGCTGCCGTGGTGTATAGGACTGCACATGCTTTCTCACTGCAAGGGTGTCCTGCTGTCCTTTTGACAGTGTGAGAGACAGACTCCAGTGGAGGGGAGAGACACAGAGAGAGAGAGAGAGAGAGAGAGTTATTACAGACCTCTCTGCCTCTCTTCCTCTCTCTATTTTCGTCTTCCCCTCTCTTTTTAAATCCTCTGCTCAGCGGGTTTGGAGTGTGCTGTTGATTGCATCGCGCTGGTAGATCACAGGGAGAGAAGACTTCACATGCCTGTGTGTTGTCCTGCAACTGAGCTTCCCTGCCCTCTGACCACTGTGTCCAGTGCAAAATGCAGATAAGAAGCCAACACTGCACATCGCTTCTGACCAGGTCTTAGGGTAGTTTGTTTATTGATCTGGAATCATTGTCATGGCTCTGCTCAATATTCTTTCTGCTTCCATGTTGTAGC
Organism: Brachyhypopomus occidentalis; assembly: GCA_020368025.1. Taxonomy (NCBI): domain Eukaryota; kingdom Metazoa; phylum Chordata; class Actinopteri; order Gymnotiformes; family Hypopomidae; genus Brachyhypopomus; species Brachyhypopomus occidentalis. Next base: position 5,156,088 of record JAGXOD010000072.1, read on the forward strand.
TCTACAGTCAGCTGGTTGTTTTAATATTTGTGTATGTAGTAATATAAGTGGGAATTGGTTGATATTGGCACCTCGCAAGCTTTACTGTTGAAATTGTGAAAATAAACAAAGGGAGGTGCTAATTAATGCCCTAAGTGGTTAGGATGCTGCCTTTTGGCAAGTTTTGCTTTGAGTCAGACTCTAAGCTACTGTTCTGTGCATTTAAAAACAAATTATCAAGATAATGTGGCAAAATCTACACACCTTTGCTTACTGACTAAGCTACTTGTGAACATGTAACCTTCTCCACTCATGGATGAAGACTTGAGAAATCTCTATTAGCTCCAGTAATTTCACAAACCATATCTGAAGTTCAATAAAGCACTTAATTGTGCTGATAACACCAACAGCTGAAATCGTTGGTAACAGCGCTGTACTTCATTCTTCCACAGTGTTCTGCTTCTGCTCTACTGGTGCACACAAATAGAAATAATCTGATTCCTATCAAATAATTGGGCCAACGGCAGCAACACACAGCAGCGCTACACAAGCTGAGGACGAGGTTACAGTCTTAGTATTGTGAGGGCTAGAAAGAGTTTGTGGGTCGGGTCGGCGGAGCGGTCGGGAATTGAAGCTGCGCGTGTCAGGCCTGCTGGATGAGGAGATAAGAGCAGAGAGGGAGGGAGGGGAGGGAGAAGGAGGGCAGGAGGGGGGAGGGGGGGGGGGAGGAGAGGAGGGAGGGGGGGGAGGGAGAGGGAGGGCAGGGAGGGGAGGGGAGGGGAGGGAGAGGGAGGAGGAGGGGAGGGCAGGGGAGGGGGGAGGGAGGGAGAGGGAGGCAGGGAGGGAGGGAGGGGGGGGGGGGAGGGAGGGAGGAGGGGAGGGGAGGAGGGGGGGGGGGAGGGGGGGGGGGGGGGGAGGGGGGGAGGGAGGGGGGGAGGGAGGGGAGGGAGGGGAGGGAGGGAGGGAGGAGGGAGGAGGAGGGAGGAGGAAGGGAGGAGGGGAGGGGAGGGAGGGGGGAGGAGGGAGGGAGGGAGGGAAGGGAGGGAGGGGAGGGAGGAGGGGGGGGAGGGAGGGAGGGAGGGAGGAGGGGAGGGAGGTGAGGGCAGGGCAGGAAGGGGAGGGGGGAGAGGGAGGGCAGGGAGGGAGGGAGGGGGAGGGGGGAGAGGGAGGGGAGGTGAGGGCAGGGCAGGAAGGCCCATGACTAAAAGCACCATTGAGCACTGGCCCCTCAAGAGGAATACGGATTATCCTGCTCATGGGGCCACTGCAGCAGCAGAAACGAAAGACGGAACGTCCAGAGTCCCTAAAGTTAAAGGCATTATGGAGTAATAATACAAAAACAAGTTCTGATTATGGTGGAGTATTTATAGCTGTAGTCTGGGCTAACAGCTCAACATATGAGGAGAATGTTACACTGCCTAAAGTCCTCCGATTCTGTCTTTGAACTCTGCCACATCAGACTAACCTGAATATGTCCCCAGATCCTTTAATAAAAATATTCCCTTTCTAACACACTGACTGCTCTCATGGGATCCAGGCTATTTATAGCATGTATCTGAACCACACACTTCTTGGGTTTCTTTCTTGCTGGCAATCCTTGGCTGAAGTGTCACATTATGATAGAATCTAAGAAACTGAAGCGTTTGTGTGAATCTGCGATGGCACGCCTGCTTTTGATAGCAGAATGTTCTGAGCAGTAGCTTTTGAAGTAGAGACTGGGCCTGTTTTCTCAAAAGAGTTTTTTTTACTAAACCAAAGCATGCTGTGATTGAGCTGTCATTCTTCTCTGGAGGGCTTGCATAGCTGGTAAGAGATGCCAGTAAATGTGTGCAGACATACCATATCTGTTGTGAATAGAACACAGCATAATCTGATGTCTTCTTCACTTAAGCAAATAACTGCTGCAGACAGGCAGACATACAGCACTATGCCAAACAATGCATGAAAACACGTGTGAGCCGATTGCTGTCCTGAAACACTGCATATGTAACTGCTGTGAGTAAATGAATGAATGGATGAATCTGAGGTCTGGGCTGTGGAATGATAAACACACTTCACCTGGACTCTTTGGCATCTTAATGAATGCATGAAGTGTCGCCAGTATGAACCACTTTTGAAGCTGAATGCTCAGCTCACTGTGTGGCCACTGTCTGGACCCCAGCACGTGAGACACCAGCACGTGGGACCCCAGCACGTGGGACCCCAGCACGTGGGACCCCAGCACTTGGGACCCCAGCACGTGGGACCCCAGCACGTAGGACCCCAGCACTTGGGACCCCAACACGTGGGACCCCAGCACGTGGGACCCCAGCACGTAGGACCCCAGCTTTTGGGACCCCAACACGTGGGACCCCAGCACGTGGGACCCCAGCACGTAGGACCCCAGCACTTGGGACCCCAACACGTGGGACCCCAGCACGTGGGACCCCAACACGTGGGACCCCAGCACGTGGGACCCCAGCACTTGGGACCCCAGCACGTGGGACCCCAGCACGTGGGACCCCAGCACGTGGGACTGCACATGAAACAATAACCAGGACGTTAAAGTGCGGAGTGCTAGTTTTAAATTCAGGGTATTTGCATACTGTATATGCCAAGTGAACCACACACATTTCATACACCCCTCATACTCTCCATACTCTATCCATAAACTAAGTGTGTCATGTGTACCACTTAAAGTCTGTGACCTAGAGACATCTCCAGACACTGGATACCTCCTCTGGATACGCTCTGCGGTCCAGTTCAGCCACATTGGAGCTTTTGTCTTTAGTGAGTGAAATGGATGCTGGCACTAGGGAAGTGTAATTGACTTGGCCAGTAAAGAATCCCCACCCCATCCTGCCCCGCCCCTCCAAAAACCCCATAGTTTCAAGCCGTCGTCCGTATGTAAGGGTTTGGAAGAGATCAGATGTGAGTGGATAAAGAGCTTGTATTCAGTTCACGAGTTCCAGATCCATCCTCCTGTTGCAGTGTGCATGCTCAAGACATGTGTGCGTTCTCAAGACATCTATGCATGCTCAAGACATGTATGCATGCTCAAGACATCTATGCATGCTCAAGACACGTGTGCATGCTCAAGACACGTGTGCATGCTCAAGACATCTATGCTCAAGACAAGTGTGCATGCTCAAGACATGTGTGCGTTCTCAAGACATCTATGCATGCTCAAGGACACGTGTGCATGCTCAAGACATCTATGCATGCTCAAGACACGTGTGCATGCTCAAGACACGTGTGCATGCTCAAGACATCTATGCATGCTCAAGACATCTATGCATGCTCAAGACACGTGTGCATGCTCAAGACATCTATGCATGCTCAAGACATCTATGCATGCTCAAGACATCTATGCATGCTCAAGACATCTATGCATGCTCAAGACACGTGTGCATGCTCAAGACATCTATGCAAGCTGAAGACGTGTGCATGCTCAAGACATCTATGCATGCTCAAGACACGTGTGCATGCTCAAGACACGTGTGCATGCTCATGACATCTATGCATGCTCAAGACACGTGTGCATGCTCAAGACATCTATGCATGCTCAAGACACGTGTGCATGCTCAAGACATCTATGCATGCTCAAGACATCTATGCATGCTCAAGACACGTGTGCATGCTCAAGACACGTGTGCATGCTCAAGACATCTATGCATGCTCAAGACATGTGTGCATGCTCAAGACATCTATGCATGCTCAAGACACGTGTGCATGCTCAAGACACATCTATGCAAGCTGAAGACGTGTGCATGCTCAAGACATCTATGCATGCTCAAGACACGTGTGCATGCTCAAGACACGTGTGCATGCTCATGACATCTATGCATGCTCAAGACACGTGTGCATGCTCAAGACATCTATGCATGCTCAAGACACATGCATGCATGCTCAAGACATCTATGCATGCTCAAGACATCTATGCTCAAGACATGTATGCATGCTCAAGACATCTATGCATGCTCAAGACACGTGTGCATGCTCAAGACACGTGTGCATGCTCAAGACATCTATGCTCAAGCGTGTGCATGCTCAAGACATCTATGCATGCTCAAGACATCTATGCATGCTCAAGACATCTATGCATGCTCAAGACATCTATGCATGCTCAAGACACGTGTGCATGCTCAAGACATCTATGCTCAAGACATGTGTGCATGCTCAAGACATCTATGCATGCTCAAGACATGTGTGCATGCTCAAGACATCTATGCTCAAGACAAGTGTGCATGCTCAAGACATCTATGCTCAAGACACGTGTGCATGCTCAAGACACGTGTGCATGCTCAAGACATCTATGCATGCTCAAGACACGTGTGCATGCTCAAGACATCTATGCATGCTCAAGACACGTGTGCATGCTCAAGACATCTATGCTCAAGACATCTATGCTCAAGACACGTGTGCATGCTCAAGACATCTATGCAAGCTCAAGACATCTATGCATGCTCAAGACATCTATGCATGCTCAAGACATCTATGCATGCTCAAGACACGTGTGCATGCTCAAGACATCTATGCTCAAGACACATGTGCATGCTCAAGACATCTATGCATACTCAAGGCACGTGTGCATGCTCAAAACGTGTGAATGCTCAAGACGTGTGCATGCTCAAGCCCTGACAACACTTCACTATGTTCCTTTTTGTTTCATTCAGGCACTCCTGCTGTTTTGATGTTAAGTTTAGCGTTGTGTTCATGCTCCTAAATAAAGCACCAAACAATTGATTTTGAGATAATATTTTGACTATTTTGTTTTGTTTAATTTTTTCAGATTTTTAGTCTTCTACTTATCGTGGTCCTCCACAAAAGTCAACTAAGATACGTAGAATGACACAAATACACAGAATGACTCCTTGCTTCTCTTTGTTTGTGTGTATTTAGCTTCTACTCGAGGGCGTGCTACTTTGGAAGGCATTCCCTTTAAGAATGGTAGCAGCTTCAAGTCCTGAAACATAGAGTTGAGTTGCCATCAACTGAAATTCTTTCAAGTAGCTTTTGATCCAGATCTCAGCATATAGATGTGAATAGTCTGACTGCAGCTCATTTCCTTATGAACTCTGTCTGCATCAGGTGAGGTGATGACAGCTCTGTGACAGGCGTTCCGGCTAGCAGCAGGATGATATTGTAAATAATTGCACAGATATGACAGCTAGTTCAGGTGTCTCTTGCAACCAATTTATGTTAAAATAATACTAAATAAGGTGTTTGCATGCATATATGGATGTGTGTGTGGGTTTATAAGATGGTATAAAGTATGAACAGGCGGTAATCTAACAAGTATAAAAAGGTTTCAGGTGCTAAGTTCAATGCCAGCCGGTATAACGGAGTCCATGCATCTGTGGGATGAAGTGACCAAGGTCGAATGCCCTATGCCTGTTGGAGCCCTTCAGGGATTAAGGTGGTGGTGGTGGTGTACCAATTCCTGCTCAGTTATGTCACTAAAGCTGTGAAAATGTAATACAAGTAATTGCAATACAGTTTTCGATGTTGACCTATAAGAGAGAGTGGAGCGAGTCACAGGAATGCAGACATGTCATCATTTATAGATTCATACTTTACTGGGGAAATCATAAGGGCTCACACTGGATAAAGAATATAGGCAGAGTATGTGGAACCAACACTATTCAAATCCACCAGTGTACTGAAGGTCAGATATATAACTGGGAAATGTTCTCACGTGAAGTAGGATAGCACAGCATCAGGTAGACAACCGGTAGAGGCATGAATGTGATGGACATCACAAAAGACTGACCCATGCTAGGACGCATAACTGAGTCCTAATGAGGCCACGAATGACAGACACGTGTAAGCACGACCGAGGAGGGTGTGTGTGTTCAGGCACAGCTGCAGAGCTCCAGTGAGATTGGGAACACCAGTGGTTCATAAAGTCAATTAGCCAATCACAGATGGATTACGATGGCTTCATATGTAATATAAATCCATGATACCATTGGGAGAGTTGTTTAAAAATGCTTTAAAATGTGTTCTTTACTATTTAAATGTGTTTAAATTTATCATTTTTTACTGATGCAAGCACATACAAAGCAAGGCGTTTTGGTGATGTCCTGGTAATGAAGGGTAAACTGCTTTGGAGAGGATAACGGATCAGATTCAGGTAGGTGTGGGATAAAAGCCAAAGAGAAGTCCTGCACTTTTACATTTAAACAGGTTGTTTGCTTGTTAGGAATCCTGCTCTGTGTTGATTTGTCTTTGCCACTGTGATCAAACATCACATTTTGCCTATTATTCTCATGAACAAGACCCTTTGGAAATTCTGAAGGTTTGATCATATGTCCTCGTGGAGGTCTCCACCATTTAAGTCACCATTTAAGTCACCATTACTGATAACCTTTAGTAATGTGTTGCTGTATGTGGTATAATGAGGAATCTAGTTTACAGGTAAGACAGACACCTTTGTCTTGATCCTGGCGGTGACCTTTACTCAATCCTTCTGCTTTTGTGCCATTGCCTTGTTCCTCTGTGACACAAGCAAGACGTTACGATTACATTCTTTGCGGAAAATAAGACTGCAACATCATAGAGGCTCTAGATGACAGCATGACTAATTCTTTCTTCTTAGCGAGGTGTGAACAAAGCTCTTCACTAGCGTGTAACTAATCCAGTACTGGAAGTGCTTCAGTGCCTTGATTCTTAACCAAACCAGCAAGCACAAGGGTAAAACGCGTTCGAAGTAAATGCCCTACAGTCTGCTGGTGAGAGGAGACCTGTGTCGACTTTACTGCCTTATCTTCCCTCTGTTTCTGCTTCACACAAACCGCCCGTTGCCCCTTAGGTGGTGCAGGTCTTCACATCTCCGCCCTCCTACCACACCGTGTGTTTCCCAGCATGCCGGAGCAGACGAGGGCGAGCGGTGGCTGTGTCGAACGGTGCGTGATGGAGCCAGACTGGAGGAATCAATCAGCCTGTCATAACCTGTCTGCCTTTCCCTCACCTCAGCAGTATTGGTCCATGGGCAAAGAAAGAGGTGCCATGCCAGGTCTTGCAGATACATATCTATACTTATCTACAGTACCTACCTCTCTATATGTGTGTGTGTGTGTGATAGATCAATATATAGTTGGAAACTATAGAATTGATTAATATTGATTAATATATAGTTAGAGTTTAAGCATGAAGCGTGTGAGTGTAATGCAGGCAGTGGTCTATGTGCACGAGACTGCGGCCTGTAATAGCAGTTGGCTGGTCTGGAGGGACTGGAGCTGTGTTAAAGGAAGGGCCATTATGCTCAAGGCTGGATCAGATCCCACTCAATTAAGCACTCGAGTGCACCTACCCTTAGCCACACATAAGCACAATGCACGTCTGAGCTGTTTCATTGCCCCACGGGCAAAATGACCTCCCACCCACACGTCCAGCTCGCCACAGATCCACACACACTCTCTTCTCACACAGCCGCCTCTGCCTCAACGTGTCTCGGTGTCTCTGGCTTTTTAGGGGCTCGGCGTCCCTCTCGCACTCCTTCTCCAACTCTATGGACATGCAGGATGACACGAGCATTCTCGGACAGAGTGGGACTCTGATAAATCTCGTCTGTTTATGGATAGAAGCAGCAGGTGTTACAGACAACAGTACTGTCAGTGGTAGGCGAGAAGCATGACGATGCACTAACACACACACACACACACACACACACTTTCTCTTCCCCTGGACGAGGCAGCTCCATACATCAGCAATCATACATGGCATCTTCTTTCAGACCCTAAGCTCACTTTAGCCCTCAGCAGGACAGTCTCTACGGGGCTGCCACAGACCCATAACCCTCTGCTGGGATTGTCCACCAGTACATTAACCACAGAAGAAGGTTGAAGCCAACTATATTTAAGTCTTATATTTAAATCTTCTTTCACAACGCAATGTTGGGGAGACCCAAGTTCACTCCACAGTTTAACTGTTTTGCTTGGCCAGTGTAACCAAACCCTTCCATAAGGAATGCTTCAGTTATTGTAGATCCTGACCAGATATTCCGTGCACCCTTAGAGGTCACAGTGACGTATCCTCTCCGTTCCCTCTGTAGCAGCTGAAGAGGTTATGGGATGGGAAAATTCATCTGGCCCCTTTGCTCAGACCCAGCAGAGTGCAGATCGGGGCGTCTGGACCACAGCGAGCATGCTGGATCTCTGCTGGTTTGGCCCAGTGCCACGCTGAGCGAAAGCTAAACTTGAACCGCCAAAAAAAAGAAAATAAAAATCTGCTTACTCCAACTCCTTCAGTCTTTCTCTTTCTGTCCCTGTTTTCCCTTTATTTCTGCCTCCAAGGTACCCTGTGTAAGGGCTGGACAAGAGACTCTATTGATTTCTGTCAGTGAGCTTCCACCTGTGGTGACACAGCCAACAATCCCCAGCAGAGCCCCCATGCATTTTGCTCACATTAATATGTGACAGATATAAGCAGGCAGGCCATGAATCTTTAATGGGAGCCTCAGCTCTGAGCATGGCCCTTCGGTGGAGCTCAGGGCTCAGGACGCTCCAAGGTCCAAGCTGAGAGGGAGGGAGAGAAGGAGAGAGAGACCAGCAGAGCATTTCGGGAAGGAAGAAGACGAAGCGTCCCTAAGAATAGCAGGGGATAGAGTTGCGGTGCCGAGCACTTACTGGTTGAGACGTATCACCAGAACGGTGTGCGACAAACGCGAGTATGTTGTACGTATGAGAAAAGTAACTTGGATGACATGACATGAGTTTTAATGAACTAACTGCCAGTGAAACATTTCATGTAATTAAGTATCCCCACTCTGTATCTGTAACTAATTGGCTTCCCATCAGTCAACTGATTCCACTGAAATCTTATAATCCTTATCAGGCTTTCTTGGACAGGATTCCTTCCTTTCTCCATTAAATTTGCCCCTGTTCCTTTACCTTCATCTGTGGTAGCATCAGAGCCTTATCATACCTGAATAGGTAGACTTAGTCTTTAGGTGTGTCTGAAGTTGTGCTATCGGAGAATATGCTCCTCGTTAATCTCGAGAGTATGTGCAATTTAAGAATGCCACTTTAATGTATATGATTAAATTCTATGCTACTGAATAGTAAAAGAAGTCGAGTAACCCAAATAATGACAGCTGGCAAAGTTGAAAATGTGGACCAGCCAGGCTAACTTTGTATTACTTTGAGTGTATATATATATTGAGTGTTTGAGTGTGTAATTTGTTGATGTTTGTTTAGAGCTGATATAAATGCATTTGCTATTTTATTTGGCAACCAGTAGCTCCGCCTCTTCCTGTCTGCTCTGCGGGACTTGATGCGGGACCTTTGAAGTCTTGTGTTCAGGATTCTGAGTCACGTTTCTAGTTTGGTTCCTCCTTTATTCCTCACCAGTGCTTTTCTAGAGCTTTCTATTTTTTCTCCCTGGTCGCATATTTGTGGATGTTTTTCATGGATTCTGCTATGATTATGCTGACCATGTTTTGACCCGGTGCCCTAATAAAATAACTCCAGCATATGCATCCAGTCACCTCTGACTTATGTGCATTACAATGTCTTTCATGACCATGTTTTGACCAAAGGCAGGTGTTAGCTGACTGCTTTTAATATTCATTTATATATATTAGCATACATATTTATGATTTTCAAAAATGCATTTAGGTACTATTTATACAAACATCCACAAATGCAGTCAACTCTGAGCTGTTCACTGTCCATGAAAACTGCTCAGTTAGTTTAAACAATAAAAATCGCTGCATTAATGACCGGCGTGTTGAAAAATATGGGCATCAATTGTAAGAGATTTGCATCCAAGTTCTAAATATGACATGTAAAAATATGACAATGTCCATATTTTTTGTCATTTTTGTCAATAAATATGACATTATGTCCATAAATATGACATAATGTCCAATTAAAGTCCTCTGGAATGGGGCACAGTGTATAAAAATGGGTGTGTCTCCTATATGGGGTACCCAATGTACTGTGGCTGTTTGATAAATACGCACAGATTAAAGCTGCATTCTGCCCTTTGAAGCCAAACTCATTGTTTTATTTCAAAATGAATGTTCTGGAGTAAACAGCAATATATTGTCCAGTTGTCTACTGACTGCACGGCACAAACCAGAAATACCCAGACAACACCTGCCTCGCCTCAGAAGAGATCAGTCATGAGGAAGCAGGATCGGGCACAGCACAAGTCACTACTGGTTACCAACCTATGAGTAATACGCAGATAATAAACATTATATTTGTGCCCTTGTTTTCTTTTTTCACTTGATTTAATAATTTGTCTGTTATTAAATGCTCGAGCACAACGCTCATTTTGGTAGAACCTGAAACTTTGTGAATTCCTACTTGACAACCCAAACCAATATTTCTATAAACACATTTATCCTGCTTGTTTAACAGCTATTGCAGCGGTGTCTGTTCCCACAGAAGTCCCGCGCTCTTTGATGAAAACCCTCCAGATTTCTTTAGTTTTACTGAGCTGGAACTCCTGGAGGTTTTCTCTCTTATTAATCTGAAGGAACCCATGTGTCCTCACTATTCCTTCCCCGCTCTATCACTTTTAATAATCTCTCTCTTTTTTAATGAGCGCCAATATTTACACAAGGGGGAAGCTAGCTGGGGCAATTTGTATTTCCACATTACACCAGAAAAGGCCTCCCTTCAGTGCAGTGTGGGGAATATTTTTCCCCTGCCATTTTGATTTTCCTCCTTTGGTTGAGTGCATTGCTGGAGAGAGGAGTGTGTGCTGGAGGAGCCGGGGGGTGGGGGTGGTGGTGTTGGGGGTGGGTGGAGAGGCTGTCTACACATCGCAGCTCACTGCGTTTGATGGGTCTAACGATATGGGGTGCTGGCTTTTTCATCATTTTGTCAGATCCTGCGCCATGATTTAGGTGTCAGAAGTAAAGAGGGGGGAGAAAGAAAGGGAGGAGAGAGTGAGGGAGATATGACGGCGATGGAGGGAGGGAGAGAGGGAGTGAAGTGGAGGAAAGGTGAGAGCGAATGACAGGGACGGAGACGAATGAAAAATGGAGGAGTGAAGACGGTGCTGCATGAAAAGCCGTCGCTGACAGCATAGAAGATTTTAAACCCTCTTGACTTTCTGTTTTCAGCATGATCTTTGATGCTTTATTGAGACGAGTCTAACGATCTCTTGGTGCAAAAGTCCAGGAAAATTTGCAGCTCCATGGCCCTGGGAAGCTCGACTGTGTGTTGGAAGGAATGCCTTAAAAAAGTGGCACTTTTATTTAAATTACACTAGCTGCCTTCAAACAGCAGGGCAAGTCTACAGTGGAAACGGCCAATGCTGAGACAGAAACAGGAGCTGGTTTTTGCCGAGAGCCCACAAACTGAGATCCCCAGATGTCCCCACGACTCTGTCTCTGCTCTCTTGAAACGTCTGCACACATTCCAGTCAGACTCGGGAAGCAGTATGAGTCCCCACCTGTGCCTGCTTACACCATGAACACGTTAAGTGTTTCAAGGGAGCGGAGGTGTTTCTGGTGTGGGAGGAAGGTGTTGACTGATATCCCTAATAAGTATGAGGACATGCCTTGCGTTCTCGCCCAAACTGTCCCATAGTGCTAAAGCCATTCTAGGCACCTCCACCATGCCCTCATCTGTCTGGGTAAACATGGCTCACTGAACCCGCTGTCCGATCCTATGCCTGGCTTGCTAAATTATGCAGAACATGCGGGTCCATGGTTGGCCAGACGTGCTGCGCAGGCGTGTAGCCTCCTGTGGGCACCAGGGACAGGAGCCATGACACTCTCCACCATATGTCCCCCTGTCCATCGCACGCACGCAGGACGCTCACAGGTCAGTTTTGTCTTCTTTTCGCTCTCGTCTCCTCTCTCTGTCCGTCACGTTCAGCTGCTGCCACATTCCACTCACCTTTTGCTATTTCTCTCTCCTGCCCTCTCTTCCTCCCTCACATCCTTTCTGCCCCCTCTCTCCTTTCTCTCCTGCCCTCTCTTGCTCCAGTTGCCATTTCAGACGTTTTTTTTTTTTTTAAACCCTCCTTCTTGCCATCTGTACGCAACGGAAGTATTTCAGGCCTCTCAGACAAGCTGGACTCGTGCCCAATATTGCAGGGACATCTGGGTGATTTTGACTGCCAAGACTATGCCAAGTCTCAATGGTCCTTGGTATCGGGGTTGCATTTCCAAGGGCTGGTGGGTAAGATGGGGTAGGGGTGCCTTGGTAAGAACATATAGGGGTTTCTCATGTTGCATGTTTCACCCACAACAACATGCTAGTGACACCACTGACAGCAGGAGAAAACAAGCAAACCTGGTCTGAGCTGACTGAAAGCTGACGTTTCTCTTCACAGACGACAGGTATAATAATAATCGGCTCATCCCACGATTGGGTGATGTAATGATGTGAAAGTATCAGGAGCGTAGTTACACTCACTTACATGTTCACCTCTTTCTCATATGACCCCCCTTGCAGGTTCTCTGGCAAATCTGATCATTATGAACCTACTCGATAGCTTATGTGAGAGCAGATATATTGGCAGCAGATGGGATTCATATTTGCACACTGTCATCTTTTTAAATTGAGCAACAGCCAGTTTTTCAATTCTAATTTTTCATGACTTCTTTGCATCTCTTCATCCTTAAGGGGGACGTAAAGGGCTTTTAAATGGTTCTTGATAGGGATGAAAGCATGAAGGAGTGAACAGTTCCCCACTTAATGCTTCCCGAGGGTTCTGTGCCATCTACAGAAACAGAACGAACCATTCCAGCACTACAGTGATTTCTGGATGCTGTGATAATCACCTTTGGCGGTGGAGCAGTGATAAAGAGTCTTGCACAAATAATTGTTGTTGGTCCAAATTACACATGGAAAAAAAATGTCAGCGTTCTGTGTTTGAATATTTTTGCCTTTCGCTTCAGTGTTGCGCCGTGACTGGTAGAGTGAGTCCTGGTCGCGGCGGGAAAGATGAAGTGACCCATCTCTTTGTTTGCTTCGTCTTTTTAACGTGCCCTTGTCTATTTCCACCGACAGCTCAGAAGTGCGTTGCACCTGCATCACACCAGTGGGTGCTTAGAGTATAAGGAGGGAAGCAGGAACGTGTTTTCAATCTGGAACATGCTCAGTCTAAGCAGTAAACACAGACACCACATCTTGCTGAGGTGATTTCTTTGGCGATTCGCACATTTGTGAAGGACCGTCTACAGAGTCACCCTGGTGAGAAGTCTATGAGCCCAGCAACTGATTGCAATAGTTGAACATCGGGTGAGTTTATTTTATTTTTCCATAATTTCTAATAATATAATCAGCTTTACGTTAGCCACGTTGAACTGAAGTTAATGTTCAGTTTTGGTTTATAGGATGCTTTGTCTGTCATTGTTTTCACTGCTGATATGGATGCAATGCTTTCTGGGTAAGTTCTGCTGCAGACGTGACATTTGTGTTGCCTGTTCCCTCGGCTTACCGTCCCCCTCCGAAGTGCAACGCACTTCACTTCAGTGGAACGGCCCTGAAGATGGCATCAGTGGTTCCCCTGAGAGGAACTGGCAAGGCGAAGTGTGCGAGGACATGTTAGCAATGCAGTGTTGATATCACTCTATTACCAGGAAGCTTCCCGTGGAAGACTGAATGGACTTCGCAGGGTTTAGTGGTCCAGCATTAAACTGAGCCACTGTCCGTACCAAGGCCGATGATTTGGCATTCTTATCGTGAGAGTGTTTTTTGGGGGGGGAATTGGTATTCTAATGACAGTGCAGAGCAAAGGGCTGAAAAGGTCAGAGCTAGTACAAGCTCAATCTGGAGTACTGTCTCCATTCTACTACTAATTAAATGTCAGCATCATGCCCAGGAGGAGACAGTGGAGGGTAGAAAACCTTCCTCGAAATGTCACTCCTCCTTACATGAGCCTGGTTCCCTGGATGGCGGCCTGAGGTGCAGAGGTGGCTCGCAGTAATCCTTGCAGATGGAAGTGACAGCTTCCTTAATTTTGCTGAAATTAATGAGTTATTTGGCCAGTTTAAGGTGGTAGCACTGGACTTTTAATTGCCTAGAGTTTACCATGCCATCTAAAAACGGTATGCATACGTGTATCAGCGCAGTTTAAACTAATGACTGTGTTTGATTTATAATCGGCCTTATCTACATTGCAATTCCAGGCCTATTATACAGTATTTCCATAAGACATATTGAAAAAAATCTCCTTTTAGATGGAGGAAGCTGGTGAATAATTCATGATGACCCACTTTCCCGCCCATTAGCTTGATATAGTGCTGGAGCTCTAGCAGACAGTCGTTGACAGGTCCTCGAGGTGTGGGAGTTTGCTTTCAAAATAGACTTCTCTCTCTCTCTCTCTCTTCTTTTCTTTTCTTTTTTTTTTTGTTGAGGAAAAGCATGCTGCAAAAATACCAGCGGTGAGTGTTAGCAAGACAGTACCCCTGTGCCACTAGCGGCTCAGTGAGTGCGTGCTCATATGAACATGTACACGTGCGTTTGTGGGAACTCTGGGGAACAGTATAGGGCCTCTGCCTCTAGCGCTGAGCGTCCACGGCAGGTCTTTACCAGTCTGCCACCCACCCAGGGGGAGCAAAGGTGCAGCGTCCCAGAAGAACTGGCGGCGTTTACAAGAGTTCCAGACATTTTCCCTGCATCTCCTCTTATTCTCCTTCACACTGAGGAAAATGTTCGGAAACCGCGTATGAATTACAACGAACGAAATGACACGTTGGGTGATGAGATGCACCTTCGGAGCCGCCCTGTTTGAGAAACGTGTTATCTGAGGACATGATTGGCCCACGTTCAGCAGAGGTGTGGTCACACGGTGGCACGCGATGGTGAGGGGCGGGATGTAGGCCAAGCAGGGTAGCCTCCTTCACAGAACACACAGGAGGGTGGAGCGGGGCAAGAGGGAATGTGCATCTACCCCCGATCATCACGCAATCAGTGCTGCTAATCATGGGGGGATATTTGGTAACACTTTAGTTGAAGGTGACTACTTTAGTACTTCACAACACACAGCAAGCTCGTTTTGATGGCAATAATCGTGGGTATGGTTATGCCATGTTAGTGCAGACATGGCAACACTGTGTCTGACTATGCAAATCTCATGATCTTATGATCATTAATGTATAGATGACCATTTGATGCATAAATATTTAGCCTACAAAAGCACTGAAGGGGAAAAATGGCACCTTTAATGCAAGGTGTAATATTACAGTGTTTGAGTAAGCAAAACAGTTAAGATGCTAATCATCATTGCTAGCTAGGTGTGCTATGCAATCTGTCACAACATCCCCGGACTGATTAACATCTCTGTGATGTAACAGTGGATAATTACCATCCCAGAGAACATTATTAAAATCTTAGACAGCAAATTACAATAGGCTACTGTGAAATCCTTTTCTGTATAGGACCCCGCGCAAAACCTAAATATACGACATAGGATATTTCATTTGTGTGTGTGTGTGTGTGTATGTGTGTGTGTGTGTGTGTATGTGTATGTCAGTCTTTGGTTTATTTAATCATGAATTATTGTGGAACCAGTTTTTGTCTCAGGTGGTTGTCTACAACAGCTCCTGCAGTGAACACCAAACAGCTGTTAACACTGAAGATCTGAAATCTCAAATCATATGGCCGCTCCGAGGTCCCGGTGCTTTACACTGAGGCCCCGGGGGAACGTATTTTGTCGCCTTGTACTTGTACATTGTGATGATAAATAAACATTCCTTGATTCCTTGATTCCTTGATATGGGCTACCCGTGGTGTCAACAGCAACAGGAGGGCATGTTCACTTCCAGGTGACAAGGTGTGTTTTCTTTTGTTTTCTTTCTGCTGGACCCACCCACTGCCTCTGTAGACCCTGTGGCCCTCTTCACTGTCCCTATACGCTGTGGTCTCCTGGACCCGCCCACTGCCTCTGTAGACCCTGCGGCCCTCTTCACTGTCCCAATACGCTGTGGTCTCCTGGACCCACCCACTGCCTCTGTAGACCTGTGGCCCACTTCACTGTCCCTATACGCTGTGGTCTCCTGGACCCGCCCACTGCCTCTGTAGACCCTGCGGCCCTCTTCACTGTCCCTATACGCTGTGGTCTCCTGGACCCGCCCACTGCCTCTGTAGACCTGCGGCCCACTTCACTGTCCCTATACGCTGTGGTCTCCTGGACCCGCCCACTGCCTCTGTAGACCTGCCTACCTCTTCACTGTCCCTATACGCTGTGGTCTCCTGGACCCGCCCACTGCCTCTGTAGACCTGCCGCCCTCTTCACTGTCCCTATACGCTGTGGTCTCCTGGACCCGCCCACTGCCTCTGTAGACCTGCCGCCCTCTTCACTGTCCCTATACGCTGTGGTCTCCTGGACCCGCCCACTGCCTCTGTAGACCTGCCTACCTCTTCACTGTCCCTATACGCTGTGGTCTCCTGGACCCGCCCACTGCCTTTGTGATCCAGGTCCTTTCACCTTGCTGGTTAAGAAGTGCACATATATGTCTGTGTCATAAGCATAGAGTTCATTACTTCCTTTCCTGTATGACAATTTCCATATCCATATACTTTCCTATAATTTTCATATACTTTCATATACTTTCCATATGCTTCTTCACATCAAAATTAGGAAGTTTTAGTGAATTTTGGTGGAGCTGTGCTTTTCCAAAAAAAAGTAACCAATGAGTGATGGTCAATTTATGGACTAGTAATTTCAAATGTGTTTTGAAATATTAAACATGTTTCAAATATTCATGTACTGTATAGCATGTGTGGTGCAGGCTAATCTCAAATATTCATTCCATACCTAATGTTCCATTATGAATATTTTAGCGGAGGTGGAATTAATCTTGGTCCTATTATTAGAATAACTGGGTGGCTTTGGCGTGCTGTGAAATCATTCAAATTCACACAGTTTTAAGATCTCTGAACCCTGTTTGATGCTCTGCATCTTCACACTGGCCCAGTTCTTCATCAGTTCTTACCCAATACTCCAGATTACCTTTCACTATGACAGACATTTACGGAAACCCCCTGGGGGCATAAGATGCCCACAAAACTTGTGTGGGTTCATTGGGTGTGGTGTTAATTTGCATTAGGCTATTAGGCTAAAATGATTGCACTTTTTAGAAATTGACTCAGACACTGTGAGTGTGTATATGTACAGTGTGTGTGAGTGTGTATATGTACATGTGTGAGTGTGTATATGTACATGTGTGAGTGTGTGTATGTACATGTGTGAGTGTGTATGTGTACACGTGTGAGTGTGTATGTGTGTGTATGTACACGTGTGAGTGTGTGTATGTACATGTGTGAGTGTGTATGTGTACATGTGTGAGTGTGTATGTGTACACGTGTGAGTGTGTGTATGTACATGTGAGTGTGTGTATGTACATGTGTGTGTGTATGTACATGTGAGTGTTTGTATGTACATGTGAGTGTGTGAGTGTGTATGTGTACATGTGAGTGTGTGTATGTACATGTGTGTGAGTGTGTATGTGTGTGTATGTACATGTGTGAGTGTGTATATGTACATGTGTGTGTGTATGTGTACATGTGTGTGTGTGTGTGTGTACATGTGAGTGTGTGTATGTGTGTGTGTGTGTATGTACATGTGTGTGTGTGTGTGTGTGTGTGTGTGTGTGTGTGTGTGTGTGTGTGTGTGTGTGTGTATGTGTGTGTGTGTGTGTGTGTGTATGTACATGTGTGTGTGTGTATGTACATGTGTGTGTGTGTGTGTGTGTGTGTGTGTGTGTGTGTGTGTGTGTGTGTGTGTGTACATGTGTGTGTGTGTGTACATGTGTGTGTGTGTGTACATGTGTGTGTGTGTGTACATGTGTGTGTGTGTGTACATGTGTGTGTGTGTACATGTCACTGTGCTCTAACCCTAACCCTAACCCTAACCCTAACCCTAACCCTAACCCTAACCCTAACCCTAACCCTAACCCTAACCCTAACCCTAACCCTAACCCTAACCCTAACCCTAACCCTAACCCTAACCCTAACCCTAACCCTAACCCTAACCCTAACCCTAACCCTAACCCTAACCCTAACCCTAACCCTAACCCTAAACCCTAACCCTAACCCTAACCCTAACCCTTGGATCACAGTGATTCCTGCCAGACTGAGATAATTGTGATTTCCTAGTTTTTCTTCGTTTCACATGCTCCTCTCAGAGCGGATATCCGCTTCCAAGAGCTCTCTCCCTAACCCTAACCCTAACCCTAACCCTAACCCTAACCCTAACCCTAACCCTAACCCTAACCCTAACCCTAACCCTAACCCTAACCCTAACCCTAACCCTAACCCTAACCCTAACCCTAACCCTAACCCTAACCCTAACCCTAACCCTAACCCTAACCCTAACCCTAACCCTAACCCTAACCCTAACCCTAACCCTTGGATCACAGTGATTCCTGCCAGACTGAGATAATTGTGATTTCCTAGTTTTTCTTCGTTTCACATGCTCCTCTCAGAGCGGATATCCGCTTCCAAGAGCTCCTCCCCCTTCTGCCACTTCACCATACTCTGCCTAATGATGCTCCTTTTGAAAGAGAGAGAGAGAGAGAGAGAGAGAGAGAGAGAGAGAGAGAGAGAGGGTGAGAGAGAGAGTGAGAAAGCGTGTGTGTAATATGGGTGTGTGTCCATAGTGGTAGGAGATTCACTGTCAGACAGCTCTGTCCTCCCACCATCCAGTTGTTACAGAGGATGTGATAAAGAAATGCTTTGCACTCCCTCTCTTCTTGTCGTTCTGGAAGCCCATATTCACACACACACACACACACATATACACACACACACACAAACACACTTAATGCTATCATATCTACAGAATTGGTACAGCCACACTTCATCTCCCTCTCTGCCTGCTTGCACACACACACACACACACACACACTCACACTCACACACACACTCACACACACACTCACATTTTTGTGATTAATGAGGAACCTGGGCGATGTGGCTGAGACAGTGAGTGACAGTCTCAGCAGGCTCCCTGGGAATCGTAGTCCCTTATTAAGCTGTCTGATTAGCAGATCCCCTGTGCAGGCTCCTGCGGCCTGCGTACCAGTCCAGCCCTTGTAGACATCTCTCCTCAGGTTTGCTCCACAGCGAGGAGCCACTGGAGACCGCTGGCTGGAGCTCACGTCACTGGTGTGTGGCTGTATTTACTTTCCTGTGTCAAAGTGCATCCAATTATTACCTTCCTGTCACAACATGAGTGCTTTTGTGTTTTACTTTTGGTATAAGCGGGTGTGTAAAGCAGCTTCTCCTCTCGCCTCAGCTATGGAGGGGTTCGAGAAACTTTTTTTTTTGTGTGTCATGTGAAAATGGTGAGATGTTCAGGGTGTTCCGTTTTCTGTTTGCAGCATATAGACATCAAAGTGCTGGGCTGCTGACAGTGGCTGACCTATAGGAAGCTTGTTTTCGTAGCAGATTTGCATCACAACACGAATGATCTTGCAGCGACACGCAGAGAGCGCGAGGAAGGTTACCAACCTTCATCCTCATTAGAAGCAATAAGCCACACAGAATCAATGGTGGTAGAGCATTCTGAAAACTCTTAACGAGGCTCGTAGAAGCGGAAAGACAACAGTGTTGTTCAGCACCTCCACCCACCTCCACCCCTCTCCCCTTTATTCCCCATCATTGTTTGCAAATAAGCATAGAGATTCAACTCGCTTGACTGTTTGTGAGAATGAACCACAACATCATTATTACAGCTCTTTGAAGTTTTCCCTTCCTTCTGCACACATCTGCTCACCCAGCAAGCTCAGAGAATAACCTGGAGAGAGAGAGAGAGAGAGAGAGAAGATGGGACAGAATATGATAGAGAAAAAGAGAGCAAGTGAGAGAATGTGGTGTAAAATATGAGAGTGAAGGAGTGATAGAGAGAGGGAGGGAGAACAGAGCTGGCTAAATTTGCATATCACACACATGGCGAGAGGCTGGAGAAGGAGTTCTGGAGCAGATGTCGATTTGCATATTCAACAGTGGGCCGGCTGAGCGGGGGTTTGAGGTGAGTACGCTCTGCCGTCCCGCCGTGCTGCTAACCTCTCCGACAGTGTGCAGTCCATGCGCACTCAGGAGGGGGTGTGAGTAATGAGGACAATGGGCAACCTGTTTCATTCTTGTGTCTACGCGTGTGTGTGTGTGTGTGTGTGTGTACACGTACTTGTGTGTGAGAGAAGACTGGCCTAGTTACAGTAGGTGGAATGGGACAGATCCCACTAAGAAAAACGCTTTTTTGCTTTTTAACTTCCTTCCAGAACTGATGGGTTATTCACTCAGAGCTCAACCTCTTTTGGGGGCAAACCCATGCTTCTCAAGTGTATCTCAAGCTTTCTCTCAGTTTATCTCTCCCTTTCTACTTCTGTCTCTCAATTTCTCTCTCTGTCTCCCTCTCTCTCTCTCTGTCTCCCTCTCTCTCTCTCTCTCTTACACACACACACGTTTTGAATATGAGGCTGAAAGCATCTGACTACATGGAGACATGACCTACCACATGGTCTTGGGCTGTGTGCTGGTTTTCGGAGCCTCGGTATAAGGGTGGCAGGGGAGAGCAGGACATGTGAAACCTCTGCTTGACTACTGGCGGACTTGGGAAGCAGAAGGAGACTGAAAAGATGGGCACTATTTCAGAACTCACAGCAAACCACAGCAAACCATAGTTTGTGTAACCTCATAGCTATATGGAGATCAACGGCTTCTTGTTTTGCTTTGCATCTATTCCAGAGGGAACACGGGGAAGGGAAAGTTCTATGGACATTTGAAGTTTGTGGAAGGTTTAATGCAAACGCTCATTAGAAACAGAGTGATGATTGATGGGTGTTGTTTGCCAACACTTCCTTGGCTCTTTATTATCATCAAACAGAATGTGTGTGTGAGACAGGACAGATGAAGTTAATTAGAATGAAAATGCTCTGTGCAGCTCCTCTTATCTAAGACTTGCACCAAACAAATGAAGAGTAAGTTTTTCTTTCCAACTTTCTCTCTATCTCTCTCTCTCTCTCTCTCTCTCTTTCTCTCTTTCCATCCATCTCTGCCTCTGAGGACTTATATTAAGATTTTATTTCTGCATCTTCAGTTTTAAAGTTTGACTCCCACACATGGAAGTACTACTTGGAAATACATCTGAATCATAAACCTCAGAAGAGAGAGAGAGAGGTAGAGAGAGAGAGAGAGAGAGAGAGCGTGAGAGACGGAAGGAGGAGAGAGAGAGAGAGAAAGAGAGTGAGAGACAGAGGGAGAGGGGGAGAGAGAGATGGAGGGAGAGAGAGAGAGAGATAGATGGAGGGAGAGGGAGAGAGAGAGTAAGAGATGGAGGGAGAGAGAGAGAGAGTGAGAGACGAAGGGAGAGAGAGAGAGACGGATGGAGAGAGAGAGATGGCTGGAGAGAGAGAGAGACGGAGGGAGAGAGAGAGAGAGTGATAGATGGAGGGAGACAGAGAGAGAGAGAGGGACGGAGAGAGAGAGGGAGAGAGAAGGGATGTGTGAAAACTGAGAAGAAATTTTGGCCTGACCCTTCCCTCACTGTACTGGAGATTTCTGAGCCCTGCTGCTAGGAATGGATGCCAAGAAGACACTGGGCCAAGTTCACACACTTTTACAGCTCTGTCTCTCTCTTTTTCACTCATTTACTCTCCCTCTGTCACTCATTCACTCACACACTGCAATGCACACTGGGACACTCTTTCTATATGTCTATATATGTCTACCCCAATTCCATAAGTCCAAATTCTCACAAAAAGCAAAACTGCAGAAGGTTACCCAGACTGCTACGCCCTGAGGCCAGATGTGTGTAAACACAGATGATGAACTGATGTTTACATGTGACGAGAGCTCTGTGCTGTGGTGTTTGCTATGGAAACAGACATTCTGCCTGCTGGATTAGTGTAGACAGAGAGGAACAGCACAGTCTGGTAAGACGAGGAGGAGGTAGAAACAGTAACCTGCTGAGACGCTCCACTGAACTACTGCAGGAGCCTTCACTGTAATGCTGCAGCCTCCACCTAACCCCCCCATCACACATACACATTGTTTGTTATTCATGTTATGGAACAATCGCTGGTGCATTATGAAGCATTGCAGAAGTTCCTCCTGTACTGCTATCACCCTGTCACTCCCTGCCTCTCCTCTGCACGTTAAGCATGAGATTGACAGGCTACCTTAGCAGCACGAGGACCTCTTGTGTTTGTGAAATTGACATGCAGCTCTGGAATAAGCATCTGTCACTCCTCCCAGTCTGTTGTCCAGCGCACGGCCAATTACAGCAGCGAGTCCCAGCACGGTTTCGAAGGAGCAGGTGCAGTTCCCGTTCCTGAGAATCCCTAATG
The DNA here is from genome assembly GCA_020368025.1 of Brachyhypopomus occidentalis. Classification (NCBI taxonomy): domain Eukaryota; kingdom Metazoa; phylum Chordata; class Actinopteri; order Gymnotiformes; family Hypopomidae; genus Brachyhypopomus; species Brachyhypopomus occidentalis. The sequence continues at coordinate 5,178,310 of JAGXOD010000072.1, forward strand.
TGCTCATTCCCAGGAATACTGCGTGCATTTCAAACATCTCCATTATGTAGGGAGGACAAATGCAGAGTGGAAGGTGGTGGTGGTGGTGGTGTTGGGGTTTGTGGTGGTGGTGTGTGTGAAGCATGACGGATTCACTGTGTAGGGAGGGGGCATGGTGGGGTTGAGAGGTGGTGGGGATTCTCCTCTATCTCAGGGTTCTGCTCAACCCCACCCTGATGCACAGCACTAGGGCGTGAATAATGGAGTAGCTTGCCCGCATGCCTCTGAAGCCCTGCTAGAAAGGCAAGGACCTCCAGCAGATGGAGGACGACTGGCAAAGGGAGGGCTGAAGGCTTCGAGCCAGGGAGCAGGGCGCATAGCACACAATGATTTCTTCATAAAAATTTCACCATTCTGAGCAGTTACAGATATCTCTCTCCCCTCTCTTGTCCTGTTTCTCCTCTTCCCTTTCAGAAGAACAGAGCTCAGGAAAAAAAAGGTGAAGTGTCCTCAGTGTTCTAGTGTTCCAGCATAGAAAAAAAAGCCCATTAGCACATGACAGCACGCTTTATTCTCACTGAGCTCAGCCTACAGCTCCCCAATCTGTATGAAGCCTAATATAATCATCCATTACACATCACTGCAGTGAGTCCCAGCCACTCGGCCATATGCACACAGCCTCCAGTGAGATTCATTCAAAAATCCAGTTGAATCAACTGAAAAGTTAAGATGGGCCACTTTGTTAAAAAAAAAACACCAAATGAAAATGAGAGCACACAAAACTCCTTCTAGCGGTGATTTACTGGCTGATCATTTCAACACCAGTCAACTTTGAAAAAGCAGATTTGTGTAACACAAGGCCATGGTTAGTTAAACAAGGGTAAAAGTTTGGATGCGGATTTCATATGCACAGCGTATAAGTGCTGCCTTGCACTTGTGTCCTACATGAGCCATTTCCAATGAAGAGTCGCATAGCTTAATGTAATCTCCCCTGCGTTCCCTCTCTGGTGCGCCTGCTGTCTGAGTGATTGGGCTATGTGGGGCCTAATTTGCTTTTTATGGAACACGGCAGAGTGAGCAGTTCGACGAGAGGAGGTGAGCGAGAGGCTGAGGATGAGTAATGAGGAAGAACAGAGTCGCTGCTGCTGGTGTTCATTGAGTCTCCTGCTTCACAGCCGGTCCTGAAACCAAGGCGAATTTGGAAGCACAGCCACGAGGGACTCTCTGGCTTGCACCCGCAATGAGAAACATGTCACCTGGAGATGTTGTGAGGGAGATGTAATGGTGAGGAGGTGTGTGTGTGTGTGTGTGTCTTACACTGGGGTAGGAAAGAAAAAAGAAGTTGATGAAGAACAGGGTAACAGAAGCCTTGTTCACTGCTTGTCTGTCAATGATAACAGGATAGAAGATGTGTTTACACTGCAGGAATGTCTGAAAGATCATCTTATTAACTCTGACTTTACACGTCTGTTTAATCTCCACTCACTGGGACTTGGTTTGTCTGAAGTACCATCAGTTGTGACACTGACAGTCTCATGAGGCCTGTTCAATGCTTTTTGATTAATCCACAGTGACTTTATTAACATGCCAAATATAATATTCAAATCCACAGTGTGTACCTTAAAACAAGCGACACGCAGCTGTGGTATATGTCACTCACAATAACCCTGTTAAGCTCAGTGGACATTTTCAATTTCCCCATGGTAGCTCTAATCACATTGTCCAAGACATTTCCAGCAGGCTGTGATTAGCTAAACCCATCAATGATTGATGGACTAGTTAAAAAAGGGAAACTTATTTGCCAGTGAAGTGTTGGAATGAATGGTTTTGTATTACCAGCTTAATCTTCTCTCCAAGTGGCTAATTACCCCTCTGTCAGCGAAAGCGGCGTCATGAGCCTTGCTGCGGCTGTCTCTGGGGTCTTGTTAGCATGTCGCTAGCAGCAAATTGTAGCCTCACTGTGAGTGATGGGATGGTCCTCCATGTGTCCTGCCCCACCTCACAGCCAGCCGTGTCACATTAGTCACACGGTGTCCCAGGGGAGCGTCAACCAGTCTCGGGATGTGGACAAGCACGGGAGCAGACAAGGTCCATGTGAGGGGGGATTTGGGAGATTCTCTGTGTATCGGATGTGAAGGCTGTGGTGCTAGTGGGTTTTACAGTGACAACATCCTGTGAAATGTCCTACCTTCCCTGAATGACACTGATTTACCTGTTCCATCTTGGCTTTGCCTTTTTTATACAGTTTCCAAATGGGGTAGATTTTCCCCATTTTCAGCGTGTAAACAGAACACGACCTGAGGAGGTGTTGGCACAGTGGAGCAATGTGTGTGCTGATTACCCACAACATCTCTCTACACTTCAAATCATTCGGAATATGCATCTTTACAGAAAGTTAATGGTGTCGGACCATCAACAAAATGTCGTACCAGGAACTAATTGTAATGCAGGCAGGGAGAAGAGAGTTGAGAAACAAGGCAGACACTTCAGTCAAGATGACGTCACTTTTAGAAAGACTGATGTGTTTGCACAGATATGAACTTGTGTGTTGGATACACAGAATTTCACTCCACATTTTCATCAAAGGTTCCGTGGGATTTAAATTTTTCATTATAAAGAATAACAAAACTAGAAACCTTTTTTTGCTTCAAATGGAATAGAACAAGTAAGGGTGCAGTTTTTATGCCAGCACTATACCTCACAAATACTTCACAAGCTTTACTGAGAACAAGAGTAAATATCAGTATCAGAAATATCCACTCCTGCACCACTCGCACTAAATGTGAGTTTCGACTCTTACTGAACAAACAAGCAACAAAGCATATCAGCGTTCCCAAACATTCAAACGTCATCGAGGGATTAAAGTGCTCACCTCTAATTGGGCTACAATGGAATGGGCACGTTACTGTATGGTGTTAATTTGATCCAAACATAGTGAACTAATTGTTAAACATAATATTTAATTAATTTTAGTTATTTCGATAATAATTATATTTCATTTTTTTCAGGGAATGTAATTTGTCATCCATTGCAAAAACACTTTATCTAGTTAATACAATAAATTTAAATAAATAAATGCAAACATCGAAGGCTCCTGAATTTCTCAGAGTTTTTCATGAGAGATAAAGGACAGATGGAGAACGTCTGTCGATTTACCATCTTAGTAAAGCCCACATGAAAGAAACCAGGTAAACACGGAAAGAACACAAGGTCTCCAAAACAGAGTTTCTGTCAAATGATGCTAAAACATGCTTTTTCATGCTTGCACAAACCATCATTCTGATGGAGTGTGTTTCTGTGGTTTGTAGTCTGTGGTGTTAATTTACAGTAGTTCAGGAATATATAAAAATACCGGGCCACCTACAGTGAATTCATTACTAGTCTGTTAGGTTATAGGTAGTCATAGTGACAGTATCAGTGTGAATATAAAAGGTCAAATGGGCAAAGAATAGCTTCAAAATGTTCATTTATTTCTTAAAAATAAAATTTAGTTGAATATAACATTTTTAGAATGCTCACATTTTAGAGTACTATGTATACATATAGGCTATAGCACTAGAGAGAATATACATTGAATATAAAAGTGTACTACATAGAGAAACCTGGGGCTTACTGGAGAGAATATTAGAATATTGTGTTCTAGTTTACTGAAACTTATGACAGAACCAGAATGATTTAGCTTTCACAACAATTCAGAAGTATAATTCTTCAATATGATATGGTAAACGGTTTAATGCTTCTTGTATGGCACAGTACCTAACCTAGAACTTTACAAACTACATGGAATTATTTTCATCAGCGTTTATTCACAGATAACATTATTTTTTACTGTCACTGTTACTTTTTTAAGACTGTGGCTTGGACTTTTGTTACCATATTGAATGATTTCTGTTTTCTTTAGTTGTTTAGACATTTTAATTGAGATTAATATAAATTATTAGTTAATCTACAGTTACTCAATGCTGAGGAATCTAATCTAATCTTCTGTAAATATTTACAGTAGTGTGTATGTGTTTGTGTGTGTGTGTGTGTGTGAAACAATGTGAAAATATGCTTTCTTGCTGCTGGTGTGGGTATAACAAACTGATAACTAAACTGTCAGAACTTTATTTTTAAATGGTGCTGAACCTGAAATTCAAGGTGGGGAAAATACACGAGTTGACCAGTTACAACCTCCAAGATACATACAGGTGAGCCGCAAATGTGTATTGTTAAGCATGATTTGATGGAACTAGAGAACGTCAAAGCAGTTCATTATCTAATGCATAGTTTGCATATCTAATGTATATTTAGCATGTGTAATACGTAGTAGTGCTGGTTATTTATCTCTTTCAGTACAACTGTAAGTTTTTCAAAAAGAGGAAAATGTTTCAATAAATGTTTCTTTATCAAATCAAAATGACCAGGCTATCATTATTATCATATCAGACTGTTATTATCATTCCTTTCACTTCCACATTTTAATATTCCAATGAAGTCTGATTAAAGATGAAATCGGTGGGACCTGAGATAAGCAAAATGACCCAAACTGCACCTCTGAGGCAATTTTACAGGGTATTAACAACAGTTTTGCCCTAAGGTAATTGGACATCTTGTGCTAGGCTTTATTAAAATCTGTCCTGCATTGCTTGGTGCTTATATCAACCTACCCACCAAGAGCCAGTTGGAGGCTAAAGGCACAGCCCACCTGGACAGGTGAGGGAGTCTTTGCATGGTTTCCTCTTTCTTTCTCAGGCCTGTTGGCCCAAATGTCAGATGGTGGTGGGAATGAAACTAAGCTACGGTGTCCTGCATGCGGCTGCTGCAATGGAATACGTTTCCAAATCGTTTCCAATTTGCCAACTAAATAAATGTTCCACAGCAGCTGAATACAGTAAATACATTGAGCTAAATAAAACTGCTAAAAAGTCTAAAAATTCTCACACTAGTCTGGTCTGGTCTGGTGGTTAGGGAACTGGTCTTGTGACTGGATGGTCGTGGGTTTGATTCCCAGGCCATGCCTAGGGTGCCATTGAGCAAGGCATCTAACCCCAACTGCTCCCTGGGTGTTGGGCTAGGGCTGCCCACTGCTCTGGGCATGTGTGCACCACAGCCCCTAGTGATCACTTGTGTGTGTGTGTGTTCTGACTGCACAGATGGGTAAATGTGGAGGAGACATTTTGATTGGGGTGAAAATCACAATTGACTAATGTGGCTATCTTAATCCTTCTGTTTGGCTCCTCTCTAGAATGTTTCCCGCTCACTTGCCTGACAGGATCGGGAGTGACCCTAAACAAACCTTTGAGGTTCTGGTATGAATATTCATGCAACACCATCATGCTTGAGGATGATAGGACAGTGGTGTGAGAGGCATCACAAAATCAATGAGCCTCTCTCCTTTGGCCCGGCCTTGGTTAGCCCCTGTAGATTAATCCAGTGGATTGTGAGCCGCCCCAGCATGTATCAGATTACACCTGGACTAAATATCAGACAAGGTCTCGCTAATAGATAGAGCGTGAAACTGGGAGATGAAAAAAGAACCACTGCTGAGATGAATAATACCTTGATGCCACGGGGGCGAGGGAAACACAAGAGAGGCAGTACTTGCTGTGATGGGTTACAGATCGATATTTGCCTAGAGACATATGGCAAGGCCCAGTAAACCTAGGCCGGTAATGCTGCTCTTTATTTGCAGGTGAATTGCATTTGTGTTTTTCTTTGGTTTCCTCACATGCATTTCCAAGAGTAAATATCATCAATCTGCTAGTGGAGAATCGATGATATTCAGCACAAGAATGGGCTGATAAACAGCCCAGCACCCAAAGTGCACACTCTGCTTTTACTGCATCATAGCAGATCTAACGTGACAACGACTATTAGATAGAATGAGGATAGTGCATGTCCTTTACTGGTCGGGAGTCGTACGGAATGGTTCATTTCTGAGCCCACTGTCTGCTTAAACATGCGGATGCGTCCCAAGTGAATTCTATAAAAGAATGTCAGTAATTTTAGGTGAGTTACTGCTAAGAGATCATAAAATAACTATTCTAGTCATGATTCTAGTCGTGCTTCCAGAGTAATCAGAAATTAAAGTGTCACGGTACAGACACGTCCTATTGGGCGTGTGCATGTGTAGTCTACATCTAGCTATGCCCATGTATGTATTTCCATTGGGTGTGGTCCAATGTGCGTGTGTTCAGCAGTCTCACCTGTGGCTCGTCTCGTCCAACACTTGGGTCTCATTTATTTCAAGTATGTAATGTGTGTTAAGGTTACGTCCCGTGCTCGTCTTTGTTTGAGTCGCTCCGTGTACGTGTATTCTTTTCATGTTGAGTTAAGCTCATCATTCATTCATTCATTCATTATCCATACCGCTTATTCCCGCTAGTCGGGGTCACGGGGGGGCTGGAGCCAATCCCAGCATCTCCGGGCGAAGACAGGGTACACCATGGGCAGTTCGCCAGTCCACCACATGGCCAACACGCACACACACACTCACACCTACGGGCAATCTAGAGTGACCAGTCAACCTAAGATGCATGTCTTTGGACTGTGGGAGGAAACCGGAGTACCCGGAGAAAACCCACGCAGGCACAGGGAGAACATGCAAACTCCACACAGAGCAGCCCAGACCAAGAATCAAACCCAGACCGCCTTGCTGTGAGGCGACAGTGCTAACCACCACACCTCCATGCCGCCTTAAGCGCATCACTCTGTGTTAATAAAGTTGCGTTTTTTTCTGAACGCACGTCTCAGCATCCTGCCTCAACCCTCGTGTTACAGAAAAACATCTTCCATTTACATTTACAGGTTGTGTGTGTGTGTGTGTGTGTGTGTGTGTACAGTGGTCTTTAACCTAATCTGTGTTCCGATATCATTTATTTAATTAACTAATATATGTGTTCCTGTATCAAAAGCTACAGTATTCGCTGGTATGTAAATCAAGGTATTCTTAAATTACTAGGTTCATTATTTTTGCTATTTTATTAGTGATTTGTGTTTCTTTGTCATTAGGTAGGCTCACAATGTTATTGGTAAAGACATATACGTTCCTTATTGGGTAGTGAATGTTCATGGTGTACAGTATGTGCTTATTCAGACCACAAGAACTGGAAAATGGAAAGCACTGAAACATACGATAATAGCATATTACTATGATTTACTTAGTGCTTTTATCAGAAATCACAAAGCTTGTTCACATTTTAGACTCTCTTGGTAGGAATATTTGGACTGGACCTGGAAAACGTTCCAAAAACACAGAAAATGAGCTCAGGCGCAAGTGAAGCATAAAATCAGCTCCAAACAATCTTACTTCATGACCAACTACCTACTGAAACCAGTAACCATCTGCTTACAGTGAACGTTCATCCTGTGATCCACCCGTTCTCAGTGTAAAGCCTTTGCACCTACAGTGCTCAGTTCTACAGCATCATTTCCACAGCCGTGTGGGTCAGCACAGCACAAGCTGTGACTAAACAGGACTCATTAGCCGGGAGTGGGACTGGGTAATGGATGGGGGAGTGCTGGTTGACCTCGACTGTAAGGTTACATGTTTATTGACTGCTCTTCCTCTCCCTGCTGTCTCTCTACAAAGTAACACTTTGTGTTTTGGTGTCTGCAATAGTATGTCAATGAGATGATACTAGCAGTGGGTGTATATTTTTAGATTACAGAATTAAGGACAGCATAATTTTATTTTTAGTATGCACTCATTGGTGGTCATACCATAGACTATATTGCAATATAGTGCAATATGGTGTTTATACTCTACTAAGTCTCCACCCTGTTGCTGTGTATAGTCTGTGTTAGCCAGTGTCATATGGTTGGGCTGCAGTTGCTGCATATTGTGCGTTGTTTCCATTGCTGCATGGAGATGTGTATTGTCTCTGAGATGCATAGATGGAGTGAGGTACAGGGTAGGTGGAGTGATGTCACGTCTGGCTCCGCCCCCCCCCCACTAGCTGTCAATCTCTGTCGTTCACCAAACAGCGTACATACAGTTCAACGGTAATACAACAGCATGTAAGAAAATATGCCAACTTAATGGAAGAATGGATGAATCTACTGATTGTAACGCGCCACACAATCCATGGCCTTATTTGAGCACATTTTTTGAAGTAGTCGAGGAAAAAAAGACTCATTCGTCTCCAAGCGCCTCTCTGCCTCAGGATCACACGGTTTATTCCTCCAGAAATGCCCCATCCAGTTTAAGGAAGCACATACAGGTAAGATAATTTTATAGGCCTACTGGTCATTTACCTTAATGAGAAATCTAACAATATCTTGCAGCAAACCGTTTCTTTGTGTATGTTAAAATAAGTCCGACATTATCATTGTATACATGGTTAGTTAGCTAGCTAGCTAAGTAGGCTATTGCTAGTACACAACCGAAAACTGCCTTAGCAACGCACTCGGCGTGTAGCTAGCTAAGTTAGCTAGCTAGTTATTTGTTTTATCATAGTTCATAGTATTTGGAGCTTCCAGCTAAATGTATTGATATTGTGAAATAATAAACATTTGAACATTGCACTTTACGTTAGAAAACAAATTCTATTTGGTAGGTTTTACATGCAGAGCATGGTGCTAAAACAGTTAGCAGGTTGCTGCTAGTTGTCTTGCTTTGGCCTATGCTAAAACTATCTAAAGTATTCTGCAGTAACTAAATTATTCTGTATCATATTTGTATGGTGCAGTAAAACACAGGAAGTGTTTATTTTATTCATCAAATAGAAGAAGATTGATATCTGAATTTGCAATTGCAAATAAATCTTTAACCAAAATATTGCTTGTTCGCAAAAGTTACTTCATAGCCACTTGGTGCTACCAAAATTTCATGCCTTGTGTGTTTTCTGCTTATGATCAGCAACAACAAAACTAACACTATAAACACAGAATTAATAATATTAAAATATTTGTGTACCAAGCGTCGAGTCTGTTCACATAAATGAGTTGATTATAGTCATGGTATAGAGATAACAGGATATTAGAGCCTTATTAACTGATGGTACTTTCAATACTTAAGTTCATTTGAAGGCCAATACTTTTGTACTTTTACTCAAGTAGAAGTCTAAAGGGAGGACTTCTACTTGTACTGGAGTAACGTTTAGTACTTTTACTCAAGTACGTGGTTTGTGTACTTCATTGTGTTTCATTGCCTTTGATTTCCCTGTTCATGCAAATCCGTCTGTTCATGTTTTAGATTTATGCTTTCTGTTTATTTCTAGCTTTCCCCGTTACACCAGGATCCCAGTTATTGTGTTTGTTTGCTAAGTTCGCTCCTTGTTACCCATGTACCCTAGTTATCCCGTGTTATGTTGTTTCCCTTGGTTCTTTCAGTTAATCCCGTTCATCCATTCACCTAACGCGTTGTACTCAGTTATTTATAACAACCGTGCGTGTCTGCCGATGTACGTTAGTGTTTCTGTTCCTAGTCGTCTCTTTGCTACTTCGCCTTCTCTCCCTTGTCTGTCTGTTTCCTTGCACCCGCCTTTCTCGTGTGTTCGGATATTTGTGTAGTTTAAGTAATAAACCTGTTCAAATTCCTCACCTGCCTAGTTCAAAACGTTACACAGGATGAGTGCGGGGTAGGGGCAGGTATGTGCAGGTGCTCTTACCACAGGTGTCGGCTTTTCAAGGTCACCTAGAGCAGCGTGGAGTCTGTTTGATTTGTATGTACAAAGTGTTCCAATTTTCCAGCATGCTGCTTCACTGTGAATGCAACACATATATATTTTCTATGATATCAAAAGTAATAGCTAAATGGTGAGTGCTTTTAAACTGCAGGCACAGCCAAAAAGACAAATGTGTATTATGAAGAAAATCCAGACATGCCATGCGTGAAATCTATTTTCTGCTGGTGTGACCTCAGTAATGCAGTTTGATAATGGAACAAATAACAGTAATTGTTATGACTGGACCGTAGAAACCATTCTGGAAAACACTTTGAGAAGTAAACAGTGTGGATGCCAGACCTCTGACTAAGGTCCTGCTTTACAAATACTTGGCCTTTTAGGCATCCTGTCAGCAAAATGACTTTGTCACAATAATCCTGACCCAGATGTCCTTTAGGGGTCAGCACGATTAAATACCAGACACAGATGGCAGAATAAAGCACGCTGTATGGAGCTTCTCTCTCTCCACTGAACCTCCGAGCCAGACAGATGTCCATGGGGAGTATTATGAGAGATTTGTTCCGCTGGAGACCTCTCCATGCTTAAGAGCACCGGTCTCTGGAGCAGGATTATGCCTTTTTGATCGCGTCTCGTGCTCCTGTTTCATGGTAGTTTTTGAGCAGAAAGGAGAAACTCCTGGCTCTGTAACCACACAGCAGAGCTGAGGAGCGGGCACGTTGATTCAGTTCATCACTCCGTCACTCCCGTCATCCACCGGGGGATGGCAGAGGGACGTGAGTCACCTGCAAATCAGAGTGACGTAGCGGTATAAATAGTACATGGTGAAAATGTTCCCCTCGGCGAGATATATTTGTTTTGTTAGCGGCGGCTGTGCGAGGCTGTGATTGGTTGAAAACTGTGCTCTCTTCATTTGGGGAGTTGTTTCCAACACTTTCACTTGAGCTTCCACGTCTCCGCCCACCTTCCAGTGGTCTTTCTCTCCGTCTCACTGATCACCCACACACACCCTGTCTCTACTAGGCATCACCTATTTAAAACCTTTTTCTGTACCTGTTGCGTGGAGGCTTGCGTTTGCTGTGAGAGCTACGCCATACCTAGACTGATTGCCTTCACTTTTTTTTAACCCTTTTCTTTTAACTGACCCTCTGCCTGATGTCTGAGTTGTGTAACTAATTGGTTTGTATTATGCTAATAAATCTTGTTACCTTGGTCTCATGACATGCTCTGCTCTTTAGATAGTATTTCATCATTTAAATGCTCAAGTACTCCTTAAGCAGAGTGCATAACCACCTATTTCCTTTGTTTCAGGTAAGTGGGTAGTGGTATGTATTAGGTACACACAGGTAGTGTGCTTGCATTTGTTACTTGGGTAGATTCTCTGCTTCTAAGGTAGGCTTGTCTTGAATATACTATTAACTAGATATTGATAGATCTCTTGGCTGTTTGGTTAGTCTAGATATCTTGCTTGTTCATTAGTTGATTCAGGTGTGGTTTCAGTCTATTTCAGTGGTTTCAGTTGATTCAGGTGTGGTTTCGGTCTAATTGAAGTGTCAATAACAGGGGTGGAGCCTGTAATTCTAGATAAATTAATTCGGCATTCAGTATCTCCTCGGCCAGCAGTAGACTAGATTTTATTAGGATACACAGAATGTGCTTTTCCATCCCTGTGCTCACCTTGAACAACACCAGAAGATGGAGATGCCAGAGAAGAAACCGCAACTCCAGTAACCTCATCTACCCACCTTGTTCATCTGTACCAAAGGTGAAGGTAGCAGGGGACTCTGGAATTGCCACTCTGCAGTTCAGAAGGCAGACTTTATCTCAGCCTTCGCATCTGCTAAGTCACTCGACTTCCTGGCTCTGACAGAGACATGGATCACTCCAGAGAACTCTGCAACTCCAGCTGCTCTCTCTACCTCCTTTGCCTTCTCCCATTCTCCACGGCAGAACGGCAGGGGTGGTGGCACAGGTTTGCTTCTCTCTCGCTCATGGCGCTTCTCTGTACTCTCATTTTCTTATCTTAACATTTCTTCCTTTGAATTCCATGCTATCACGGTGTCTTTCCCCACTAAACTTCACATCATTGTTCTCTATCGCCCTCCAGGTCCACTGGGAAACTTCATAGATGAGTTGGACATTCTTCTGAGTGCTCTCCCCTTAGAGTCATCACTTGTTCTTCTAGGGGACTTCAACCTTCCAACAGAGAGACTACATTTGTCCTGTCTTCTTCCACTGCTGTCATCATTCGATCTTGCTTTCAACCAGTCAACTCCAACACACAGAGCAGGAAACACACTGGACCTGATCTTCAGTAGACCTGCCCCAGTGTTGGATCTGACAGTAACTCCTCTTGACTTTTCTGATCATCATTTCTTGTCCTTTTCACTCTCCCTTCCTGCTTCTTCTGCACACACCTCCACGTCAGCTTCTTCTACCACCTACCGCAACTTTCGCTCAGTCTCCTCCTCTTGTCTGGTCTCTACTATTGTCTCCTCTCTTCCACATCCTGAATCATTTTCTTCCCTCCCTCTGGAAACTGCCACAAACACATTCCTTTCATCCATCTCCTCTTCTGTCGACCATCTCTGTCCTCTCTCTTCCAGGGCAAGATCCTCTCTGTCAACTCCTTGGCTGACAGATGTTCTCCGAGACAACAGAAGAGTACTGAGACTGGCGGAAAGAAAGTGGAGAAAATCTCAAGATGATTCAGATCTCCACTCCTACCAGTCTCTTCTCTCAAGGTTCTCAACAGAAATAACAGCGGCGAAATCTTCCTTCTTCAAGGAGAAGCTGGAAGCATCAGCCTCTGATCCACGCAAGCTCTTCAACATTTTCTCCTCTCTTTTAAACCCTCCCACTCCCCCACCACCCTCTACTCTCTCCCCTGAGGATTTTGTCACCTTCTTTGAGGAGAAGGTTGATAAGATTCGCAGATCCTTTTCTCTACCAATATCCTTCCTACTGAACACCACCCTCCAGCTCATTCCCTGTCTTGTTTTTCTCCTCTTTCCACAGATGACATCATACAGTTGGTCTCATCCAACAATCCTACTACCTGTCCACTGGACCCGATTCCATCCACGCTATTTCAGACAATAGCACCTGACCTTCTACCTTTCATCACTCATGTCATCAACAGCTCCTTGTCAACAGGCCATGTACCAGCTATCTTCAAGACTGCAAGAGTGATCCCCATCTTGAAGAAGCCTACTCTGGACTGTTCTGACATCAGCAATTACAGACCTGTATCTCTTCTTTCTTTCCTATCTAAGGTCTTGGAGCGTTCTGTTTATAACCAACTGTCTCTATTTCTTTCTCTGAACAACCTACAGGACCCGAACCAGTCTGGCTTCAAACCGGCGCACTCTACTGAAACTGCTCTCATCGCAGTTACAGAGAAGCTGCATGCTGCTAGATCTGCCAAACTGTCTTCGGTCCTAATTCTGCTTGACCTCTCTGCAGCCTTCGACACCGTTGACCACCAGATCCTCCTGTCTGTCCTCAGAAGACTTGGAATCACTGGCACTGTCTGGCAGTGGTTTAAGTCTTATCTAGATGGGAGATCTTACCAAGTATCTTGGCAGGGGGCCACATCTGCTCCTTCCAGGCTCACCACGGGTGTCCCACAAGGCTCAGTGCTCGGTCCTCTGCTCTTCTCTCTTTACACTCGTTCTCTTGGTGATGTAATATTCTCCCATGGATTTTCCTATCACTGTTATGCTGATGACACTCAACTTGTCCTTTCCTTTCCACCTTCTGACACACAGGTTTCATCTCGGATCTCGGCTTGTCTTGCTGATATCTCATCTTGGATGTCGGCTCATCACTTGAAGCTGAACCCCAGCAAGACTGAATTACTGTTCATCCCTGGAACTTCAAGTCCTCGCCAGGATCTTTCCATCTCTTTTGAGAACTCGCTGGTCACCACATCTGCTGAAGCTCGAAGTCTTGGTGTAGTTGTGGATGACCAGTTATCGTTCTCAACCCATGTTGCAAACCTGACTCGGTCATGCAGATTTCTCCTTTACAACATTCGGAGAATTCGACCTTTTCTGTCTAGCGAGACTACTCAAGTGCTTGTTCAGTCTCTTGTCATTTCAAGACTTGACTACTGCAACTCACTCCTGGCTGGTCTTCCTATGCGTACCATCAGGCCCTTGCAACTGATCCAGAACTCGGCGGCTCGACTTGTCTTCAATGTTCCTAAGTTCAGCCATGTTACTCCTCTGCTGCGCTCTCTTCACTGGCTTCCTGTAGCTGCCCGCATCAGATATAAAACCCTGATGCTGGCCTACAAGGCTAAGAATGGACCAGCACCTCCATACATGGTGGCAATGGTCAAATCCCGATCTGTACCCAGAGCTCTTAGAGCTTCAAGCACAGCTCGGCTTGACCCACCATCTCTCAGGACATGCGGAAAACATGCATCCAGACTTTTTTTCAGTTCTGGCACCTCAGTGGTGGAACGAACTTCCACTGAGTGTCCGAATGGCAGAGTCTCTTGCTGTTTTTAAGCGAAGACTGAAGACACATCTGTTTCAAGAGCACTTAAATTAAATTTTACTACACTAGCATGTATTAAATATTTGTGACTGTAATGACTTTTCTTGCTTTTTTATCTGTTAAGTAGGGTTTTCTCAGTATATATTTGAGTATATCTAGGCGTCCATACTGACTGTATCTAATAATATCTTTGCTTAAAGTTTCTTCCTGATTTTAGCCTAAACTAACTAGCTAGAGATTTTGTTCTGAGTAAAACAATGAAGCACTTTTTGTAAGTCGCTCTGGATAAGGGCGTCTGCTAAATGCCGTAAATGTAAATGTAATGTAATGTATGTAAATACAGTCAGAATAACCCCTTACATACATGGTGACCATCTTGCCTACATGCAAATTTAATGTCTGCTTCTTACAGAGATTGGTGATCCTTTGTGATGTCATTATACCCCGGTTAAAGGTAAACATTTCAAGGTGCTAGTTTAGTATTCAGCATACATTGTTTGGTAACTACCAAGATCGCTGTCTATAGTCCTTTCAAAACTCCAAATAAGGCTGCACTATTTGACTTTGGTATCTAAGATGAGACAAATTTACCTTAGTTTTTACCATCAGGGTGAACATAGCTGCACCATTTGGACAGACTTGCAGAACGGGTGAGAATAAAATCAAGTCAAAGTTGTATTTATATGGCGATTTTCACAAAACTAATTTTAGGTTACTAAGAACCCTGCATTCTGAGAGTGTAGTAAACAAGACGGGTTATATGTATGTATGGAATACGTTCGTGGGGCCATACCATTTAGCATCTCATATGTCAACCAGAGAATTTTTTAAATCAATCTGAAATTTAACTGGGAGCCAGTGCAGAGCTGAAAAAGCAGGGCTAATGTGGTTGAATTTTCTAGCCCTTGATAGGACTCTGGCTGCTATGTATTATGTATGAGTTGGAGTTTATTTAGTGACTTTTTAGAGGATCCAATTAGAAGACCATTACTGTAATCCAATCTTGATGAGATAAAAGTGTAGACCAATTTCTCTGAAACTGATGAGGAAAGTCTCAGTTTAGCAATATTACATAAATGAAAAAAGACAGCTTTAGTAACATACATTACATACATGTGTCAAATGAGAGATGAGAGTCAGTAGTAATGGAAACCCATGAAGTACCAGGCATGCCAATATGTATAAAGCTAAGATTACTAGTTCATCTACAAAATGGCAGAGGGAGATGCTAGTGTACGTGAGGAGGGCTACCAATGTAAAGAAAAACCTGAGCTGTATGCATCTTGAGGGATTAGTAGAAATGAGTACCTCTTACATTAGCTCTTTTCAGAGGGATGGAAACTTATGAATACTGATGAAAACTTACATTTCAGCATCTTCTCCCAAATAGGCCTACATTTCATGAACCTTTATTGGCTACTGGCTACTTAATGCACTGCAAGAGTTTAAAGTCCCTAGAGGAGTTTGAAACTGCTAGAGAATATGCACAAACTAGAGAGCATCCACTCTGAGGAAATACGTCGAATGCATCTGCAAATAGACACTTTTGTGCACGATAGGCATACTAGTACTAGTGGACATACTAGTGGACATACTAGTGGACATACTACTAGTGGACGTATCTAACAGCAGACAGGTTTAGACCTTTCAGCAGGGAGATCTCGCAGCGCCCCCACTGGCCAATGCCAGTAGTGCTACACAGCAGCCTCAGGGTTTGATGTCACAATTCACTGAGTTGGCTAGGTCAGCACATGCACTTACATCAGTGTTCATGCCACCATTTGCTGTTCTAATGGAGGATGACCCAGTGGTCATAAGCCCATAGACAGGTCTAACAGGAAGCAGTCAACCATTAGCAGAAGTTATTCCAGACGGTCCATCATAAGAGTCCAGAACTTCAGTCACAATCACAGCAGCTGAGGGCGGTTAAGTTAGCATAAGCGACATAGCGTCTGACTTAAAAGAAAATCAACTTGTCCATCAATGTCTGTCCTTAGCAGTGCTGAGGTTAAGAAATGTGTGCTTTCCCGTAGAAATGTGCAGTGCGCACTAATAATGCTTCTAACAGAGAGGGACTGTGTACTGACATATCCACAGTCAACACTACACAAAAGCAAAGTGTGTCTATTTCAGCCATCAAGGTGGTTCGACACCTAAATGGTCAACTAGGCAACCAGCAACAGTGAATGTAAAGCTGGATGGATATAGGACAGTGTCCAATGAAAGGACCATTTCAGCCATAGTGGGATTCTGCTTTTTGGTTTGAAATAAATGTATAGATTATTATAAATAAAGATTGTAATCATTCTGAAGGAACTGACGCATCGGCAGAAGCTTTGAGCTTTGACAAGTCCTACAGATCTTGTCACAATGAGCCAAATGAGATGGAACCAAAGCTCCCTTGACCTTTGTGGTTGTAGCTGTGCTAGATGGGAGAAAAACTCTGGCTTGAATACAAATTAAAGGATCACATGCAAAAAGTATGTTTCAACTGTTTCATGAATTTCCCATGAGCACTGTGACCACATTCCTCCTCTGTGTTTTGTCTAGTTGCATTTGCACTTAACTCACCTCGGCAGTGGCGATACTGGTGCATACAGCTAATCCTAACCACATAGATGCCAGAGGACTTTAGATCATGCTTGCATGCATCACTGCATCACAGAAGTGGTCATCGTGTAGGCCTGAACCCTGCATCTAGCTATCCATAAATAAGGTCATTAGCAATGCACCCATTTTTAGGAGTCTGAAAAGATCACCTTCGGCTGACCAGGTTGAAGACCTTAGTGACGTTGATGAAGGTGACACAGAAAGATCTTCAGTGAGGAGAAATCGTGAGTGGTTAATCTGCCTGTAACCACACTAGGACTCGGAGTTGACACATTCTGACTGCACCTTTGGCCTCTTCAAAGCTACTCTGGCACATACTTTGCCTTTGATGCTGAGCAGGGATACTCCTCTGTAGTTGTTGCAGTCACCCTGTTTTTGAACAATGTTGACGATATTCATATCTCACATGTCTTAAGGAACTGAACCCTCCTCCCAGCATTGACACAGCAGTGTGTGAAGACGGCTCAGTAATACAGGCTTTTCCAGCCTGGTTTACTTCTGCTGGAATACAACCTGTGCCAGAAGCCTTCCCACGAGCAAGCAGGTCGATGGCCTTGCTGAGTTTGTCTGCTGTCGGTGGCAGATCCAGTTCTTCCATGACAGGCAGGGTGGGATACTGGCAAGGACAGAATCAGTAATCACATTCTCAGTGGAGTACAGGCTTTGATGGTGCTCACCCACCCGTCTGCTTGGCGCAGTCCTTGATGACTTCATCATCCTTAGCTTCCTTCATGCCCTCATACATCCCTTTCATGTTACTGATATCAGTGCAGCACTGAATTATCTGGCATAAATTTTGCCCATTGTTATTTGTGCAGCACGTACCCAGACGTTGAGAGTTTGTTGTTCTTCGTTGTTCTCGGCGCGGCCGCTCCTGAAGTTGATGAGACCTCCCTTTAGGCAGCAATGACAGGTTCCATCTCATCCAAGTGGGAGTCAAACCAGGCTTGAATTTTCTGCTCCTTCTTCCCAGGAGAAGATATGGCTGTGCTGCTGTGCTACAGATGAACTGTCACCTTTCCTCCAGAAATGGGGCCGTGTCTTACTTGAAGACTTGGTCCTTAAATCCTGTGAGAAGACTTGGTTCAGCTATTTTGGTGGTGTGGGGTGTCCTTCCTGCTTGGTGTTATAGATTTTCTTTGGTCTTACCACACACCATGGAGTTTGTTGAGGCCAGGCCTTCGGGTGGTGACCATGTCCAGTCGATGCCAATGTCTGGACCTTGGGTGTCTCCATGAAACCCTATGACAAGGTTTTATCTTCAAGAGTATGTTAGTAACACACAACTTGTGGTAGGAGTAAAGCTCCAAGAATCTCTGTCCATGTAAATTCATCTAACATGGAACAAAATGCCCTATGAATGCTGCCCAAGAGGTGTGATCTGCTCTCTGGGGTTGAAGCCGAACATCAAAACGTTGTGCTTAGATTCTGCTATATTGGTGATGACAGCATCAAGTGCTTACAATAACCGACAACCAAACGACCAAACACAGGGAGTTAAATACGCAGAATAAATGAGGAACAAAACAAGACACAGCTGGAAACAATGATGAGGGGGCGGAGTTACAAAAGACAGGGGCGTGGCAGGAGAACACATGGGAAAACACAAAACATGAGTACATGGACAAAACAAAACAGTGACTGGGAGAGAGAGAGGATGGGCTAAAGGGAAGCAAATACAAGATAGACAGGTGGGGGCGGAGCTAAACATGACAATTTAAACAAACGCGGGACTGTTTTACACTAACAATAAACACATTGTTTATTTTGTTGACGTGGTATGTTCACTGTTCATATTCAGTGTTGGCATCTTAGGTTGTCTTCCAACCTCTCTTGGGTGCTTTCATTTAAAATCAATTTGAGATTTACTGTGTGTGCTGTTTCAGTCTGCCCTGCTTGTGAGTCTTGTGATATATGCTTTGCTGAGTGGCTGAGTCCTGGATGTCACAGTTCTCTGATGACAGCAGATGGGTCTTGAATTCTTTGTTCCTGACCCAAAGGTGTGACAGCTCAGTGGGCGTTTGCATTTTCAGGACAAGGATGCCACATGTGATACACCTCTACACAGTGCTGGAAGAAGAGCTAGACAACTGGTTCCAAAGTCTAAAGCCAAGCATCTCTCCCTTGGGGTTTGGGGTTTGGAGAAATCTCTCCCTTGGGGTTTGGAGAAATCTCTACCTTGTGATTGGAATAAATTACTGCATGGGGCTCTCTTTCTTTTTCTCTTTCTCTTTCCCTGCCTTTCTCCCTCTCTCTATCCATCTTTCAGGTAACATTCAATTAGTTTTTTTCCTTGCTGCATTTGTTTCTTCCAGTATGATGGGTATTGCCTCAAAGCGTTTCACAGTGTAAATGCTTAGGTGCTCACTAACCAGAGTGAAGAACCAGCTATCATTTTTATAGATTGCCAAAATGAAGTATCAAGTATCCAATCTGCTGTGCTCATTTATCAGGTTAAACCATACATTAGACTAGCTGAAAGCTAAACCTCAGACAGAGCATGCTGTTCTAGCATTAAGGAACTCTATTCATTTGGCTATACATTTTCTCATAGCTTTTGATGGACTATACAATAGTATTTGCTCTTTCTAGCGCATCTGTTTTACATGCCTTAGACCATCCCACATCCCACTTGTGAATTCCAAATGTGAATCCACAAAGACACAGATTTCATGTAAACAATTACATATTCGTTGTTAGCCTTAATAAACAGCAACATGGGCCTAAAGCTAACTCCAGTGAAGCTAACCTCCATGAGCTCCGTTTGCATGCCAATCTCCTGTTAATGTTTCGGAAAGGAGAGACACCAATCTCAAGATTACAGCACTGACAACTCGAGCTATGCTCACTGAAAACAGAGGCAGAGTGAAAACATGTCATTCTCATCCAGATTCATTTCAGGCAAACGTTTTGACATTTCAAACCCAGACTGAGGACAACAAAATCTCTCCCAAGTTCCCGCCGTCTCCAGAAGAGCATCTCCCCCAAGGTCCCGCCGTCTCCAGAAGAGCATCCCCCAAGGTCCCGCCGTCTCCAGAAGAGCATCTCCCCCAAGGTCCCGCCGTCTCCAGAAGAGCATCTCTCCCAAGTTCCCGCCGTCTCCAGAAGAGCATCTCCCCCAAGTTCCCGCCGTCTCCAGAAGAGCATCTCCCCCAAGGTCCCGCCGTCTCCAGAAGAGCATCTCTCCAGACCTGCCATCCTGCTCAAACATCTCTCTATGCTCTGTTAGATGCGGGTTTTTAAATGAAATCTCCACTATATATATTAAATTCATCTATTCAAATGACACAATCACCCAGAGTCGAGCGTATTTGTGATTTCACTGCCCCCCCCTGACTTCTCTGGCTACAGTTCACTGCTTACAACTGAAAACTGAAAGTCTCTGATACACAGAGACTGTTACAAATTTACTCTATAACAGAAAGTGTGGCTCAGTTTTGACCGATAATCTTCTTCGTTTCCCAGGCATTTCCCAGAAATGGTATTAGACAAGCATGTACATGCACCTCCATGGGGAGGGGGGGTGGGGGCGTGTATGCTTGTCTGCTAACGTTTCTCATATCCCTGTTTGAACCAGGTAGTCTCCATCCTAGCTGCCTTCACAGACAAAGTAAAAATCCCTATTCATTCTGACACGTATAGTTATAAATGTCCCCAAAATAAATATCTAAGCTTCCAAAAATACTTGGTTGGCAGAAGTGAATTTCCACGTACTGCTTCACACTACCACATTCTCACTCTTCACTTTCCTCCCTACTATCACAATGATCTCTGACTAAGAGATGCAACGCATTCTAAATGGATCCTGAAGACCCGTGCAGCAGAGGTTCAGACCTGCTGAGGTTCTCCTCACGTGCTTGAGCAGTTCTCCTGCGTTTAGGGGAAACTGAGGTCAGCTAAGCATGTGTGCTCTGATCCAAGGGTAACAACTGAATTCAAAGACATTTACTTCAAGAAAATTTTGGGAAGGGGAAAAATAACATCAGTTGAATTATTTTCCTTGTGGATTTTCTATACCTGAACATTTGTGAATCTGTGTGTGTGTGTGTGTGTGTGTGTGTGTGTGTATGTGTGTGTGGGGGTCGATGGGTGGGTGGATGAGTGTGAGTACAGAGAGCAAGTGTAGGGTGGTGTTAGAGAGGAGGACTTCAGTCTGCGCCCCATAGCTCTCTGTAATGAGTCTAATTAGTGTGCTGTTAATTTGCCATTTGTACCCTCAGCCATGATCTAACGCCTCCGCTTGCACCCTGGAAGATTCTCTCTCTCCTCCACTGGCTGAGCAGAATACAAATTATGTGGACAGGCGAAAAGGAGGGAGGCAGAAGAGGACAGTTCAAAAGAGGAGAGACAAGGACAGAGGAGTGAATATGGCGGAGGGAGTCAGAGAGGAGTTACATAAGGGGGTGAAGAAGATGAGAGAGAGAGCAGCTCAACAGAGGAGACCTAGCAAAGGCAGCCCTGCTAGAACCTTACAGTGTGTGTGTGTGTGTGTGTGGTGGGTGGGTGTGTGTGTGTGTGTGTGTGTGTGTGCTTCCCTACTGCCCATCTTCTAATTCTGAAATTAAATGAAGCATCAACCTCAAACCTTAGTTTGTGATCTGTGTGTGTATGTACGTGAGGGTGTGCGCGACTGTATGAGTGTGTGTTGGTGTGTGTGTTGTACATTCTGACTGTACTCCTATGTTACCCCTGTTTGGTAAATGAGCGTGTTGTGTGGACAACGTGACCAGGCTCATCAGCAGTGTGAGTGGACGACCTGCGCTGCTCTGTGACTTCAGGTTTGTTAAATGTCAGTGCTACGGCGAGGCCTGCTAGGCTGCCACCGATAGGCTTCTAAATATAAAGCTGTATTGTCTGGCCATGGCAAGCTGCTGTTGTTCTGCTCAGTCTAATGGCTGACGTCTCTTTGGTCTCCAGCGTTCACTCAGCCTGTCTCCGTGGCGATGGGATTGGGGATGGAGACCAGCAATTGGGTTTTGCCCAGGAGGGGCATTGATGTCCTGCCATCCATCACAGAAAGAGTAAAACAGCACACGCAGTGCCTTTGAAAGGTTCTGCTCTTACTTATGAATGTGTGTGTGTGTGTAGGGGGGGGGGGGGTGCAGTAGATGTGAGAGAAAGAAAGAAAGAAAAAGAGAGAACAAATGGGAGAGAAAGAAAAGGTGTGAGAGGCAGCAGGTTGAGGGGAATGACTGGCGCGTCCACACGGGCGTATGATGCCACCATGACCCGTTTCCCTTTTCCTTGAGCGGCAGCTGAACTGGTGCCCTCGGCCCCCGGGAGCCTGGTGTGATCTCGCAGGGTGGCGGTGACCTGTGACCTGTGACCTGTGCTGGGGTCACCCTGCTCTCCTCAGCTGTGGTGTGTCTGGCCCTGGGGGTTTATCTGCAGCTTCAGCAGGAGACGTGCGGTGTTGTCTGAAAAAGCCCTGCTGCCAAACAGAGTGAGATATGGCACAGGGAAGTGTGTGTGTGTGTGTGTGCGTGCGCGCGCGTGTGTGTGTGTGTGCGTGCGTGCGCGCGTGTGTGTGTGTGGGAAGATAAAATGAAAGAAACATGAGTGCCTATGCTATGTAGAGAATAAAATAGACAAATGGGCCAGAGGCACTCTATGCAGGCATGCACACACTCATACACACACTCACGCACACACACACACACACACACACACACACACACTCAAGTCCATTGGTTTAAGCTCTCTAGGCTACTTCAAAATGGAAAGAGAAAGCAACAGAAGGTCTCCTCTGTGTGTGTGTGCGCGTGTGTGTGCATGTGTGTGTGCATGTGTGTGTGGGTGTGTGCGTGCACAGTGAAAGTTTACTGGCACATATCCATCCATACACACTGATGCATAAGCGAGTGTGTGATTTTGTCCAGCGCTGCAGAGTGGGGTTCCTGTAGCGTAACACACCACTTCACAGTCCCTCCATGCAGTCTGGCGACTTAAACACGCCTTCATAATCTCCACTGTGCCCCTTCAGAAATTCCTGCTGACACACTCATGTTTGCACGTAGCAGAGCCGACCTGTAATAAACCCTGGGTGGGCCAGAGCAAATGAGCAAGAACCTGCTGGAATGGGTGGTGGTGAAGGTGGCCTGCTACATCCTCCAATCCACATGTACATGGAGCACACACACACACACACACACACACACACACACACCAGAGAGCCCTATGTCGCCTTTGGCTCACATAGTTATTCATGTGCACATGGGCGACACAAACAATGCGATGCCTTGGTATTGTTATTAGTAGGTGAACAGTATGTCACTGTAACTAATAACTGCCTGGCTGAAGGTTAAATGCTTTGAAGACAGACCTATCAGTTTATTGAAGTAGTAAAAATAACCCAGTAAATAAAAATACTAATAAATTCATTGCATTAAATTAGACAACATAAAAAATTCATTTAAAAAGACTTAAAGAGTCCCAGAAGCATCTTTCGATATACCATCAGTGCAGTATAAGAGGCACAGGGGCACAGTGCAGTAAGCATATCTAGTGAATCAGCTCGTGTGCTCTCTTTGAGCTTTGTGTGACCCCTTAGGCTAAAGGTCACAACCCACATGGCCAAGATGCACTTGGACTGATCATTTGTAACCAGCCACCTCTAAAATCTGTCCTGCATTCTACAGAGCACAGTGCACATTTAATTTGTTTTCAGCGTTTAAGCGAATTCATTAACAAAGGCTCCAATCTGTGTGACTCATTCTAAGAGGGGGGAGGGGGGGCAGGGGGTAAATGCAAAAGCGTGAGGGCGGAGAGAGGGAGGGGAGAGACACACAGATAAGTGAGGAGAGCGTTGTCAATGGTTTTCACGTTTGTTTTTGTCAGCAATAAAGCAGTACAGTGTTCTTGCCCTTGGAAGGCTTATCTGGCATTAGCAGCCCTGCCTCTCTGTCGTTGCTGCCCAGAGGCTCATGGGAAGGCAGAATCAGCCGTGTGCTCCTTCTGCAGCGCTCCGGTAATCTGGCACGTGTGGATCGCTGCAGAAACCTCTCGTCCCAGACAGCCGGACGTTGCGTGGATGAGACGAGTCAAAGATGAGTTTCACTTGAGACCTTGAGACGAAAGCATGAGGGAAGAGGCAGAAAAAGCTCTGCACGGCCATTTTTTAGGAGCGGCGGGCGGGTAGGGTGGATACGGGAACAGCAAATAGATCGGATGAGGCCTCTTCTTTCTTGCTTGCGCTAACCTTTAAAGAGTGATGCATGGTTCAGTGGGATCTAATGAGATATTACAGGAGTGTAAGATCACACTTTCAAAAAGGGTTTTGAGACACAGCCAAATTCCCGTTCACAGGATTGCACACATCCAGAGTGTAAAGGTAGGGGCCACACAGGAGCGCTGCTTAAGGGCTTTAGGCTTGCATATTTTTGGAAGCAAGGTGTTTTCATGCGTTTTTCTCTAGCACTTCCATTCTAGACTCTGAACTGTAGCAGTGATCTCTAATGCATTCACGGTTCATGCACAGACTTATGCACTTACCCTCAGTCCCAATATCTTCTTTTTAAAAGCATGTTTAATCATCTCATTCCTCAGTATTCATTAAAGGTTTCATGTCTATGATCCATTTTGATTCATTACGTTTTCTCTTCATTAGCACCTTAATCCTGCTGAAATTCTAAAATATCCCTCAGCAATTTACATGCGTTCTGATCACACACATTCTGCTTGTGAACTGGTTAATGTTTGCATAAAAAGCCACTTTCACCCAAATAAACAACATATCAATCAGCATATAATTTACCTCCATATGCCTGGAGGGCATTTAATATAATTTGCTAACCTTCCATCTTAAACTTTTATTATGTATTTTTTTTATATTGCATTATCAAAGTTGATACTATGACAAAGAATATAGGAATCTTTGATCAAGAAACCAGCAGGATTGAATTATATATGACATAGTCTAAACTAATATGAGGCTACAGTGTAATAGTGTAATTAGGTACCACATGGCACATGATGTTGTGTTTCTCTTTAGGTGGAAAGACATATTTTCTTTGAATTACATGTTACAATATTCATGAAGACACTTAAAAGAGAATTTTTATGTACTTCTCTCTAATGTGCTGTAGAGAATTAGAGAGTATGACTAACACAGAGAGCTCTGCCTGACCTTGATGGAGACTGGAAGTCTGTCTGTCCTCAGGTGTGATTGACAGCAACAAGGTGTAACAGAATAAAAATACCCCAATGCAAGTAGATAATGTCTGACATTCTTCTAACAAGAAAGACAGGGCAGACATTTTACATCTTAATATCTTGCTAAGCCTCCTGCAGTTCTGAAAGTATTCTAAATACCCACAAAGCCATTAGCACTCACGCTTTTCTTCATCTTCCTTACCTTCCCCTCTTTAACATTTTACCCAGTGGGTTATCTTTACCTGTGAGCCCAAAGGCACCTTGCTTTTCGTAATGTTTTCTACTTTGACTAGAATGGAGACTAATTTAAATGGGGTTTAGACATTGCGCTAAGTGTCGGGGTGAATTCAAAGCTGAGATCAGAGCAGTGCACATGTGGATAATGAGGCGCACAGATGCTGTAGTGTGACCTGCTTCAGAGTGACTCGAGACTTTTCTTAATATTCAACATACGGCCAAAAAACAGCGTGTGCAGTTTATGAGTGGGTGTTGCCATTAGGGTGAGGACGCGTCGGAGAGGAACTGAGAGGCTGCTGTATTGATTTTACCCTTGAGGTGATGCGTTGTATGTCAGAACACCAAGCTGAGATGGCTGATATGACACTGACACACAGACTTCACAGGAAATGATGCGATAGGACAAGGATGTCATTGAGTGTCATGTGCTCAAAGACAATTACAATACACAATGATAAAAGTCTTTTATCATAATGATAAAAGTCTTTTTTGTTTACCAAAATTTGGTACAATTATACTGATAATTAGCTATGGAATTATTACCAGGTGAAATGATAAGTCAGGAAATTATGACTCTTAATAGCACATTTGTAGTATATGTTCCTCTGCATTTGAAATGATCCACTTTTAGATTGTCGAACAATTTATCTGATCTGATCACAGTTTAGCTATATTCATTTTACTTTCATTTGTAGTTTTGTTTTTTACTACAGACAGCTACACAGCAGCCTTAGAAACATCCAGTCTCAGCCTCTGTATAGGTGCTGACGCTTAATTTAAATGATGCTAGCGCCCACGAGATGTGCCATTTAGGTAACTCTTGACTACCCAAGGAAACGATATTTTGAGAAAGTGGTCCTGGAGAGAATTCCCCAAGCTTTCATCGCTTCATCTCACGTCTCGCCGCACGATTTCCGCCGTGGAAACAGGAGAAAGCGTAAGAGGCAAAGCGGAGGCAGAGGAACTGAACGCTTGCGCGGTGTCAATCAGCAGAAATGTCAACTCTCATGTTGCAGATGTTTCTAAAACGGAACTCGGGCCGAGAAGAGCGTCATATTCCAGACGCTGCGTCTCGCGTGTTAACGTTCACACTCCCAGGTTTATTTCCCTCTTTCACTCCACTTCCCCCCCTGACTCCTGTGCCCATGCTGTGTCTGTCATCCCTGATACTTCGAGCGTTCCCTCCTCTCTGATTTACCCTCCCAGCTTCCTATCAGAGAGAGTC
Source organism: Brachyhypopomus occidentalis (assembly GCA_020368025.1). Lineage (NCBI taxonomy): Eukaryota > Metazoa > Chordata > Actinopteri > Gymnotiformes > Hypopomidae > Brachyhypopomus > Brachyhypopomus occidentalis. Next base: position 5,204,626 of record JAGXOD010000072.1, read on the forward strand.
TTGCCAGTTAGGCGCTGAACAACAGCCCCGCATGGCGTGTGAGCCCATGGGGAGGTGGGCAACGGGAAGGTCGATACGTCCCCACTGTCAGTGAGAGGCGGGTGTATTTTGAAAAGGGCATGAGAGTTGTTGGCATAGAAACAGAACATACCGGTCAGACATGCAGCTATTCTGACAAATGCATCCTCACATGAGCCCTAGAATGGAAGCCAGGTGGAATGTTAATGCTGTGGGGGCAAAGGGGCTGGATGATTTCTCACACACAGGTCACCTAATCTCGTCAAGATGTGACTTTCCATTGAAAATCCCCAAGTACCATGTAATTTGATCCAAACTTAAAGCTTGATCTGTATCCGTGTACTTGTTGAAGCATCTCAGAAATGACTTGAAGGTAAATGTCACGCTAAAGGTCATAACAGCTTTGGCCAAAGCAAAGCTACACAAACATATTAGGACAAAATATTTAATGCCTGATATAAAATCAGCAACCAATATGTTAGAGCTGTGTTGTAAGGATCTAGCTCATCGACACCCTACAACTGATGAAGACCCATTAGAATATATTAAGACAAACGAAGGTGAGACCCATCTGTCCAAATAAGTGCAAAAGGCAGCAGGTTCTTGGATAACCTTTGGCTAGGTGCACTTTCATCTTAGCTGCAAACCAAGATCCAGTGTTATTACCATTTGACAAGTAAATGTTATTTCACAGGAAAAATACTTGCCTGCTGATGTTAAAAGGCACCTTAACCTTTCAGAAAGTGGCTCGCCGGACCCTTCATTGATCGATGCAGTGCATCTAATAAGATTTCTCATTCACCAATTAGCAGCATTGAGTGGAGTTATTTCTCTTCATTCTTTCTCCATGGTGACACGGATGCCTGGCTAAAGAATGTAAGTAGCTGGTTTTCTCTGCTTGCATCCAAAGCTGTGCAGTGCAATGCAACGACGTGCAATGACACTTTAATTATGCATGGAGCAGGAAGATTCGTGCTTGTCAAAGCTTCCTTCCCAATTTGTATGCATATTGACGTGTCGCTATTGTTTGCGAGGCTGGTTTTTGCTCAGGGTGTTTGTGGCCTGCGGTGTGGGAGATGAGCGTGTGCCTTCCTTTATAGATAATGCCCATTTGCATTTGACTTTGCACCTGCTTGCCCGAAGAGACTTGATGCTGTTGGTATGTCACTGCTTTCTAATTAAGCACTGAAACATTTATGGGTGAAAATGAGTTTGTGTCTTTGTGCGTGCGTGTGTGTGTGAGTGTGTGAGTGTGAGCAGAAGGAAGTGGAAATAAGATGAGATCTTGCACATCCCCACCATTCACCTGCGTGAATCAATTAATGAAGGTAAAGGTTAGACAAAGAGAGAAAGACAGAGAGAAGAATGAAAGGACAGACATTCTCTTTCTCTCGTCATGTTCTTCTGGACGTTCCTGACTTTGAGCGGTCAACTCTTGAGATGATTGACCAGAGATGACATTTTAGCTCCTGGTGAGCCCTTCCAGGATTCAGGCTTCAATGTTCACCCTCTTTACCAGCCCCCGGCTCTGAATGCCTCTGGGGCTGCTCTTGGCAGAGCCCCCTACACACACACACACACACACACACACACACACACACAAACAAAAGTCCTCACACCTCCCTCCCACCTGTGTTCAGTGATGCATCACGATGGGGTTGGAATGTTCGCTGACGATCACATGTCCCTCCATCTGTGACATCACAGAGGCTTGTGCTGTATCTGTACCCTCCAAAATTTATTCTGCATTTTAAGCCTAATTGCAACACTAAACGCACGGGAGGACTGCAGCAGGTCACGGTCCTCGTCCATCCACATGTGTTAGACATCACTTATTTTGGTCTCACTTGGTCTTGTTCAGATACATGGACCACCACTTCTGTGCAGTAGCAGATCAAATCATGGCTCTACAACAAATAATAACTATACAACAACAACGATAATAATAATAACAATTAAAGAATCAATGTTTTTGCATATTGTAGTATAACTCTTTACCATCCAGCAATAGATCAAAAGAATCTGAATGAGTCACATGGCTTTCTTCGCCCGTCTCATGGGTGCTGTGATGAACCAGACTGATTCAGAGAGACCATTTACATTTACATTTACGGCATTTAGCAGACACTCTTATCCAGAGCGACTTACAAAAGTACTATGTGTTCAGTCAGAATATGCATCTCTATCTAGTACAAACAGGTTTAAGTCCAAACTACTTGGTCAAGCACTGCCATAAACCGTTGCTAGTGCTGATGCCTAGAAAGAAGACAACAAAATATAAGATTAGACACAGTGCAATACCTACAAGACTGAAGTAATAGAGGAGAATCTTTAGGTTGTGAAGATGCGATGTGCTGACTGACATGAACATGGAACCTAGTCGGCATATGGGAGAAGGGAGGACACTAATCTCATTATTGCAATATGAATGAATTAATGAATCTTCAATTAAAGCATTTCCCAAATTAGAGGAAGAGAATGCCATTTATATTATTAAGCAATTGTAATCGTGATCGTTTATACATTTATTTCCTATAGGGTCAGCATCACACATAATGTGAAACATTTATAAATATGCTGGTTGTTAGAGAAACAGTCATGTTTTACTGAGGCTCTGTGAAACATCCATGACCCAGGGTTTTGGACTATTCTGAAGTTTCCCATTATTGACAGACACGAATAGCATAAACAAAGCAAGTAGATTTTGAAAGGTCTTCATATTACTGCTAATCAATTCTTGCATCTAAACTTAGTCCCTGAATTCAAGAAGACAACGCATCTCAAAGTCTGACAGCACCAAAACAGCATTATTGTTTGGACATCACGGTCTCTAAAATAGCGTGTGAGTAATCACAGATTATTACCGATTACTTTATTTTGCATAATTGCTTGAAAATGCAGGAATTAAATGTACAATTCTCATATAAGAATTATGTGAAGAATGAATGTATATGTAGTTTATATGGCTGATGTGAACAGGAACTGAATAACTACTTTAAGTCTACAGCAAAGATATGCTTTTTGATCTACATTGTAAAACAAATTCATTGTATTATTTCTAATATCATTCCTAATGTAACACGTCAGCCGGTTACAAAGATAATTGCAATATGTTTGAAAAACGCAACAGATGTCTGCTTAGAGCAGAAATTAGCGCCTCGTGACCTGCACGTGATCCACAAGGTCCACACAAACGTGTCATGCGGTGATGAGCAGACTCCATCCTGCATCCTCTCCAAAGGTAATCAGGTCAGCTCAGCACACGCGGAGGGTAAGAGGGCTCTGTGTGACCCTCGGCGCTCTGATCACTGCCCAACCAGTGAAGGTGTCCAGCTGGTGATGGTGATGGATATATGGCTCATCAGCCATTTAAACTACATATACATTCATTCTTCACATAACACACACTTTGTTTCTCTAACAACCAGCATATTTATAAATGTTTCACATTATGTGTGATGCTGACCCTATAGGAAATAAATGTATAAACGATCACGATTACAATTGCTTAATAATATAAATGGCATTCTCTTCCTCTAATTTGGGAAATGCTTTAACTGAAGATTCATTAATTCATTCATATTGCAATAATGAGATTAGTGTCCTCCCTTCTCCCATATGCCGACTAGGTTCCATGTTCATGTCAGTCAGCACATCGCATCTTCACAACCTAAAGATTCTCCTCTATTACTTAACATCAAAGATCACTTGGCTTTGAACCCTTTTAAATCTGTCTGCTAAGTTAATTGCTCCCTGCTCCATAATCAATAGACTGATACTCATAAATAAGCCTTCTAAACCCTGTGCTTCATTAGTCACAAACACAAAATGGTGTTTTCATGTCTCCAAATCGAGCCGCCTTTGTAAGGTTTTCTTTCTAACAGGAAAAGGTATCTGTCTCTCATGGTGAGATGTTAAGTAGCTGTGTGTGGGTGTGTGTATACCACTGCTAGGGGGATGTATTGATCTGTGGTAGAGGGACGCTAACTCGTACGAACATCCCTCGAGCTCAGAGACAATGAGTAAAGTAACCAATCAATTTGTGTGTGTACATACATACACACACACACACACACACACGGTCCTGTTCAGTTTCCTTTCTCCTTTTTTTGAGAGCCCATTAGCTAATGCTCCAAACATCTGGTTGACTTGATGACATTTATCTGGAGTGGTGAAGACTTTGTTTATGGTCTGTTGTCATATAAAGGCATTTATGTTGTATGTTTGTGTAGATAGCATGTACACCAAGGAAATTATATGTCCCAGTGAATTGATTTAACTTCATTCTAACTTACTCACTTACCATGATAGCAAATTTCAGAAACAACTATTGTCTTTTTCCAGTATTGTTTGTTTTTAATGTGTTTGAACACATATGAATTGACGCACTTATGGGAATTCATGTATGTCTGTTGTCTGTGTGCTATGCAACACCTCGGCTTCGGGAGAAGGAAAGGCGTCAGGAACTGCTCGATCGTTAATATCGATTTGCAATTTGTAAACAGTGGGACCCATTTTAGCAAATGCCAGGCCTGTTTGAGCACAATGGTGGCTGCATTATTTTCGCAATAAGCACCAGGCGATGACAAAGTGACCGCTCTCTCTGCAGGAGGCAGAAGCTTTCTCCCCCTCTCTTTCTCCCCGCACAGCTGGCGAAGACACATTCAGACCATGGGGGCTTTGTCAAGTGTTTGGAAACAGGCAGGAGGTGGGGTATAAGGTCAGGGGTAGTTCAGTTTCATGGATTTTTGCGCTTTCTCTCCTAGATGCGGATCGAAGGCACAGATGTGGACTTCACAATGGCTGCAGCCTGTTCTGTTATTTCCGAGTGAATGTGCACTGAGCTGGAAATCACAACAATTCCATACGGAAACTTTCTTTCTCGAGCGAAGATGATTTTCTTTTTCTTATGTTGACCAGAAAACGGAGTGTCTTGGCTTGAACACAGCGTGGCATGGAGAACACCTTTGTAATTCAGTAGGTTCCAAAGTTGTTTGTCTCGGCACCTAAAGAATATCTCACCAGGAGAGTGGTGGACCGGCCGGCCTCTGGTCCCATGGCTAGTGTAAAAGATGAGACTCAGCAGGAATCTGATCGACTCCTTTCTGAACTAGACAAGCGTGTAAGTGCATTTCTCATGTTGTCTCTGCACATTGTAGACCATCTCCATGTCTGCATGTCCTCTGTGTTCCCTCAGTATCTTAAGCACAGGTGAATTCTGGAACAGCGTTTCCCTCAGAAGCCTGTTTTTCATTTTAGTCCGGCATTAATAGATGCACATAACTAGGAGCACCAGGAATGCTCTTGGCAAAGGGGAAACCTGGTGAGCAGCTGTTTTATTCGCTCGTCTCTCAATATCTTCCCCTGTCAGGTCTTTATCCATCTTTCTTATCTCCCGTCGGCCTCTCTCATTGGCCCCGCCCCTCCCGCGCTCCCGCCCCGTCTCTTTTGCCTCCCCCCTTTTGCTCCAGTTTGCGCGTAATCAATGAAGTCGGCCGATAGGTTTCCTGTCAGGCATGCACCTGTCATTACTTCACTCAGTTACAGACCTGCCAAAATGTAATACACGAGTCGCCGGAATTGGGCTCCGATTACACCCGACCCCCCGGGGAGGAAGAGGAATCCAGGCTGTTTGGAGGGGGTCGGAGAGGGAGGACGACACGTCAGGTAATAAGCAAACCGAGATTTGCGAGTCAGCCTGTGGATGCTAATTTCAGGTGCACTTTCTTGGTGGCGCGTTGTTGAATTCTTCTGAACAGCTTCGCTTGGACCACGTGTCTTTTAGCGAGATTAATGATCAAAATAGGCCATCGTGCATCACATTGTTAGCGTCCTCCTCCTGCCCCACGGCTGTTTGCTCGCTGCAAAGCACCACCTAATTCCGTGCGTGATATCCTCAATTACTTCACGCCAAATGACAAATGAATGTTAGCATCTTGGTGCGCATTGGCAGGGTTGGCGTCCTGGATGAAAGGCACGTGAGAACCGGCCGGTTGTTGCTTTGCAGTAGTGGCAGGTGGGCGGACAAGGAGGCAGCATACCTGAGGATAAGGTCAATCTGGCAGCTAAATGAATCACTGCCGTGTGGCTTAACGCAAGTTAGCTGCGTGTGATAAATCCCCACCCCTGCCTGCTAGCCGCCGGCTGAAGGAGGCCCTATTACGCTGATGCATCTCCGTGCACAGCTCATCTGAAGGTCATTAGTGGCACACGCTCACTGAGGGGAGCACATACCCAAGACAAACAGCCAGCGAAAAGATGATAAGCAACACTATTCGTCTTCAGAGGAGACTTGCTAATAAACTGAAGTGGCTCCCATACAGGATGGCTAGAGTCCTTGCAAGTTTATTGCAGGACCACAATGTGCAATATGACATACATTTGCTTCCTTGTGGCTTGAACAGATAACAGGCGAAGCGTTTGCTAAAGGCTTTCGCACACCTATGACCAACCTAACTACCAATATAGCTCATATTTACTGAGATATCATTAGAAGTATCGATTTGGCTCAGCCACTCTCTCTCATTTTCATGTCCGTGAGGAATAACTCGCTTGGCCCGTTTCCTGTGCCCTGCAGTTATAAAAGGCTGAAGGCTGAGTCCAGACGCGGGGCGTGTTGAGTCCAGACGCGGGGCGTGTTGAGTCCAGACGCGGGGCGTGTTGAGTCCAGGCGCGGGGCGTGTTGAGTCCAGACGCGGGGCGTGTTGAGTCCAGACGCGGGGCGTGTTGAGTCCAGGCGCGGGGCGTGTTGAGTCAGGCGCGGGGGCGTGTTGAGTCCAGAGTCAGGGGCGTGTTGAGTCCAGGACGCGGGGCGTGTTGAGTCCAGACGCGGGGCGTGTTGAGTCCAGGCGCGGGGCGTGTTGAGTCCAGACGCGGGGCGTGTTGAGTCCAGACGCGGGGCGTGTTGAGTCCAGACAGAGTGGAGCGAGTAGGAGCTTCAGCAGAAATGGCTTTCAGGAAACACACAATGCTGTCACTTCCTCCCCCTCATTTATTCAATAATTCTAAACAGAGTTCCATATAGCATATCACATATCTATCTCTATATACCCCTCTATCTATATACCCCTCTATCTACGTACCCCTCTATCTATATACCCCTCTATCTACGTACCCCTCTATCTACATATCTCTCTACCCCTGTCTCACCATACCCCTCTCTCTACATATCCCTCTATCTACATACCTCTCTCTAAGTACCTGTCTCTCTATCCACCCCTCTCGCTACATACCCCTTTCTCTATCTACCCCTCTCTCTATGTACCTGCACTCAAACCATTGCATGTTTTTGCCCTGCAGCAGGTCATATGAAAAGATCATTAGAATGACAAAGTGAGCTCTCTCTCTCTCTCTCTCTCTCTCTCTCTCTCCCTCTCCCTCTCCCATCTCCCTTGTTTTCTTGCACAATGTATTTGTCTTGGCTAAAGCCAAACCACTGAAATAAAATACATCAGTTGGTGTATTTGGTGGTACATGTCAACATTTACAACCCAAAATAACCATTGAACTGAGATGTTGTTGCCTGTTGGCAGAAACATAAAAACTGAATCAGTCCTCCTGCACACACTGCTCTCTAGTTTGCTTCATCATTTTGTCCTTATTCTGCCTGGTTCAGATTCAGACAACGTGATTGGAGGAGGAGGCAGACATGGCCGAGGGCCGCCGGGGCAAGTGCAAAGGTCCTTTATATATGTGGGTAATTAAGAGATCAGGAGAACAAGATGCAAGTGCTCACCACCCACTTTGTGAGAAGTTTAAGGACGAGGGTGGTGTAGGGAAGGGTGGTGTAGGGAAGGGGGGTGGGGGTGAGGCTGCTTCTGCTCTGCTGTGCACATCCACATACTCTGGGGAACAGGATGCATGCTGGTGGGAGGGGGGGCATCTGTGGAAAAATGGGGCAAATGGGGAGCATCTGGAAGAGACTAAGCCAATCACAATTTGGAAGTTGAGAGGTCTATTTCCTGAGGAGGATGTGTGTGCGTGTGTGTGTGCGTGTGTGTGTGCGTGTGTGTGTGCGTGTGTGTGTGGTGTGGAAGAAGAGGCTGCAGTCTCAGAGAGTGGACCGTGCAGTGATGGAGTGGGGCAGGCTGAGCAGGGTGGTGCCACTCTATTGTGTGCTGGGGCAGCTCTAGAGATGTGATGCCAGAGGACGTGGTGAGGAATGGCAATCTCACCCCTTCACCAGCACAGACACAGAGATGGAGAATTAGATTTCGTTTCCCATTACGGCTAAAGGAGAAAAATCCTGCACTCTCATCAGTACAGGAGCCGGAGGCTCAGCCTGCAGACCGGCAGCTGGGAACACACACACACCAAACACACACACACACCAAACACACACACACACAAATACACGCACACAAATACACGCACACAAACACGCAAACACACAAACACACACACACACAAACACACGCACACACACACAGACTCTCTCACTAGACACCCTCAGAACACACTCGACCTGAATTATTCAAAATATAATTATCACATTTATGTAATTATGTATTATGAATATTCATCCTGCATAAGTGAGCTACTGTACTGGAAGTGATACAAAATGGCTCATTTTCATGCATGTTGGAGGCCTGCCCCTTACATCACACTCAACAGGCCAGGGACGGCTTGCTGCTGTTTAAGTGTTAATAGCGGGACTGAGGGCGTGTGTCCGGGGAGACTGCGCTATTGGGTTTGGGGGCTTTCAGTGGGTTTAACAGAGCTGCCTGTGTGTGGTTTATGATCAGGGGTCAAATCATGGACAGGGTTAGAGACCTCAATTATAAACGTGTCTCTCTTTCACTGGTAGCCTTGAAGGCTTCTCTGTTGTTCTGTGTTGTATTGTGCTGTGTATGTTTGTGCGTGTTGTGTGTGTGTGTGTGCGTGTAACTCAGAAACAACTGCTGTTAATCTTTTGGGCTACACACATTGTCTTGACCGTAAAATCTAAATCATTCGTATGATTGGCACTGCACAGTGGTCTGGAGTCGTGACACAGTCAATGTCACATTCACACATGACGGATGTGTAAAGGGCTCTTTTTGTGTTGTTTATATAAACCCGTTAATATCAATATGAACTTCCCAAACGGAGCCAATGATGAGAGAACTGTGTGAAATTGGTTTCTGTTCTGGTAGTGGTGCAATGCTGCACTAATGGGTATTACTGTATTGTGTCCTCCCTTGGATAACTGTCACTGGCACAGGGTTTAGAAATATGGGCACTCATCTTCTGGTGCTAATTGAAGTGGCTACCTGCTGTCTCTGTACCCAGGGACCGAGTCTCTCAGGGCTTCTCCTCCGATGGGTCCATCTGAAGGACATCTGAGCGCCGTCAGCTCTGAATACTGGCAGCATCTCGCTCTGCTTTGACCGTAGGTGGCCAGTGAGTGAGAGTTAAAAGAGGAGTTTAAAAGGTCACCGTGAAGGGAACATCACCAGGCTGACAGGTGTTTTCCTTTCAAATGTCAGATTGATAGGAAGACATGCTTAGCAATAAAGCAACACACAGAGAGAAGCAGGTGAAAGTCTGAAAGAGGATAAAATGACCATCCAGTCCTGTAAAATCAGATGACCTCTTAAAATCAATTGAAATCAGTCCCTATTGAGTCCCTGCCATGATCCCCATAGAGCTGCATAATGCTGGTATGATTAGGCCATTTGATCAGGCATTGCTTGTCAATGGTATGATGTTATGTGAAGATGGGGTGTGTAGTTTTTTTTTTTTAGGTCTTAACCTGCCTGGAGATCAGGCCACCAATCACATCAGGCCCTCGTCTCCTGTCATCCAGACAGCCAGCACCTCTGGCCGGAACATGCAAATGAGCTCGCAGCTCCGCCTCAACTCTGGTTCCAGCAAAAATGTTATGACACCTCCATCTGTTCACCATGGTCACATCCAGAAGTGGAAAGAGAAAGAAAGCTAAAAGAGAGAAAGAAAGCAAGGACAGACACATAGGAACAGGCAGAGAGAGAGAGAGAGAGAGAGAGAGAGAGAGAGAGAGAGAGAGCGTGAGGTGAGTGAGATGAAGGGGAGAGAACAACAGAACTTCAGTGTCTGTGGTAAGGAGAGCTTGACTTTCACAGGATGCGATGTATAAGTTTAGACAGGCTCTGGAGATTGGCACACTTGTCTAAATTTCAAAGGGATCTCCCACCTCCAAGCACACTAGGGTGCCAACATCACCTCACCTCCTCCCAGATCCTTACTTCTGCCTGGCCATTAAAACTGAGAAGAACTTCTCACTCAGATGTATCTCAGTCGAGCAGCAGGGCTCTGATATTACTGAAGTATCAGCCAGTGCTCTCTAATTAGCACCTCATTATTATGGACTATTACCACAATTAATTATTAATCAAAAGTGTCAAGATTGATTGTAGGGGTATCATCTTCTTGCATGTAGCCTCAGGAATCTGTGTGGTAAAATTAGCCGAGCATTAAAGGTTTAAAAGAGTTCTATAAGTGGAATAAGCATTTGGATTTCTACATCCAGTGCCTAAAAAGTAACAGAGTTATTGTGAGTTATTGTGAGTTATTGTGAGTTATTGTGAGTTATTGTGAGATGTTGAGTTGTGAGTTGTTGTGAGTTATTGTGAGTTGTTGTGACCATAATGCTGTCGGGTTTTCTCATCAAATCCTCATCATCTAAAATGCTATTGCATTGTTTCCATGGAGATTTTCATTGAAAGAGAAGATGACAGTTAGTTAAATGTGTTGTGTGATTGCTTTTGATAACACATATCTGATTGTTCACTGTCTTTCTTGGAGGTTGAAGTCTTTTTTCTCTTATTAATTTCATGGTGGTGTTGATCAGTAGTATTCAAATCTGTACCTCAAAGCCAAATCCTGTCCTGAATTTCAAATCCTTTGCAGTTGATTAAATGACTAAAGCAACTGGTTGGCCACAATGTCATCACACCTTCTAGGTAAATGGAGGGTGGGATATCTGTAGGACCTGAACCTTGAGATCTGTGATTTGAATACCTCTGGTCTACATATTTCCTCACTAGCATCTCACTAGGTCACGCCTTGCAGTGATGTTTCAGAAGATGAGCGGCGGGATTACCGGCTCTCTCCTAAGAGAACGGCATGCTGGGAGGGCGTCTGCGCGCAGGTGTGGTCAGCTCTCGCGCCCTCCTGCACGCGAGAGTCCTGGACGAGGCTGCCTGTGCCACGTGGCTGTTCACAGGGAACGTGAGGGCTTTAGGGCGCCCTGACTGGCTTACACTGAATTAACCTGCCTTGTTGTAGAGAGAGAGAGGGAGAGAGGGAGAGAGGGAGGAAATAAGTAACAATCACTAACAGAGAGCAGCCTCTCACCAGCACCGCTTTACCAAGTACAGTTAGAATAATTCATTTGGACTATGAAGGTAAAACTCAAAGTAAATTATCAGGCCCTTAAAAATTATATTTAATAATATTTACATGTTTACAGATTACATTTTCATGTTTGCATATTAACTAGTCATGCTTGGCTAGTTTCTTAGGTGTAATTAACACTGATACCCCATGTTATTACAGTATTTTATTATAATTATAATTATTAGTATCCTTTTATTTTTGTTGTTGTTTTCTGAAGTCAACTTTTTCCTTACTTTCACCAATATTGTACTTTGAACATCAATACGAATAAAACCATCTTCACTTGAGAGTAAAAGAGTGAAAACAAGAGGGAGAGAGAAACATGTTTTTTCATTCCTCTGCCTCCCCAAATGCGTAGTTGTGTGTGCTCACCAGAGCAAGCAGACACAGACTCTGCTCTCTCCAGTGGCAGGTGTGTAATTAGGAGACGAGTTAATCAGTGGGTGAGATTATGGGGGTTTTATGCGCAAGAGCACAGGCTGTGACTGGGAGATGTAGCATCATGCTTTATACCTAGCATCATGCTTTAGACCTAGCATCATGCTTTAGACCTAGCATCATGCTTTAGACCCAGCATCATGCTTTAGACCAGACCCAGCATCATGCTTTAGACCCAGCATCATGCTTTACTAGGGGGTTGTGTGACTGGGAGACGTAGCATCATGCTTTACTAGGGGGTTGTGTGACTGGGAGACGTAGCATCATGCTTTACTAGGGGGTTGTGTGACTGGGAGACGTAGCATCATGCTTTACTAGGGGATTGTGTGACTGGGAGACGTAGCATCATGCTTTACTAGGGGATTGTGTGACTGGGAGACGTAGCATCATGGTATACTAGGGGATTGTGTGACTGGGACACGTAGCATCATGCTTTACTAGGGGATTGTGTGACTGGGACACGTAGCATCATGCTTTACTAGGGGGTTGTGTGACTGGGAGACGTAGCATCATGCTTTACTAGGGGATTGTGTGACTGGGAGACCTAGCATCACGGTATACTAGGGGATTGTGTGCTGTGATCCTGTTTTCTGGCCAGGACACAGAGCTACATAATGATCAGTGATTACTCCAAAGCATTTTGGGAAAAACACATTTAGCCTCCTTATTTCACCATTCTTTATTGGGTCCTTTGGTGTCTTGGGGGTCAACAGGTATGTTCCATTATTTCAGCTAGTAGTTTCCCCTGCCCATATACCAGGTCTGGTGTGTGGATACTCTAGCGGGCACACAACACTCCCCCATACTTCAGATTTAAATGTCCTGGGATGAGCATGCTTGATTTAAGATCTGCCACTTATTTTGCCAGTAGATTACTACTGCACACCATAAATTGAACCTGACGGCAAGGTCGTCTGTGGCATGCAGCAGAAATACGGCCCGGTGGTGCACTTCACAACAACCCGCCTAGACCCAAACATGCCAGCTACTGGCCTGTCCACACCACGTGTGTGTGTGTGTGTGTGTGTGTGTGTGTGTGTGTGTGCTTGTGTGAGTGTGTGTGTGTTCACATTTCAATGTGTTCTACAGTGGCTTGAACTACTACAGAATATATATACTTACATACACACTTACATGTGTGTGTATATATATATATATATATATATATATATATATATATATATATATATATATATATATATATATATATATATATGTGTGTGTGTGTGTGTGTGTGTATATACATGTGTGTGTGTGTGTGTTATTGTTATTATTATTCTAATATCATTCTTCATCTTTATTTAATGGATAATGGCTAACCGTAGCTGTAGCTGTAGCTAATATCATTTAGCAGCCAGGTGGTATAATAGGCTTGTTCAGGATGTGTGTGTGTTGCTTGGGGCACCTAAACCAAACCACACAGGCTGCTGCATCTGTGTGCAATTACCTGGTGCCCTGGAGTCAGGGAAAGGTCACCAAACTGTGCAAAGAATCTCCTCCCCCCTCCAGTCAGCCCACGGTCCAAACCACCGCATGTAATAAAAGAAAAGTAAAAAGTAATAGAATGAAGGGAAGTCTTTGGTCAATCTTTTATGAGGAGGGTGTGTAGAAATGCAACCAGGGCCCACGAGGTGTTGGGAACATTTTTATTTCCCCAATTTCAGAGAAGATGAACATCACAGGACTTCTCCACAGTTTAATCGTCTTTTCTGGTTGTTGTAGGCTGGGAATACAGTCAAAGTGTCCTCTGGTCTTCGGCAATATTCTGTAAAACAGACGTTATATAGGTGCTGTGAACCAGGTAGGCGCCCAACCCCTCCCACCTGCAGCCCTGCTGTTTGTCAGTGTCCACTACACCACACCTCCGTCTGCTATGACGCCTTCTCCGTAACCAGAGTGGTGCACCATGATGCTATCCTGTGTACTTAAAATATGAATAAACTCCTCGCGCAGGTAATACTTTGGACTCTATGCTGTTGCGAGTGCCCTGTAAACTCACTGGAGTGTGTCTGGCTAAGCCTGAAGGCAGGTACATGTATAGGGTGATTACCAGCTCGGGGCAGATTTAGGGCAGGGCATGGTCCTGCATGTCTACCGGAGGCAGAGGTCTTGCCTGGGCTCGAGTCAAGGTCCCATGGGCGGCCCGCCAGGCTCTGGGCCAAGCAGAGCCACTGTCTAATAGAGATTAATGCAAGGCCTGGATCTGTTTGGATGGCGGACTCCTTGAGCATGAAATACAGTCACACAGGGCTGGCTGGAGCCCTGATTTATGTTGTCTGGATCCCAAACGTCAGCGTGTGTGTTGGGTTTTATCTCTGTCCTTTTAGTGGTTTACCACCTCTTCCCTACATAAAGCATGCTGCCCCGCACCTATCCACACACACACACACACACACACACACACACACCGCTATATGTATATACAGTATATACTATACTCCCATGATAGCATCAGATAACATAGGAGGCCCTTGTGTGTGTGTGTGTGTGTGTGTGTGTGTGTGTGTGTGTGGACTAAATGCTAAACAGTGCAGTGAATATACTGGCCACTAGATGAATTGTTTAATGCAGCTCTGCTTTGTGGAGCTGTTCATGGTTATGTGATGCAGATGCTCGTAGAAACAGGCCACATATGGAACGATCACATAATTGGAGGGTTTAGCTTCATGAGGAGCAAAAGCTCCCAGAGTAGCTGCTCTGCTAATGTTCTGGTTCAGCCTCAGCATAATACAGTCTAATCAAATAGACAATAGACTTTTGAATATACTTATGATTCACTCATCTCTCTCTCTCTCTCTCTCTCTCTCTCTCACACACACACACACACACACACACAAACTCAACTCTATACATCCTTTACCTCCTCTCGTTGGGGCTCGTTGGGACTCGTTGTCCATGTCTTCTGCGCGTCTCCATCCTGGTGTTGAACGCTACCTCGCAGGTTTGCTGCACCTGAGGGCTGTATGAGCAAAGCGAGTTTCCCTCATGTCACTCGGCACAGATGGTTCGTTATGCTCTCCAGTGCACAGGTGGTTCGTTATGCTCTCCAGTGCACAGGTGGTTCGTTATGCTCTCCAGTGCACAGGTGGTTCGTTATGCTCTCCAGTGCACAGGTGGTTCGTTATGCTCTCCAGTGCACAGGTGGTTCGTGCTCTCCAGCACAGATGGTTCGTTATGCTCTCCAGTGCACAGGTGGTTCGTTATGCTCTTATGGTTCTCTCCAGTGCACAGGTGGTTCGTTATGCTCTCCAGTGCACAGGTGGTTCGTTATGCTCTCCAGTGCACAGATGGTTCGTTATGCTCTCCAGTGCACTCCAGTGCACAGATGGTGCACAGATGGTTCGTTATGCTCTCCAGTGCACAGGTGGTTCGTTATGCTCTCCAGTGCACAGGTGGTTCGTTATGCTCTCCAGTGCACAGATGGTTGGTTCCAGTGCACAGGTGGTTCTCTCCAGTGCACAGGTGGTTCGTTATGCTCTCCAGTGCACAGGTGGTTCGTTATGCTCTCCAGTGCACAGGTGGTTCGTTATGCTCTCCAGTGCACAGATGGTTCGTTATGCTCTCCAGTGCACAGGTGGTTCGTTATGCTCTCCAGTGCACAGGTGGTTCGTTATGCTCTCCAGTGCACAGGTGGTTCGTTATGAGTGCACAGGTGGTTCGTTATGCTCTCCAGTGCACAGGTGGTTCGTTATGCTCTCCAGTGCACAGGTGGTTCGTTATGCTCTCCAGTGCACAGGTGGTTCGTTATGCTCTCCAGTGCACAGATGGTTCGTTATGCTCTCCAGTGCACAGAGCCGACTGAATGAAGTACTTTAGAGTTGCAGTGAAATGTCATATTTTAAGGTGATGCAGGAAAAGCTTGAGGATGAATTTCTAAGAATGGATGAGTATGAATATGGTCTAATGAATATGAATATGTGTATGAATATGGTCTAATGAATATGAATATGAGTATGAATATGGTCTAATGAATATGAATATGTGTATGAATATGGTCTAATGAATATGAATATGTGTATGAATATGGTATAATGAATATGTGTATGAATATGGTCTTCTGTTATTCCTCAGTGAACAAGTACTGATAAAAGAGGTTACATAAATGCAGATAGCACATTCTATGCATTGTGCCAAATTCCTTCTGCTCTGCTAAGAAATCACACCATTTGTATATATTCTTTAAATTGTAATTTCTGCAGAACAGTAATAAAATTAACATTTTGTGACTAGATGAACAATGTGCACATTGGTGTTACACAGTGTTGTGTGTGTGTGTGTGTGTGTGTGTGTGTGTGTGTGTGTGTGTGAGATGCAGAACAGCACCTGGCTCTTAGTCCACTACAGTGTTGAGTCTGGCAGGGGTGTGTAGGCAGACTGGGTCCGCTGCTCCAGGCCCTGGGGGTTTGGTGTGGGGGGCCCAGCGCCACTGGGGGTTTGGTGTGGGGGGCCCAGCGCCACTGGGGGTTTGGTGTGGGGGGCCCAGCGCCACTGGGGGTTTGGGGTGGGGGGCCCAGCGCCACTGGGGGTTTGGTGTGGGGGGCCCAGCGCCACTGGGGGCCACATCAGCAGCTTCGTCCTGCCACCTGTGTGTTGCCTTCTCAGATACACCAGAGTCCCTGTGCTGCTCACACCCTGTGAAAACAGGCGTATTCTCCTTTTCTTTCCTTGTTTCATTTCCCTTATTTCATTATTCCTCCACTTTCACTATATTGCACCACAGTAAAGAAAAAAAAAAAAAAAAACCCTCACAGACATGCCAGGTCTGTGTTGCCATGGCAACGGGTCTGCTGAGATGATGGTGAAGGCAGACCACTGCACTATTTCTAATTGCAGATTCTCCTGTCACATCTAATGGGAAACTGCTTCATTACTGTCAAAGGAGAGGACAGAATGCACAGATATGCTGCTATGGGAACAAGAATGACTGTATGACGGGCAGCGGCGCTAACACCTGCATGAGCTGTCGTGCAGAAGGAGAGATCATTCACACCTCAGGCTGTGAGGGGCTTCTTGAAGAGCATTGTTTTCAGCAAAGCACTTGGTAGGAAGGACGCAGAATCCTATCTTCATCTTTTCTCATCTTTCCACACACTGGCACAGAATATCGCCTCCTTTTTTTTTTACTTTGCAGGCAAGAATGAGTTCAGCGCTCGCGTGTATAGGATCTGTCCACGCGACGGTGTCTGCCGGGTCTCTGCCGCTCGCAAACACTCTCTCTCCTCCGCCTCTCCACCCCACGCACCGCCCCCTCAGCACACACCCACCCACGGACACGCGAGACGTTGGCAGAGCTGGAGAATAATCGCTTAATTTGTTCTCCCCCTGCCACAGGGCGTCTCTCCCTCTAGTTGTCACTTATATGGGCTGCTAGGTGATCTGAGCTCACGGCTCGTGTGAGCGGCGGTGGGATGAGTAGGGAGGGAGGAGTAGGGTGGGGTGATTAGGGTGGGGTGAGTAGGGGGAGTGAGTAGGGAGGGGTGAGTAGGGTGGGGTGAGTAGGGAGGAGCAGGTTGGTGCAGTGGCCGCTCGCCTTCCCAGCAGGTGTCCTGGAGAGGCCAGTGTCAGGGGAGAGACAGGTGTCCTGGAGAGGCCAGTGTCAGGGGAGAGACAGGTGTCCTGGAGAGGCCAGTGTCAGGGGAGAGACAGGTGTCCTGGAGAGGCCAGTGTCAGGGGAGAGACAGGTGTCCTGGAGAGGCCAGTGTCAGGGGCCAGTGGGAGAGACAGGTGTCCTGGGAGAGTGTCAGGGGAGAGACAGGTGTCCTGGAGAGGCCAGTGGGGAGACAGGTGTCCTGGAGAGGCCAGTGTCCAGGTGTCCTGGAGAGGGAGAGACAGGTGTCCTGGAGAGGCCAGTGTCAGGGGAGAGACAGGTGTCCTGGAGGAGGCCAGTGTCAGGGGAGAGACAGGTGTCCTGGAGAGGCCAGTGTCAGGGGAGAGACAGGTGTCCTGGAGAGGCCAGGTGTCAGGGGAGAGACAGGTGTGCTGGAGAGGCCAGTGTCAGGGGAGAGACAGGTGTGGAGAGGCCAGTGTGAGGGGAGAGACAGGTGTCCTGGAGAGACCAGTGTCAGGGGAGAGACATGTGTCCTGGAGAGGCCAGTGTCAGGGGAGAGACAGGTG
The DNA here is from genome assembly GCA_020368025.1 of Brachyhypopomus occidentalis. NCBI lineage: Eukaryota > Metazoa > Chordata > Actinopteri > Gymnotiformes > Hypopomidae > Brachyhypopomus > Brachyhypopomus occidentalis. The sequence goes on from JAGXOD010000072.1 coordinate 5,222,554, forward strand.
TCCTGGAGACGACAGGTGTCCTGGAGAGGCCAGTGTCAGGGGAGAGACAGGTGTCCAGGCCAGTGTCAGAGGGGAGAGACAGGTGTCCTGGAGAGGCCAGTGTCAGGGGAGAGACAGGTGTCCTAGGCCAGTGTCAGGGGAGAGACAGGTGTCCTGGAGAGGCCAGTGTCAGGGGAGAGACAGGTGTTCTGGAGAGGCCAGTGTCAGGGGAGAGACAGGTGTTCTGGAGAGACCAGTGTCAGGGGAGAGACAGGTGTTCTGGAGCCCCTCTGTCATTCCAGCTAGATCTCACACACAGTGCTATCAGACATAAGACAGTGGCTTGACAGTCCTCTGTTTGTGTGTGTCTGTGTTTGTGTCTATGTCTGTGTGTGTGTGTGTGAGATGAGAAAAACCTCAGGTAGTTGTTTTTGTACACTTTACATTTTGTACATTTAATTAATTAGCAAAAACTAGCTTACTTTGCTATGGCCAGACTGACAGGACAATGTATTTTTTACTATTTTTTAACTATGTTGAACTGAAAAGGCTTATTAGGCTTAGAAAATGGTTATTATATATATATATATATATATCCTGCTGCTCATGGTAGACGCCCACACAGACACACCCTCTCCCACACCCACACCCTCACCTACACCCACACCCTCACCCACACCCTCACTCACCTCAGTACTGACATCATCTTCAATCACGTGTCGTGTCATCCCTGCATTATTTAAACACGCAGGTCCTGCTAGTCTGTGCTGCAGATTGTTGAAGCTACAGAGAGAGACAGAGACAGAGACAAAGACAGAGACAAAGACAGAGACAAAGAGAGAGAGATAGAGACAAAGAGAGAGAGAGAGAGAGAGAGAGAGAGACACTGACTGACTTTTGCTCACGTGTGCCGAAGAGAAACACTCTCAGCGTGTTACTGTTCTACGTCCGTGTTTAGCACTGTTGTGCATTAAGAGTTGTTCAGTAAGGACAATAAAGATACCACTGCACTTATTATATAAACAAACAAGCAAACAAAACAAAATTAACATATATAGGTGCTGGTCATGTAATTAGAATTTCATGAAAAAGTTTATTTATTTCAGTAATTCCATTCAAAAAGTGAAACTTGTATATTATTCTCGTTCATTGCACACAGACTGATATATTTCAAGTGTTTATTTCTTTTAATTTGATGCTTATAACTGCCAACTAATTAAAACCCCAAATTCAGTGTCTCTGAAAATTCGAATATTGTGAAAAGGTTCAATATTGAAGACAATATTAAACAGCTAATTAACTCAAAACACTTGTTTAGGCCTTTAAATGGTCTTGTCTAGTTCTGTAGGCTACACAATCATGGGGAAGACAGCTGACTTGACACTTGTCCAAAAGACGACCAGACACCTCACACACGCAGGGAAAGACACATAAGGTCACTGCTAAAGAGGCTGGTTGTTCACAGAGCTCTGTGTCCAAGGCGAAGGGAAGGAAAAGATGTGGTAGAAAAAAGTGTACAAGCAGTAGGGATAACCGCACCCTGGAGAGGGTTGTGAAACAAAACCCATTTAAAAATGTGGGGGAGATTCACAAAGACTGGACTGTAGCTGGAGTCAGTGCTTCAAGACCCACCACACACACACGTATGTAAGACCCACCACACACACGCGTATGTAAGACCCACCACACACACGCGTATGTAAGACCCACCACACACACACGTATGTAAGACCCACCACACACACGCGTATGTATGACCCACCACACACACGCGTATGTAAGACCCACCACACACACACGTATGTATGACCCACCACACACACGCGTATGTAAGACCCACCACACACACGTATGTAAGACCCACCACACACACGCGTATGTAAGACCCACCACACACACACGTATGTAAGACGAGGGTTTCAGCTGCCGCATTCCTGGTGTCAAGCCACTCTTGACCAAGAGGCAGAAGCGTCTGGACTAAAGACAGAGAGGACTGGACTGCTGCTGAGGGGTCCCGTTATGCAGATTTCATTTTCCAACAGTGCCAAAGTTGCCAGTACCTGGTTTAACCCCACAGAAAACCTATGGGGTCTTGTGAAGAGGAAGATGCAACACGACAGACCCAGCAATGCAGAAGAGCTGAAGGCCACAGACTGATGGACTCCATGCCACGCCGCACTGCTGCAGTAACTCAGGCAGGAGCCCCAACTAAGTACTGAGTGCTGGACATGCTCACATTTTATGTTCATACTTTTCAGTTGGCCAACATTTCTAAAAATCCTTTTTTTGTATTGGTCTTAAGTAATATTCTAATTGACTGAGATACTGAATTTTTGGGTTTTCAGTAGTTAGTAGTCAGTAGTTTTCAGTAGTCAGTTATAATCGTCAAAAGAAATAAACATTTGAAACTTTTTGAATGGAATTACTGAAATAAATCAACTTTTTCATGATATTCTAATTTTATGACCAGCACTGGAATTTGTTTATTTTGTTTCATTTTTGTTTGTTTCATTTTTTGTTTGTTTAAAGGTTTTCCATCAACACAACAACTCCCATGGGAACACATGGAAGTACCATTCGTTTATTTCCTGTTGCCGAGTTTGTGCTGTTTCCACTACGCTGACAGAACAAACAGCTCGTTTGCCATGTTGGACTCCACACGCTTGTTTGCTCTGACTGTCCAGTTAGTGATGGGCAGCTACGAGGAGAGAAGAGCTCAACTTTGGTAACAGGAGCAGATTTCACACAAACATGGAACTGGTTTCTACTCTCCTGCTTTGGCTTCTCATCCAGGTCTCTCTCTTCCTATTGCTCTCTCTCCCTCTCTCTCTCCCTCTCTCTCTCTCTCTCTCTCTCTCTCTCTCTCCCTCTCTCTCTCTCTCTCTCCCTCTCTCTCTCTCTCTCTCTCTCTCTCTCTCTCTCTCTCTCTCTCTCTCTCCCCTCTCTCTCCCTCTCCTCCCTCTCTCTCCCCTCTCTCTCTCATCTGGCATTTACATTGTGAAGTGTTATCAGGTTGTCTGCTCAGCTGCAGTGATAGGGCTGTCCAGAGCGTCAGGGTGGAGGAGGGTGGAGGAGGGTGGTGTGGTGTTTGATTAATATGCTGCCATCACAGCTCAGCAGACGGCTGTCACCCGGACTATTGCAGCGTCTCCTCGAAACACCAAACATGGGTAGAGAACAAAGCTGCCTCTCGTAAAGCAGCCGCAGCTGAACACCAAAGATCCTGCCAAAGGCCACTGAGCAAATCGCTCGACCGTGGTGGGTATTCAATTTAAAATGCAGGTCTCCATTTCCACCACCTGGATATGTGGTGCTGGTATCAGAATGTACTTCATGCTGCTATCATAGGTCATATATGTTATTCAGACATCAGAGTTCTCATATGGGATCTGGTGATACTATACTGCTTAGTAGACTGTATGCCACAGTAATGTTTTCATAAAATTATGATTAACTCTAAAAATTTAGATTATGGTTTAATTATGATTAAGTGTAAACCTTAAATGTGTATTGTGGCATTATACAATAATTAATTCAAATAAAACATAGAAGCAGGCAGTCATTAAAATGTAAAATATGCAAACGTTGCTGCTTTTTTCATTTATGTAAATTACACACATTTCATGTCTCTTCTGTATATGCATGTCAAAGGAATTTCAATTTTCAAGACTGTCAGTAAAATTATTTATGAAATGCTGAATGGTACAGCTTTTTGACAATATTGATAACTAAACACTTATCTTTGTTAGACAAACGTCTAGCCTTCTGTGTTTGCCAGACGTTAGCTAGCTGTTCCTCTAGAAACTTATTCATTATACTGAAGTCTGTGGCTTCAACTCATTTTCAAACTGCACTGAGATGGAAAAATCTTATGAAGATTTAAGTGATACGAACCTAACCACTCAAACTTTAAACAAAGCCATGTTTCTTTTCCTTCTGATAAATTCGGCTAATTCCACTGGGTAAATGAAAAATTAGGTTTTAAAAAAAGATTCCGTTTCAATCTGTTTCAGTGCCAGTCTTCGTCACAGTTTTCTTAAAGTTTCGTTTTAGCTATTTTTTCAGGCATCCCTGTGGCTTTACAGTGTGTGTTAACTGTGTGTGATAAAGATGGAGAGCCCTAGCTATTATCTAACTCTTAACATTAGGTTTACAGGTTAGTCATGGACTGAATAAACTCTGTCAGATATCCTATCAGATCCTTTACTTCAGAGCTGCTGGTCAGTTTGGCCAGTGATGCCAGTAAGGGCCTTTTACCAACACTGGTTTTGAAGTGTAGAAACCAGCAGACTTTACTAGGTATTGGCTTTACATTTTCTATGCAGTTAACCTCTTAAACTCTCGGCTCATTAGTTAGTAATCTTAAGGCATGTTATTCAGTTACTACACTGAATTATTCAGTAGCTACACTGAAACAAATATTAAAGACATGTACTTACAAGTGTGAGGAATGAGACTGTCACCCACCAGCTGATCCTTGGAGTGTGAAATTAAATTAAGTGGATTATAATTTCAAGATAATCTGTTAAACAACTGTGCACTTAAAAAAAAAGTATAGTATATTTAGCATGACTTGATAGATTGCTGCTTGTTTGACAATTCACTCAGATGAGGATACAATAACCTAAGATAAACTAATTATACTGCATACCTGGACCATGGATAGTATTCCTGGATTGAACCCCCTCTGGAAAAGATTTTTGTATTGAAATGCTTGTTGTTAAACTCTATGCTCCTTGTTTTAAAGCTATTTCTCTTAGGGATAATAAAATTTCATACCATATACATGATTAAATGTTTTTGTTACAAATGGCACAAATATACAGCAAACTAGAAAGGCTGATCACAGAAGAACACAAATATCTTTTGGTCTCAGAAAATACAGTCTCTAAAACAATACAGTCACAAGAAATACAATCTCTAATACAATAGTCACAAGAAATACAGTCTCTAAAACAATACAGTCACAAGAAATACAGTCACAAGAAATACAGTCTCTAAAACAATACAGTCACAAGAAATACAATCTCTAATACAATAGTCACAAGAAATACAGTCTCTAAAACAATACAGTCACAAGAAATACAGTCACAAGAAATACAGTCTCTAAAACAATACAGTCACAAGAAATACAATCTCTAATACAATACAGTCACAAGAAATACAGTCACAAGAAATACAGTCACAAGAAATACAGTCTCTAAAACAATACAGTCACAAGAAATACAGTCACAAGAAATACAGTCTCTAAAACAATACAGTCACAAGAAATACAATCTCTAATACAATAGTCACAAGAAATACAGTCTCTAATACAATACAGTCACAAGAAATACAGTCACAAGAAATACAATCTCTAAAACAATACAGTCACAAGAAATACAGTCACAAGAAATACAGTCTCTAAAACAATACAGTCACAAGAAATACAATCTCTAATACAATAGTCACAAGAAATACAGTCTCTAATACAATACAGTCACAAGAAATACAGTCACAAGAAATACAATCTCTAAAACAATACAGTCACAAGAAATACAGTCACAAGAAATACAGTCTCTAAAAAATACAGTCACAAGAAATACAATCTCTAATACAATAGTCACAAGAAATACAGTCTCTAATACAATACAGTCACAAGAAATACAGTCACAAGAAATACAATCTCTAAAACAATACAGTCACAAGAAATACAGTCACAAGAAATACAATCTCTAATACAATAGTCACAAGAAATACAGTCTCTAAAACAATACAGTCACAAGCAATACAATCTCTAATACAATGCCATATTCTGCACACAAAAACCTTTCACTTATTTGCTGGATTTTCAGTTTTCATAAAGGCAGGTTTACGGAGCTTGAGTTCCAATTTACTCAAGAGATAAAGGATAATAAAGGATAATAATGGATAATAAAGGATAATAATGGATACTTAATATGATATGGTCTGGTGGCCTTCGTTAGACATTTTCAAGTATACCTCAGGCAAAGGTCTTTTTTGGACTGGACCTGTTTTATCAGACACTTAGATGAAGCAGAATTAAACAGATTTGAGCAGGAATGTTGACACCTGGGGCAAAGACTAGTATGCAATGCTATGACATCCGATTTTTATTTCCATGCCCTTGGAACGTGCATTTGTGTAATTTCAGTAATTTTTGTAATTTAAGTTTTTGCGCCCATTGCAATGTGCAAGGGTAGAAGGGTCAGTACAATGGAATAGGAGGTCCATGTAAATGAGGTATTTTAAGGCGCTGTGTTGAAATGTAAATGAGGCATTTTAAGGCGGGGAGTTGGCAGGTCAATTAGTATTTTAAGGCGGGGTGTTGGCTTGTAAATGAGGTATTATTTGATATGGTATTGGCATGTAACTGAGGTATTATATGCCAGGGTGTTGGCATGTAAATGAGGTGTTGTAAGACAGGGTGTTGTCATTTTTCTGAAACCGTTGTTGCAGTGAGCACCACTTTTATTCTCAGTATAAGTAAAGCCCTCCAAATGTGCACTGAAAATGGAAAGTAATTACACTAGCTTCTAGAATAAAGACCATGATAATCATAGATATAATAATGTCTTGCAGTAGATGGATGTAGTCATGGGTTTGATTGCCATGGGACAAACACACATTGATAAAGACATGTGATAAAGATCCTTTGGAAGGCTAAATTGTAAATGATGTGATTGCTAACATGCGAGAAGTCTACAAGATGGGTTTAAACCACACACATACAGTAAATTGCACCATATCCACCCATACATGTCATTTTTACGAGGCATGGGAAAAGTAATATGATTGAGATGCTACTAATTAATCTCCACAGTCTCCTATTTACACGTTTATTGGAAATGTTTATTTATCAAAAACACTTGCCAACCTTTCAACAGCAGTCAGATTCTGACCTCTAGACTACTGTAGTTTTAGATAGTTTTGGGTGACAGAGCACTCTGAACGCAGCCGCGACACTGACGTGTAACACCCCACACACCCTGCTGCCCCGATACACTCCCACTGCCCAGACTGCCCCTACCAGGCCAGAGCACACCAGTGTCCAGTGCTCTATCACCCCAAATAATATATAACCTGCCCTGGTCCTGTGGTCAAAACTGAGCAGTGATGAACAGGGCGGAGGGTAGCTACTCATGTGTGTGCATTAAAAATGGTGTCATATGTAAATTCCACTTATTCAGACCTTTCTGTGAACAGGGCATGTGTAGGCCTGTGCGTTTAGGATATGCCCTCATATCTTAGCAACATGTAGTAATGGTTCTCCAGTTCTCATCGACTGCCTGACATGGACAGGCCTCATACTAAGCAGGGCTTTTTTTTCCACTAGCTTTTTTTATTTCGTGTTTCTCTTACCGTTGGCCGGCTCAGTACTCTCTGACAGCTGACCTTTGTGGGTGGGAATTAAAAACATTCTGTGTCTACACTATAATGACAGGCTGTGCCCGTTTCTCTGTCAGTAATCAAAAGGATTTAACCCTGGGTTGACAAGAAAAGTATCAGTCTGTGTTGTATGAGTTCTGTGGCCCAAAAAGAGAAAGAAGATTGTGGTCATTTTAATGTTTATTGTGCTAAACTCAGTCCACACTGTGTATATGTACTGTATACTGTATACATATACTTCTCTGCTAGACTTTCTATACATTTTCTATAGTCTCGCAAGAAAGTCTAACATTGAGGTGAAAAGTTGCTATTCCTACTTGTTTCCTTCAGACCGCAAAAGGCTTTTTACTTACTAAAAGTGTTTGACTGCACACTTTGTCTTGTAACATGTGGTCCAATCGCACATTTTACAGTGACTCCTGAATTTCGCTTTAATACACAGCCTCCTTTGAGTGCGTTTTGGCCGGGCACACTGAGGCCACGGGTTAATACAGCACACGGATGCTGGAGCCGGCTAGAGCTGTGGAAGGAAAAACATTAAGTTATACAAACACCTTGAATGCCAACCTTGACACTGAGAGATGAAGGCAAGATGGATTGGGTGGTGCTCTCAGGGTGGAGGGGAAGTGATGTATGGCAGTTCATAGATCTTCCTCTGAGCAGAGCTGCTGACAAGCCCCTCACTGGCCCCTGTACTCTGATAACGAGCTGACTTGTATCCACTCTGTTATACATCTTACTACAAAGCCTTGCAGAAGTGACTGCTCAATATGAAAGACGCTTATTTCAGTCCAGAGGCCCTTGTGGAGATGCGAAATGGATGTCGTCCAGAGGACAGGGAAGTATTTGGCCAGATGGAGTGGAAAATAATAGAATTCACCGCCCTCTGGTGTTTAGTCCCTGGTGAGAAGCTTCTGTCTGAGAGACGAGGAGAACTCGTGGGAGTGCAGTCATGTGACCTGAGCGAATGGGAGAAAATTCAGGTGGTCCAGGAGGACATGGGAAAATTGAGAAAACTACTGAATTTCATTAGCTACTACAATACCCAGAAACCAGTCTGGATTATTGTTGCATGGCAGTAATTTCACAGGAGGCTGAATGATTCCTTGGCTACCTGTTTTTTTAATTTGTTTTGTACAATTACATTAATTTGAACAACTGAACATATGTTTCGTCTTATGCAGGATTCAAATTTATATTTGAACTTCAATTCAGTTTGAAACAGATAGAGGGAGTGAGGTGAAACTACTGGACTGTGGGTAGCTATAAACCGTTGGAGCGTAGCCATGAGGACCGACATCCTCTGTCTTGTAAATAATACAGATGACATGCCGACTAGTTTAATAATATTCATGATAAGCTCTGTTTGCCTTGTTTCCTGCAGCGCCCATCAATTCTTTCGTTTAGGGAGATGATGCCAACTAGGCTAGGGAATTTAAGAGAGCAGAAGGGAGGGGAGGGGGGTTGAGAGTGGGTATCATGGTGCTGTCACTGGAGCAGTTTATCTGGCCAACTCCCCATCTGTAGCACATGGATACACCCTAGCAGACACTGACACACAGGTAGAATGCAAAAGAGCCTGGCCACGATCCATCTGCCTCCCCCCAGTACCCCGAGGCCAGTCTGGAGGAACGTGTCTGTGACCTCCAAAAAAGGCCATTGTATCAAACAGATAGATAGATTGACAGATGGGTGATGTGTATGTGTGGAAAACTACACAAGGGTTTTTTTTTTTTTTTTGCCTGTATGCCCATCGGGAGACAGAAATGGTTAGTTAAGCAAATGATCCCTGAGAATAAAGCTGACCATAGAATGAGTAAACAAACATATCTCTACTGTCCACAACATTCACTCAGGTCATAACGGGTGAGTTGGCCATAAGACGGCGAATAACCACGTAGTAAAAGACAAGATGGAGTAGCATGCTAACCTGTTACTTCTGCACAAATGCAAATATGCACCTGAGGGGTTAGGATGTGTTGAATCCAGATTCCTTTTGTCCACTGGATATATGTTGAATACCTCATATTTCTTGAATATGTCTCAGAGCAAAAGCTAATCAACCTAGCTTAGCCAATGTGTTTACTCAAAAATAGCAGAAGATCTGAAGGCTTCTGTTGTCCTGCAGTGTTCTTTACTCAGTTTAGTTGTGTAACTTGAAGTCATGAATTAACTCTAACAGAACACAGACTGCCAAAGGAATTCAAGTCTTTTTCAAAGTCTAACAGTACATTTATATGTCAGTAGGTAGTTATGGCAGCTGCTGAGTGTTGAGATGCCCTAGGCACGCCTTAAAAACTGAAAAACCACCCATTATTGAACAGAGTCAGTTTATTGAATATCATGTTAGCAGCTAGGATTGACTTGAGATATTTGCTAACATAGTTTTTCTCCATACCTTCGAACCTTATGTTGTGTGTCCCTATATACTCACAATTATCCGTTATTCTGTAACATACCAAAAGCACTTTAATATGATTATTTATGCATTTATGGGTATAACAGATATGACCACTGCAGTAACCCATTAGGTAAAAAGGATTGTGTTAGTGCACATTAGTGCAAGGAAAACATGACATACTACAAAAACATCTGTACTCTGCTTATTTTTTATAAGCACAGACATATGTTTTTTTTTCTGATTTCAGACAGAAAATGACTATGATGAATAATCATGTCATAAACATTCTCACAATGGTTGAAAATGCTGATGTTTGAATAATTTATAGAAAAGCAAAAAAAAAAAAAAACATCTCATGAATTTGTTTTGAAGTGGCTCTTCTCATTAGTTCACACTGCATGTCACCTCTAACAGTAAAGCTCCAGTGCTAATGAATAGCTTTTGACAGCATTAGCCATATTAGCTTTATCTCTGCAGGAGGAAGGTGTTGCCTGCTGTGTTCTGGGCTTGTTTGGGTTTAAGCCTGAGTGCTGATACGTTGGTGCCGTGCGTGAGGAGATGAGAGTATAACCCAAGGGATCCACCCAGCCCAGGAGCTCCTAATGGATGGATACCTTGGCTTCGGGTGAAGGATTGCGAGGGAGAAGAGGGAGGCCAGTAGTTGGAAGCCCTAATGACTCTTATTTAATGTATTGATGAGTCGGCACTTCTACACATGGACGATGTCTCTAGACACATGGCAGGTGTTCTCCAGACAGTAAAATGTAATCTCTCTGTAGAACGAATCGCCACTTTAGTTTATTTACAGGCAGCTGGCTAACTGCTAGTTTCTATATTTGAGAGAACCATTATCCAGTAACTAATCTTAAACGTGATTGTAGAATGCTGGTTTCATCCTATTTGCACATTACTAATGGGTGAAATATATGCTTTATAGATTACAATTGTCTTTAAATATTCTGTTTGTTTTTCATCCCAAATGATGGTGCTTTTCTCCTCCTGTACACGGATTCTATTACCATTTGCTCAATTACCCTTGCTTGGGGCAGAGCAGTAAGTGCCAGATAAGGGCTATTAGAGCCGCTCACCTCTCAGGAAGAAACCCACCTCTGGTCTATTCCCCAGGATTGTGAGTAAACCCACCGGCGTTACGTATGTGTTACAGCACTCAGACGGCTGCACCTGCTCCCAGGCCAGGCGGCATCTATCTAAATAGCTTTGGTTCTACAGCTTTGATAAGCTCCCTGAGCTCTGTTGTCCCCTGTATGTGGGCCTGTATAAGCACGGCTGCCATCGATGACGAAAACATCGAATTACTGCCAAGCGTTCAAATGGACTCATTATGATACCACAGCTTGCTACGGTGGTGGTTCTTACACTGCCGTGGCAGGAGACAGTGACTTTATTGTCTTTTTTGAATCGTACTGGGTGCAATCAAATACAGTGATGGCTGTGTGAACCCTTCAGCACACACATGTGAAGGCCTCTGATAAGTGCCTCACCTCTGACTGAATTATTGTGCTTAGGTAACACGTCATGAACAATACATCTGTAGCTATTTGTTACAGATCTGTCAGCATGTGTGTGTGTGTGTGTGTGTGTGTGTGTGTGTGTGTGAGCGTAAGCAGATGTGTGTGTGTGTTCTTTTTTGTTTTGTTTTCATGTCTAATAATGTTTGACATGGCAGCACACTAGTATGAAGATTATTACAGATGATTTTAGAACAAACAAATGAACATTGTGCTACTTTAACAAGCGACTCAATAGCTTTGGAGACATTTTCAAAAGTAAAGTAGACTACTAGATTTAAGACTCAATGAGAAAACTGATACTGTCTTCATGCAGATAACTATCTGAGGAGCTTAGCATCTCATTAACAACTTTTATTTGTGCCTTTCATTTAACAATCTCTTTTTTCAATTTATTTATAGATTGCACACAAGCTTGTGTGGTTTACTTCATGAAAAATGGATTTTGGTATCACAGAGTTCAGGGAGGATTTCATTATTAATGAAATCATTTTGAGTTCTCCTAAAAGAGCAGTAAAACCATTTCACAGGCACACACTACCTTTGAAATGCTAACTAGATATTTTTTAATTGTTTGTTCTAAGACAGCATTCGTAGACTGCTTTACAAAAGAGCTCGGGTAACTCTAAGTGATTTTAATTATCTCAGAACTTTTTAATAACAACAACCTGTCAGAAAAAGTCAGTTCTTACTGAATGAAGTTCAATATGACTAATTTTTAAGGAATTAAACTGGTTTGTGGCTTGAAAATGGTGGTTTTCCATTTTTCAGTTCTGTTTCTGAAAGTTCTATTGAGTACAGAACTACAGAACTCCATGTGATGATGTATATTTTCATCTGAACTGGATGGGGATTGTCACGATTGCTCTATAGTGCCCAACACTAGACTTGCCCTTCATCAGTGACAGCACTTCTGTCATGGGGCCACTCAGCATCACAAAATGACCCAACCACGATGGATGCAGTGACAAAGCAGCCAGCAAAGAAGATGAAAGTGGGAAAGACCAAATTCCTGGGAACTAGGCCATGTTATCGCCCACCACTTGGCTTCCCTAACGATAGGAGCCCAGCTAAGAGCCCAGGTAGGAGCCCAGCTAAGAGCCCAGGTAGAAGCCCAGGTAGAAACCCAGCTAAGAGCCCAGGTAGCAGCCCAGCTAAGAGCCAAGCTAGAAGCCCAGCTAAGAGCCCAGGTAGGAACCCAGGTAGCGGCCCAGCTAAGAGCCCAGGTAGCAGCCCAGCTAAGAGCCCAGGTAGAACCCCAGCTAAGAGCCTAGCTAAGAGCCCAGGTAGCAGCCCAGCTAAGAGCCCAGGTAGAAGCCCAGCTAAGAGCCCAGGTAGGAGCCCAGGTAGCAGCCCAGGTAAGAGCCCAGGTAGAAGCCTAGGTAGCAGCCCAGGTAGGAGCCCAGCTAAGAGCCCAGGTAGCAGCCCAGCTAAGTGTCCTTGAGTCTACACATCAGTATCTGTGCCATTCTGAGGAGCTCCCCATGGCACACAGTATCAGTAGACATTAAACACTGGGAGCCCTTATATCGGCTGCCGCATGTCTCTGTCCTGCTGCTGCTCCCTAAACCTTCTGGGAGGCAGCAGCCAATGATTCCTTTGGAGAGCCTGTGTGCACCTGCGGTTGCCCTGTCAGATCTACTAGGCCTTCCACCTCCCCCGCGAGGGAAGATCTGTGGGCGTGACGAGCCGTCGAGGGGCTTCCATCTCTGCGTCTGCCCCAGCAGCCACCCAGCATGAAAGACACCAGCCAGACACGTCTTCCCTGCTCCCCACAGGTGCCATCACCGTGTTCCCTGGAGGACGGCGTCCCTGTTGCGCCTTGCGGACTGGGGGCTCCACCTCCACTGCGCCCTGCACCCGGAATAGCAGCGCAGGGGACTAGCTGGCCGCCTCCGGCACCTGTGGACCCGCTGCACGTCCCGCACCCCCCACTGCACGTCCCGCACCCTCCACTGCACATCCCGCACCCGCAACTGCACGTCCCGCACCCTCCACTGCACGTCCCGCACCCGCCACTGCACGTCCCGCACCCTCCTGTTTCACCGGCAGCAGAACCCACAATGCTCTAGTGCAAACACACCTGGGCTTCTTATTAGACTTTAGGTCTCCTGTGTCTCCCATGACTGCCATAGGGATTCATAGGGATTAAAATGTGTCTGTAATCAATGTCAGTGTGCGCATGTGCCCAGGTTAGTTAGCCGTGCCTTGAGGTAGTGTTAACTGGACTTAATCACTGTGTGGCTGCATTTTAGTTACCCTTCCCGGTGCTTTCATGTGGTCAGTGATAGACAGTGCTCTGTTCACCTGTGTGTTGCTAATAAAGAGGCATTGGATCAGAATGTCTTTCACATCTTCTCTACAGTTCTAACGATGGCCTATTGCTGTCAAGGGAAAAGAAAAAAAAAAACTTTCAGTATGTCGTTATTACCAAAAACAAATTTGTTAGACCCCCTTTATAAATGCGTTGTGTGATACCAAACCTAGCATGCAGACATTTACGATGTTGTGGTTGGTAACCATGAAGTTTGCCTTACACTGAAGATGCTGAGTTATGAATAACACAATGACTAGGTCAGACAGATTTTTACTTCTATATTAATTCTGACATTTGTTAAAGCTTCATAGAGTTCGAATATTAAAACATACCTTCTGTGCTGCTCAGTGAAAGATTTCACTGTGACTTAAGCCAAATATGAACATGTAATCAGTTCAACCAGCTGTGCCACTGAGTCCAATCAAAAAGGAGCTCGTTTAGCACCTTACAGATATCTGCAGATGATGCGTCATTGTGACTAATTTCATAAATATTAAATATTTGACATCTCGTAATTATGACATACTCGTAATAACGAGATACTTTCTCATTACAAAAGCGCTTTGAATTGCCAGTGTGTATGAAAAGTGCTATATAAATAAAGTTGCCTTGCCTATAACGAGATGTTCTTTCTCATACTGTAATGCGGTTTTTACGACATGCTTTCTAACAATTACGAAATACAGTATTTTTCAGATTACAACATGACATTTTGTAATAATTACATGCTGAAGGGTTTATATTTTATTCTCACTGGCAGTCAAACAACACCGTACACTGGAATAAATAGCAGTCACATAAACAATGGAAAGCGTTGGATTTAGTCTAAATCATCCTTTTGAGCAAAGCCTGATGAATCTATAAAGGATAAAGGTCATTAAACAGGTTAAGACAGGCGTTCTGTTTTGTCTGGCATTCATTGACTGACTGCCATGATCTAAGCTAAAGTGATCATTTGAGCCAGATACCCCCAGTGATTACATCAAGGGCAGGACATAAGTATATAAGACCATAAACACTTTTATGCTACACACAGGGATACCAGTAACACGATAATCTTTGTGGATGAGAATTAGGGAATTAAGGAGAATTGAGGAATCCAAAAATTCTTCTGATTATGAAAGAATGTGCTTCTCTCTGCGTTTAGCATGTCCTTCTGTAGTTCTAATGGATGTATCTTTCCTACAGCAAATTCTACAGTATAATTGCCTGTTCCTGGTTCTAGATACGACGAAACAAAAAAAAAATTGATGCATGATGCAAATGTATGTTTGTTGGCCAGCTATGAAGAATTCAGTCCTTCACTGTTTGCTTTTGGTGGAAATAACTTTCCTTTTACTAACAAAAAAGTTATCAGTCGTTGACCTTCCACCCTCCATCTGACCTTATGTATTTTACCTTATTTTAAACTTGAGGTTTTTTTTTTCCTATTTTCTGTCTTTGTTCCCAAGACAGTATGTGAAAATTCACTCAAAAATATGACTGTTTTTTGTATTTGCCATAATGGCCTCTTCGGTAATAGAGTCAGATGCATAACACCTGGTGTGTAGCCACAAACCATTTCCCTGCTGCATTATGTCTAATGGTTCATTTCCCTATAACCCCATCTATAGTAATGAGATGGTAATGTGTAATGTGACTAATGGAGAGGTTCCCCCTCATAGAGGTGGTGATGGTGTGTGTGTGTGTGTGTGGGGGGGGTTATCTAAGCATAACTCTATGGTTTCATGCATGCATTGCCCACTGTAAGTCTTTTAAATTCTGCAGACTTGCTTTTCCTGGGCACCGATGCCACAGCTATGGCTATGAGGTACATGTTGCCTATTAATGCTGCCCAAGTCATAAGCAGGTTCATATCTGCACTCGCGTACTGGAATATGCTGACACAATGGGACGAGCGTAAACAGAGGGGAGTGGAGAGCACTTTGCCGAAGTCCAGGTGTTGGAGAATGTGACAGAAAAACAATGTGGAACTAATACACACACACACACACACACACACACACACACACTGGAGAGTGGGACTGCTGACTCATATTTATTTCTAGGGTTAAAGTGCTGCATTGCTAGCACATTTCACTAATTCTACAAATACCACCTCACTGCATAGTGATTCTACAAGCAAAACCCCAGTACTGTGTGACTCCACAAACACCACTCCACTGCACAAACACCACTCCACTGCACAAACACCGCTCCACGGCACAAACACCGCTCCACGGCACAAACACCACTCCACTCCACAATCACCACGGCCAAACACCGCCTCCTCCTCCACGGCACAAACACCGCTCCACTCCACGGCACAAACACCGCCTCCACTCCACAAACACCACTCCACCCACAAACACCACTCCACTGCACAAACACCGCCTCCACTCCCCAATCACCACTCCACTCCACAAACACCACTCCACTCCACAAACACCACTCCACTGCACAAACACCGCTCCACGGCACAAACACCGCCTCCACCGCACAAACACCACTCCACAAACACCACTCCACTGCACAAACACCGCTCCGCTCCACGGCACAAACACCGCTCCACGGCACAAACACCACTCCACTCCACAATCACCACTCCACTCCACAAACACCACTCCACTGCACAAACACCACTCCACTGCACAAACACCGCTCCACGGCACAAACACCGCTCCACGGCACAAACACCACTCCACTCCACAATCACCACTCCACTCCACAAACACCACTCCACTCCACAAACACCACTCCACTGCACAAGCACAAACACCGCTCCGCCTCCACGGCACAAACACCGCCTCCACCGCACAAACACCACTCCACAAACATCACTCCACTCCACAAACACCACTCCACCGCACAAACACCACTCCACCGCACAAACACCACTCCACTGAACAAACACCGCTCCACGGCACAAACACCACTCCACTCCACAATCACCACTCCACCACTCCACAAACACCACTCCACTGCACAAACACCACTCCACAAACACCACTCCACCGCACAAACACCGCTCCACTCCACAAACACCGCCTCCGCTCCACGGCACAAACACCGCTCCACCGCACAAAACCGCCTCCACCGCCAAACACCACTCCACAAACACCACTGCACTGCACAATCACCCCTCCACTCCACAAACACCACTCCACCCCACAAACTCCACTCCACTGAACAAACACCGCTCCACGGCACAAACACCACTCCACTGCACAAACACCGCTCCACGGCACAAACACCGCTCCACGGCACAAACACCACTCCACTCCACAATCACCACTCCACTCCACAAACACCACTCCACTCCACAAACACCACTCCACTGCACAAGCTCCGTATACACAAAAAGAAATTACTGTATGTTAAATTCATGTAATTATCAGTAACAGACCTTTAATTTTAGCCTATATTTAGCAAGGTCATTTTGTTATTTTGCTAATCACATTCCAGGTAAGTCAGGATGTTGTTTAAAGTTATTTCACTATGTCTTGGAGTTCAATACCTTGAGTATAATAACTATATTCTGATTTACTAGATCCAGAGCAGGACATCTATTAGGGAATTCTCTATTCCTCTGGCCCACAAATAATTGTTTGGCTTGTGATACAAGCATGATTCTGTCACAAGCAGAATGATCATCGTCTAGCTCCAGGTCTACCTCAGCATCGACACGTTTGTGCTACGAGGCACGTATAATGCATACTTGCTCCAGTGTTATGATTCTGATATCCACAGGAGATTTTCCTAATGCTGTTAAAGATATTGGAGGCTGAGCTACGCAGGAAAAGCACTGCTCAGCTAGCAATGTGGATGTGTCTGATAAGAGGGGCCAATGGCGATGGTGCTGTCTCTCAATTTATGCCAGAACCACTGAGCTGAAACAAAAAGTCTGCCAAGAGACATTTGCCTGTAGTCATGGACTGTGAAGAAATACATTTTCTGCCTTTTGGCCCATGCCTACCTGCCTTTTAATCCATTTTTTTTGCTAAATATATGAATATATTTGCATGCAACTAAAACACACTGGATAATTCAGTTCAAAGAGACGGTCCATAAACACATCCTTAATTGCCATGCTGACTGCATGTCTGAATTAAGTGCAGACAGCATTGTGGGAACTTTAGTCACTAAGATCAGCAACTCTTGGTTTTTCACCACCATGTAAGAAGCCAACCAATCAAACACCAAAAATGGAGTACAGAGCTAAATTTTGTATGCAAGCATACATACATACATACGCCCACACTCACACTACACACTGCTACAAATAAACAACATGTATAAGCATACACTAAGCTAGAAATATTAAAATATTTGCCTTGCTTTTATTTTTGTTGCAAATAACTGTCTGTCCTTCAAAAGAGATAAAATGTGGAAAGATTAAGCAGAACGTAAGGGTCTCTGATAATATTCCCGTTCATGATGTATGAAATTTCTGGAGATATCATAAATAAAAGATCATAAGAATAGAAAATCACATATACCTATTAATAAAAATATCTGATAGATTTCATTGAGAAAATTGATTCTGGCTATTCGTTTTCCTGTAAACATCAGCATGTGCTGTCTGAAACAGTGGTAGTGTTCAATTGTTTCTGTGTTTACTGAGAGAAACATGTCTTAAACATCCAAAAACACTATCCTTGAGCTAAAAATGTATATTTCCCTCGCTGACAGGCACAGAGCATATTCAGATATTGTTGGCCCCTCCCCTTGCTCCTTTGCTTCCCGGTTACCTTGGTTACATGTGTTTTACTTTACATCCTGATTTTATTCCATGTGTTTTTTTTGTGTTCTGAGTTATGCCCCTCGTCTAGTGTCCCACACTCATTATCGCAACCACCTGTTCCTTGTTATCCACTCATTTACTTGCCTATTTAAACCCTGTTTACTCTGTATAAGTCTTTGTTCTTGCTGTTTGCTTTTGCGCTTTTTCCAGGTCTGTTGTTCTTAGTTGTTTGTTATTTCCTGTGTATTATGTGTCCCGATATCTTCATGTTGTTAACCTGAGCCTGGACCGTCTTAATGACTATGATCTTGAATTTCCCCGTAATAAATGTCACTCCTCTGAGTGAATGCATCTGCCTCGTGACCGTATTACACACCCTATATGTTTTCTGGTTCATCTGGACAAGCATTTAATTCCACAAACACAGTTGTAAAAGCCTAGCTGGATCCACACCTAACCCACACCTAACCCTAAACGCTAAACCCTAACCCTAAACCCTAAACCTAAACCCTAAACCCTAAACCCTAACCCTAACCCACACCTAACCCTAAACCCTAACCCTAGCTGGATCCACATCTAACCCTAACCCTAACCCTAGCTGGATCCACACCTAACCCTAAACCCTAAACCCTAACCCTAGCTGGATCCACACCTCACCCACACCTAACCCTAAACCCACACCTAACCCTAACCCTAGCTGGATCCACACATAACCCTCCATCACCACCCTGTTATTATTCTTCAACAATAGTCCCACATTCTTCCTAAAAGTTAGTGACAGTGTTCCAAGAAAAACTAAAGCTAAATTCAGAAAGGAAATATACTAGTGAAACAATCGTGCAAACTTAGATTCTGCAATTTCCTTGGCGATCAATAAAGTATTCTCATATCTTATCTTAGAAGCTCTATGAATGGGTTCAGAAACCTTAATAATAGCACATCCATGGCACTCTTCATTAAATTACATAGCCTTTATTTAGATATGGCTGTGGACAAAGAATCTCTCAACACATTTCACCATGAGTCTTCGTCAAGGAGAGTCACAACAAAACCTAAGCATAGGTGCAATGAATAAGCTATGATTTGTTACATGATTAAAGATTCTTATAAAGCAACGAAGTTTGTGCATATAACATGTTTATAGATTATAGCATGCTTCATACACAAGTCAATTCAACATTGACACACGTGTGATAAAA
The DNA here is from genome assembly GCA_020368025.1 of Brachyhypopomus occidentalis. NCBI lineage: Eukaryota > Metazoa > Chordata > Actinopteri > Gymnotiformes > Hypopomidae > Brachyhypopomus > Brachyhypopomus occidentalis. The sequence continues at coordinate 5,242,091 of JAGXOD010000072.1, forward strand.
GTGTGATAAACATAGGCAATGTGTTCATTTAGAAAGATAAATTGGCAAAAACATCAAATACAAGAGGCTCGAAATAAAGCCCAGAATTACTCAGAAGCATAAGCAAGTAACTTGGCATTTATACAGTAGCAGGCTACATGTGCTCCACATAACCCTAACCTAACCCTAAACCCTAACCTAACCCCTAACCCATAACCCTAACTCTAACCTAACCCCAACCCTAACCCCTAACCTAACTCTAACCCTAACCCTGTGGGCATTTAATGGGAAAGAGTAAAGTGAAAACAGGTGAACAGAATAAATAAAAAGTGGGTGATTGTTTTTGATGGGGACTCAAGGTAGTGGCTGGGTAAAGTCTGGGTGTCAGTAACCCAAACATATTAATTAACACGTTTAATACCCTCCTGAGTTTATTTCCCATTGAAGGAAACTCACTCATTCTCCTTGGTGACGTTGACCTTCCATCAGACAAGCTTCATTCCTCCTGCATCCTTCCACAGTTCTTACTTGCTCACACCTTCAACCAGTCTACACGACTCACAGAGCAGACACCACCACACTGGACATCACAGTCACCCCCTCTACCTCTCACACCATCACTTTCTATCCTCTCTTCCTACCTACAGTTTCTATCCACACCTCCCCCATGGTTTCCTCCTCCTTCTGTCTGTGCTTCATCACTCCCTCCTCCCTTGCTTCTACTAACTTCTGTCTAACCTTCCTCACCCTACATCACTTCCTTCTCTACCCCTGGATACATTTACTAATACTTTCCTTTTTACGCTCTCCTCATCAACAGATCTTCTGTTCTCCAGACCATCAAGATCTGCCTCACCGGCCTAATGGAGGAACTGCGTTGCCACGAAAGGGAACTAAAACCCACAGAGAGGTGGTGGAGGAGAACAAACCCACATCCAGACCTCAGCTAATGCCAGTCTCTGCTTTCCAGGTTCTTACTAGAAGTAACATCTGCAAAGTGATTCTACTACAGAAGGAAATGTGATTCATCAGCATCCATGTGAGTGCTTGTGTATTTTTTCTTCTCTCATTATGCCTCCCATCTCTCCCTCCTCTATTACTCCAGAGGAGTTCATTGCCTTCTTTGAGGAAAAGGTTGCAGCAATCTGCAGATTCCTCTCTTCTGCTCCCAGTTTTCCTATTCCCATGAGTGTTCATACCTCTATATTCAGCCCTCTTGCTTAATTTCTCCTCGTGATGGTGTTTATATTCTGTACTACTTTGCAGATTAACGCAGACTTAAAACCAAAAGTGTTTACTGGCAAGAGTGTGGTCACACAGGGCAAGGGTCAAAACCAGGTAGAGGTAAAATGGTAAACTGAAATCAGAAAAAAAAAACATTTGGTATGCTTTCCAAAAACAAGGTGTATAGGGAGAGTTCAGGTATTTATAATAGCTGTGTAATAAGAAACAGGTGTGTGCTAATACTAAGGGCAGGAGGAACGGGACAGCTGCTGCATGGGATTCTGGGAGTTGCAGATTCCTTGGTTGAGCTGCATGACGCATATCTGCTCAGTCAAAACCCTTCAACTCCTGATCTCATCAGTAACCCTTTATCCTCTGGACCTGTACCTACTGCCTTCAGAACTGACAGGGTGGTACCAATCTTAATGAAGACCACACTCAACAGCTCCAACATAAGCAATTACAGACCAGTACCACTTATCTGTCTTCTCAAAACATCTTGAATGAGAGGTCTACATTCAGTGATCTACTGTAAGACTGGTGGAGTCGTGGAGTGATGAGGAGGCGGACACAAGTGCTGAGAGGAGCGAGATATATTCAGGGTAAATCCAAAAGAAGTGTCATTAACACGGTCCATGGTCATATCAGTGAATCCAGACATAGAGGCAAAACTAGCTTTGTGATTCAGAAGACATTCTAAAGAAAAGAACAACCGAATAAACTTTACAATAAACACAAACACCAGGGCCGTAAAGTCACATAGACCAGCAACAGAATACAGAAAACACATGGTTTAAATACAAAGGAGGGGAGGGAATTAAACTAGAAACAGGTGACAAGGGGATTGGTTACAAATTGACAGGGGTGTGGCAGGAGAACACATGGGAAAAACCAAAACATGAGCACATGGAAACACAAAACAAAGACATGAGTGACAGGTGGGGGCGGGGCTAGAAGTGACATCTTTTTTCCTTGACCAGGATCAGCCATATAATCCAAATCACTCTGGCACATTCAACAGAAACAGCCTTGATAGCAGTGACAGAAAAACGTCTGTCTTGATTCTTCTGGACCTTTTGGCAGCCTGTGACACAGTAAACCACATATCTGTAGGGTCGGTGCTATCAGGAAACATGGAGAAGATCCACGTATAATCCATGTAGACTCTCCACCAGTGTCACCTCGGGCCCAGTGCAAGGTCCTCGTCTCTTGGTGTACTTGCTCTCTTGGGTAAATCTTCTCATGGCTCCTGGGACTGACGGATCCCAACTAGTTCTTTGTTTCCCACCTTCTGACGTTTTCAGATGTATCTCAGCATGCTTAACTGTCAGCCCACCACCTGAAGCTCAACTCCAGCAAAGCCGAAGCTTCTGTACACCCAGTCCCCAAGGAGGTGTGGGCCCGTGTTACGATAGTGGAGCAACACTGGAGAGGGATGTGTATCCAGTGGCCTGGAAACTGAGGATGAGGGTTGGCTCTTTCCTCGTCTTCATCCAGGTTCCAGTCTAAGGCTCCTCAGAAACGTGAGTGGGCCAGGAGGGGCTCTTGGCTGCTGGGAGTTGCCTCTGGATTTAACTGACAGGAGATGACATTAGCCTTGGTGTTTCTGGAGCCCAGCCTGTATGTAATGATGAAATTGAAATTGTTAGAAGTAGATCATCTGATATGTCTGGCATTTACTGTAGATGCTTGGGGGTCTGGAGATACTGTAAGTTCTTGTTATCTGTAATGACCACAAGAGGATGATGGGTTCCCTCTAGCTTGCACCTCTGCTTGGGTAGTAGCTCCCAGTCCTCAGTGCTGTAGGTCTGTTCTCTTCTGACAGTTCCTTTGAATAATAGGCCACTGACTTGAGCTATGTCACAGAGATGTTGGTCAAGGGACAGTGAATAGATCAAGATGTCATTGAGATAAATGATGATACCCCAGAACTCCCGGAGGACCTCGTTAATGAATGCCTGAAACACTCAGGAGCACCCAAGACTTGGCCATACAAGAGAGTGGTGTATTTATAGTGGCCATTCATGGTACTCAGAGTGGTGGTCCATTGATCACCTTCTCTAACCCTGATCAGGTCATGTATGCTGCTTAGCTTAGCATGTTTCCTTTAAGGGTTTTAAGGGTGCAGGGCTTTGGGGCAGGCGGTAAGGGTAAATGTTGAAGATTGCATTTTAGACTCCTGCGCAAGAAGATGCCAGCTAAGGCAGTCAAGGTGGAGGGGTTAATATAACCCTGGATGCACTATTACATGCACTGTTCCATAATTGAATTCTCATTCTGGGCAAGGGGATAGATCTTGCACAAGGTCCTCCCTCCAGCACATGCACAGTTAGAGGGGTGTGCAGGTGGGGGCGGTGGGGGGTGGGGTGGGGGGTGTTGCACCTGTAGCTCAAGACCAAGGTGCAGAACAAGCTCCTAGACTACTAGGCAGACAATGTCCCTTGTGCATAACTACAGATGTTTAAAGATGAATAGAGCAGAATAGATGTTGCTGGGGCAGGTTTTCTTAGCCTCTGGTGTAGGGAGTGAAGAGTACAGGCCGGGGGCTCGTGATCTGAACCACTGCAGTAAAGGCCGAGGTGCAGCCATGCACATCTCCTTATCTCCCTGGAGGACAGGTGTGCGTCTCCCAGCTCCGTGGACTCAGCCTGTGACAGTGGTGCCTGGATGTGGGCTGTATGTGAGAGGTGGAGATGTATTGCGAAGGGTGAGATGTTTCTCCTCCAGGTGTTGTTTGTAAAAGATGGTGCAGTCTATGACAGCATCCAGGGCGCTAGCCTTCTCCCTGCAGGTTAGCTCTGCCTGGTGGTCCCCTCACAAACCCTCCGTGCATTTGTTCAGAAAAACAAAGACATTGCCTAAACGATATACAAAAGGCATGAAATAAAGTCCAGAGCAAAGTTTGGCACTTGTGGGGTTTAAATAGGAAAAGTAAAGTGAAAATGGAATGTGAATGGAATGACTAATGCATGGGTGATTGACAGCAGAGGAGTGTCTGAAGAGGTCTGTGTCTGAGAAGAGTGTGTAGCCCTGTGCTTGTGTGCATTCAAGGCTGGGTGGTGGCCGAGGCATGACAGATATTTCAAAATAAAGAAATGAAAGTAGTTTAAAAGATACAATAGTATAAAGAAATTACTTAAGATTAGATTAAAATACAATGCAATAAAGTAAAACTGCTACCAACCGGTCGTGTTGCTCAGTGATAGGCAGAAGAGTAACAATGTTTTAAACCTGGATTTTCAAACCTTTTATAAAGGTTTAAAGGCAGCAGACTGTCGAGTGTACTTCTGCCAAATAGTGTTTCAGCTGCTTGCTGTATTTGAAGGGTCCCTGGTCTCAAGGTCTCCTCTGAAAAATTCATCATCATTTATCAGCTATTTTTAGCCCATTGTTGGTTTCATATTTAGGCCCAACAGACTGATCAATACAAATGCTGTGAATGGCATTTGCACAGCAGTAGACACGGTAGAGCATGAACTCGTTTCTTCGCAACACCGTGGGACCCACTGATGAGGAGCCCAGTGATCTTCCGCACTCTCACTTCAGCAGGAAGCCTACAAGCTCTGATCATCTGATGCGGTCGGTGAGAGCAGAGCTCTGCTAGACGCTGGGCGAATCCTGGTCTTCACACTCTAAAACATCCCTGTCTCTCTCACACCTACAGTGGGAGTCAATGAATGAGACGTCTGCAGAGCCTTGTGCCCAGACTTTCGCATGGACACTGTCATATTTTACTTTTTTTTTGTGACATTTACACAGTTTGTGTTTACTTACACATGTGGTTTTGCAAACCTATACACTGATCACGGTACTCTGAGAGACAGCTTACATACATTTAAATTCAGAATGTATCTTTTCGATTTATGCCGGCTAAATTCAAAGCTATCAGCACTGAACTTTTATTAAATGTAATAAAATGTGTTTCTGCATAAGGAACATAGTTCAGATGAAGACGAATGGCGCTGCGGAGTTCGGCCGAGAGTGGCAGCTGACAGCAGGACAGTAGGGTGAGACGGGTGACCCACCAGCTCTCACGTCCTGCAGTCTCGTCCACAGCGGTCCGCCCTGTTTACCGCGGGGCGGGAGGAAGCCGGGACCCTGCGCGTCTGCTCCGCCCAACCCTGATTGAGGGTAATCATGCAGGCTGACGTCCAATCTAAAATGAATCACAGAGACTGGGGAAATAAATTAAAGTGTGATTGTGCTCGAGTTTTGAAAACCAATACATGGGCCTGTCTGGTGTATTCTCCCAGTAAAGCAGTTATGGGCATGCAGGCTGGGGGGGGCAAGTGAGGTGTGTAGTGGGGAGCTGGTCACAATAGATTTTCATTCCACCAAAAGAAAGAGAAATAGATTTTTATTACTGTGGAAACAATTCAGTAATGGCTTTGTGATTTTTTATTCTTTTTTTCTCATTTTTTGTTTCTTTACCCAAACTACAAAAGAGTGATATGAAATAGTTGGTTTGCATTAAATTGATTTGAATTTCATCTGTCCATTCATCTGAGTCTGGCCTCCTTAATAACTTTGTCTCTTCCTGCAACTCCTTGTAACAGTGGTTCTTAATGTCTATAGAATTATTTAAATCTGTGATTTTTGAACAATGATTTTGATCAAATCATAAAAACTTTTCTCACATCATTTATAGCAAATATGTTCTATGCATTTTCTACTAACATTCATTTCCGGGGTAACAGCTCCATACAGATGGGCTACACAGAGAAGATCAAGTGGATTAGCTATGCTGGCACAGAGAGATTCAGCCCAAAGGACCCTCCATCTTCACTCTCATCCCCACTTAAAGGTCATTCTGGTTTAGATCTAAAGAGGCTTCTGCTTTTAAAGTCCCATTATCTTGATGGAGATATAAGCCTTTGGGCAAACCACAGATGCAGGAACATTTCAGTCTGTTCCACAGAGAGAGATTTGATCATCCAAATTTTGCAGGGCTAAAGAAAATGTCATCTCTCCGCTAAGCACCAATCAGTTTTTAGCTACGCACAGTGCGCAGTGTGACTGTGTGTACATGTGACATTCTTTAGGCCTAGTCATGTGAGAAAGTGTAACATTCCCCTTAAAGTTTTGGGAGCCTTAATGAGGAGTGAACCTTGGTTCCTTCTAACAAAGACGGCAGACGGCTTCCTCCTCTGATTCTGTCACTGTTGATATTTCCAGATGTTTATTCCAGATGTTCCACCATCACTCCTCGCCCAGAGATGTGCAATGGAATGTGTTTGAACTCCAAGCTGGATGTGAAATTTGATTCAGTGTCACTTTGCTAGTGTTACCTTGAAGATTTGCACACTGTACACCACATCACGAAAGACAAAAAGAACCTACTGCCATGAAGTGACATACGAGGATACAAGCAGCAGAGATGCAGCATTGAGGCGACAACTTTCACTCCTTTTGTTTATAATCAGTTGAATGTGTTTTTAGAATGACCTGCTCTGGGACGTTGAAGGCCTAAACTGCTTTAGGTTTGTGGGAAATGGGCATTATTTGCGAACCATGGGAGCATCTTTGCACTGGAAGGTGTGTTTGATGAAACTGACAGATGCAAAGGATGATTTTTGCACTGAATGAATCCAGAAAGGTGCAGGCCACATCCTGAGTGACTTTGAAATGTATATGATTTAACAACTCGCTGGCCTTTGAGTAAGAACTTCAAAGAGCTGTCAACACACATACACGGTGTGATTCAAAGGGCTTCTTAATCATGAACTCATTAATTTCATCTCCATCTCCCTTTTGAATTTCGATATCAACTTATTATCTATCCTTTCATCTAATTCCGTACCAAAAAGATTGATTTACTCTGTATGGCGACATTTATCTATGACAGGCAGACGGAAATAGCCCCAGACATCGCCATGTTATAGACATTAACAAATTACCTGAAGTATTTTCCTACTTCCTTCCAGTAGTGGTGTTATACATTCAGGGTGACACCGTGGCCATTAGACAGGGGAGTAGAGCAGCGTTAGGAGGGCTGCAGCTAGACGATGAATCAGAGGAAAATAAGCCAGGGAGACTGAGAGAGAGAGACGGAGAGAGAGAGACAGAGAGAGAGACTGCCAGGTTAGAGAGTGTTTGCCAGGTTTGCACATCTCTTGGCCTCATCAAGGTTTATTTGTACTCAGATAATTTATACCAAAACCTTTCACACAGAAAGCCCCACTGGTGGTTCAGAGGAGTTTATACAGACACAAGCAGAGAGAAGCAGTTCAAGAGGCCCGCTGGGTGTGTGGGCATAGTTTGTGTGTGAGTGAGAGAGAGTGTGTGTGTGTGAGAGAATTGGGGGTGAGGGAGTGTATAGTACTTGCTTTTTTCCTCTGCCCCGATATGTTGTGCATCGGTTCGCTTGGCTAAAATGCTACACAGAAGCATTTCCCAAGAGGCCATGCTCCATAGTGAGGTCACATGATCGGTGATGTCATGTCACCTTACAGCTCACTTTAGAGTCCTGTATAAGAGTCCCGAGCGAAAGGTCACGGGGTTTGACTCTTTCCTACTCTCATCTGTGCTCTTAGCACAAACGCACCAATACCAACATGCCCTGACCTTGGCCTTGCAACTCCAAATGCTCTTCTTCTTCATCACGAAGGAAAAAGTACACAAAAAGATAAGTTTAGAGTCCAAATGTTCTTTCTCTCCTTCAGTGTGAAAGGACTGTTTGAGACACTGTTTAGCTTTGTAGTCTGCTGAATGTGTAACTGTCTGGAAAATGAATACATCAGTCCAGCCTGCTTGTGAGTGCTGTGTTATTTTATCCACAGACGCTTATTCATCTCTGTTTCCCTGCTGCATATTTATGCTTTCATCAACCTTGCTTCGTTCTCTCTTACTAGACATTGTTTCAAAACGCTTTCTCCAAAAATACCAGCGCAGTTCTCTCTCCGCCTTTACCACTGACCTTGGGAACGGCTGCGTTGGCTGGGAATAAATACGAAGAAAAAAAAGATAATCTTCTCAACTGCATGTTCCAAATATCAGATAGTGGCTAATTTATGTCTTCTGCCCTGGGGGTTCTCATTTTCTGCCAAGTGATGAGTGAACGTCACAGTCAGTGTGAGCTCTGAGTTAATGGCACCAGACTCATTCTGATTTCCTCTTTTACCAAAATTTTCCTTGACAATCTGATATCCCAGGTGGTCCATTCACGTGTCCTCCATGGTATGGGTATACACTGATTGATTAAGGTCAGCTGCAGAGTCTCTCCTGCATGTGTTCAGGTAGGGTGTAGAAAGCTATTAAAACCCTGGCCTGCTCCTCCTTCTAACTTAGCCCCATGAGCCTTCATAACACAGAAGATGGACAGAGCACAATGTTGCATACTGTCAGGACGTAATAGCTCTGGGATGTATAGTACTGCTGAGCTGTTCTCTACTCTGTGTGTCGGTGTGTGCATGCATGTGTGTGTGTGTGTGTGTGTGTGTGTGTGTGCAGCAATATCCCTGTCAAGTCAATATAGTTGAAAGGTGAATGATGAGAAAGCGTTCCCAGTAAGGTCTTAAAAAGAGAGATAGCCATGATTCCAGCTGGTTGAATGTTGGATCCTTCTTAGGGCAAAGCTATCTAGCTGTGATAGAGTTATTAAAGCAAATGTCTTATAGCAGGTACAAGAGACACAAATAACTCGATGAAGAATTAAAGATCTCAACATTGGCACAAGCCCTGTAATCCTCAGCTGATGAAACGGGGGTCCTCTGAATGCATTTCGGACGTAAGCGCCATCTCTGCAGGATACTTCCCTGGTTGATTGTGTTCAGCTCAGCTCCCATGGTGCAACAGGAGAGACGGGGGCAGGATCTGCATCGCTGCCTCGTGTCTTCGCTCTGATCATCTCGGTTCAATGATTAGTTCAGTGATTGCGACTGAAGTCAGGAAAAAAAAAAACCTTGCCGATGTTATAGGTCCCCCTCCTGGGGGGGGGGGGTGGTTCTCCAGATCCTGTGACCCTGATCACATCTTTCTGGAGCTCACCTGCCGAGTGCTTATTTCCGACAGTAAGACCCAGGCTAGAATCTCACCCACAGGCAGCCCGTTGCTATCAAAGGAGGGTGAGGAACCCAGAAGATATGGTGAACTCTGTCCATGTATTGGATTTCTGAGGTGAACTGTCACCCCTGGGGTGAGTCCAAAGGAGATAAACCTGAACACTACCACTAGAACGTGTTGATTCCTCTAGATGGGGATCATTTCCCAGATCCCAACCAGAAGAGGTGACAAGCTACCAGCTACCATCATGGCCATTATTGTATTCTCATTAAATTCTCTCTCTTTTGTCTCCAAATTGACTGGTGCATGTTGCTGAGACAGATTTGATATTGGAATTGCTTTGAAGAGGGTTTTAATTTTCGCTGTTTGCTGAAGTGAGTTATGATTTCTTTAACATCAACTTGCAGTCGAGCTTCTTCTTCCTCTGCAGCACAATCATTTATTTTTCTTCCCTTCATTTTGTATTATTTTATTTATTTATTTATTTGGGGGAGTTTACTTTTGTCTGATTTATGACCAGTCATGACTAATATTTTTTATTTCGAGCAGCTTTGTTTGTTGCCGTGCATTTGTTGACTGGCTGTGACATGATGATGCTTTTGCCCAGAGCTGCAATGAAATTATTGTCTCTTTTATTAAAATACTGTCAGAGGCAGCCGCCCACTCTCAAATGACACTGTGTGCTGTCAGCACCCACAGGCCTTTTTGTATTTGCTCATTTTGACATGTAATGCCTTTTTAAGACAGGTTGGTGGTACTGGGTGGTGTTGCGTAAAATCATGGCATGTAAAATTCATGCACACCGTTGGATTTCAAGAGAAGATCTTGCAATGGAAACCCTGCAGAGGAGAGAGGACCTAGCTGTGTGAAGGTAAGTCAGCTTGAGGGAAAACGCTAGAAAGTAAGGGAGAGACAGACAGACAGACAGACGAGAGAGAGAGAGAGAGAGAGAGAGACATAGAGAGAGATGGAAAGCTGAAAGGAGGTGCCATTAAAGCCAAGAGGGCAGGTTACTGTGGGCAGTGGTAGCCTCAGTATAGCCAAACCAAAGCTGATCCCTGTTAATATTCTGGCCAGGAGCAGCAGGGCTCTTCTGCAGGATCACAGCTGAAGTGATACATTATTTGTGCTTCTCTGACATTTTCCACTTTCCAAGTGATTGAATTTACAAAATGGAGGCCAAAAGGCCTGAACACACATATGCAAAAGAAATCTGCAAAACTCCCACACACACACACACACACACACACACACACACACACACACATGCACACACGCACACATATGCATGCACGCACATGCACACACACACACGCATGCACGCACACATACACACACACGCACACACACACACACACACAAATGCAGCTCATTTCAAATTCTATCTCCATTCTCTGAATGGCCTTTGCCTCTACGTGGTCCCAGAACTAATGTTCAATTTTTCATCTTCTTTTTCCACAACTCAGCCTCTCACATCACTGCCTCTAGTAGCAATAATCAAAACCTGTCTAAAACTCTGCGAAATATCAATATATCCCCCCTCCCTTTTGTACATGAAAGAACGATGTTTCGTGCTGTGTAGCTCTGATTTGTTCTAAGGGCTGTGCATTGGGCCCTAAGCACATCTTTTGCAGTTAAGAGCAGCCAAGCAACTCACGTGGCTCTGTGGCCAGTAAAATCTGGCTGCGGGGAGGACCCTCACAGGGGGCGGGGCCAGACGCTGGGGGAGGTCCCTCACAGGGGGTTGGGGCCAGACGCTGGGGGAGGTCCCTCACAGGGGGTGGGGCCAGACGCTGGGGGAGGACCCTCACAGGGGGTTGGGGCCAGACGCTGGGGGAGGTCCCTCACAGGGGATTGGGGCCAGACGCTGGGGGAGGTCCCTCACAGGGGGGGGCCAGACGCTGGGGGAGGTCCCTCACAGGGGGCAGGGCCAGACGCTGGGGGAGGTCCCTCACAGGGGGTGGGGCCAGACACTTGGGGAGGTCCCTCACAGGGGGCGGGGCCAGCTGCTGGGGGAGGTCCCTCACAGGGGGGCGGGGCCAGCAGCTGGGGGAGGTCCCTCACGGGGGGCGGGGCCAGTTGCTGGGGGAGGTCCCTCACAGGGGGGCGGGGCCATCCGCTGGGCACTGCAAGCCTATGTTTTCCATCAGCCTTCCCTGCCACGTCTGGCCCTTGTTATACAGGCATCTGTTGGTAGAGTGACTGTGTGACACCTATATCCTTATTAACTGTTATCAGAACACATCACCTGTGCTCCATTCACACATGCATGCGCTTTAGACACACACACACACACACACCCATACACGCACCCATACACATAGACACATGCATATGTGCACACAAAACACAAATGCCCTTTTTAAACATATCTGCCTCTCCCGTGAGAGGGATACGATAACTTATTGTAAAAACAGATATAGCAGAGCGTAGTGATTTATTACCAGTATTGCCACCCATAATTAAGCCTCCCACTGATTAATTTTGTTTTCTGAGACGATGTCGCATTGTGACACTGGGGGATTGGATCTGCTGTATGAAGGGAACCCTACCAGAGCTAATGTGTGCTCTCTCTCTCTCTCTCTCTCTCTCTCTCTCTCTCTCTCTCTCTCTCTCTCTCTCTCTAGCTACACACACACACGCACACACACACTTTCTCTCTGTAGTTCTCTTCCCACCCCTCCTTTCTGTGTGATGTACGAGCCACTTTGTAATTCAAGCTTCATGGCCATTGTGGGAATATCACTCCATGGTGAGATGGGTACAGTGCAGACTGTAGTCCCCATGTTGTGCTTCCTGCATGCTTTGTGTTTGGAAAAAACAAGACACCTCGTATTTACTCATTCCATTTCTGGCTGTATGTGTTTGATCATGTCACACAGGCTGGTGTAGAGGGCGCGCTCTGCCTCACTAGAACAGGCTTTTTTAACCAGTCTTTTTTGGACTGTTGTGAAAAGTGTGTTGCAGCACTGCTATAGCACACGTTATTTAAACCACGTTATATATGTTGTGAAACGAGGTACACACTGAGGCTCTAATATTCCTGTGAGGTAATTTATGAATATTAGCCTGTAGCCTTTTAAGGTGGGTGCTTGAAATGACCTTGGAGCAACTGAGAGAAATTATTTATAAGACACATTCCCAGCAGACCTTACCTTTTTGCAGTTTTTTGCATGTTGAGGAGGAAGTTTTCACAGAGTTGTATCATTAAGGAGAATCATTTCAATTACCCGAGGGTGCTTTCCATGCCACAGAGAGAGATTTATGCACTGCTTTATGTATCACATATGTCTCTCCCCATTAAGTGTGAGTAGCATCTGGGACATGCTGGAGGACTAGCTCATTAGCATCTGGGTTTATTCCTCCGCCTGCACATAAACACCTCTCCTCAAACTCTTGGCTCGGGACATTTCATCAAAGGATGCATGTGCGATGGTCTCGAACAGAATGACCCAACGATGTTTTTGTTTTCTTTTGACTGACGGGCCTTCTTCTCACAGTGAGTGTGCCACACAGGGCGGTGAACTGCAGACAGTGAATGGATGCTTGCATGTGGTGTTTAGGGATATTAAAAGCCTGTTTCTCCACCCGCAGAGAGGAGAGCAGACACAGACGCTGCAACTAGGAGGCAGTGGGGGGGGGGGCTCACCGGCATCCTCATTACAGAGAATAGATGAGCTCGCCACCGTAGGAAGCGCATGCAGAAGAATCGTACCTTACCATATGGCATCTTACCATCTCTCTCACTTCACCTTCTCTCAACACATTTTCCCTCCCCATGTAGGAAGAAAGAGGGTCATTTTAAAGTGAAAAAAATGTAAATGCACACTAGCATGGGTATCATTATCCTTGTAAGTTTGTCCTCCTTGTACACACACACACTCACACACTTACCGTCATCGTTTACTCGATTGGATTCTCTCTGTGATTTATGTCTCAGCTTGCAGTTATATTAAATACATTACAGGCTGTGTTTTCCCTCCACAGGGAGCGCACACAGTCATGAGGACAGATGGGGCAGTCTACGCAGAAGGGCTTTTTAGTCTTAACGTGGCCGCATTTCACACACCACAGGAAAGTTAGAGCTGTTCAACCAGTGGACAGTGAACTCTATCTAGAAGACAACGGTAATATCAGAGGAATCTTGCATGCAAACGTATTAAAAATACATTCATATCGTATATGGTATATTGTATTTTAAGATGGCGTAAAGCTTCTTGCTTGGGATTGGTTGGTCTTTGCTTATGTGTTGGTCTCCTAGATTTGTTTTTGTTGATGTTTTGTTCTCTCACATCCATCATGCTCTGCTCTGGCAGATTATTCCTGCTAATGGTCTGGCCATGTAATTATCAATTATTTGTGATACACTTGAGAGAGGGGACATCGTGCTAAAAGTGCTACTTCATCATTACGAATGTTGCACCAGGCGTTAGAGTGTGTACACTGGGAGAACATGTGCTTCTGAAGCGTTTTGTCTTTTAGAAAAAAACATTAATACACAGAGCAGATTAGGAACACTGGATAAGGATGAACATTTTTTTTTGAAGAAGCTAGATGTTCTAACTTGAAAGAGAAGTGAAAAAGAGAGAAACAAGCTTTACTGAAGACGTTATTTCTTGGCAACACAGACGCCGACGTACAGAGACAGAGGCACAATGGAGCTTTCAACTGCAAATCCTGAACAGAGCAGATTTAATAATAACCTTCCTCCTTTACAAGTAATAAAGTCTAAATGTAGAAATATATTGGAGTGTATAGTTTTCAGCTGTCTGTTCAGATGCTGAACTGATTTTGATCCTAATATACAGTATATGTTACAGCTACATCAAGTAATATATCACAGAAATAAGCTGATATATTAAAACTAAGATTGAATGGCTTAGCCGTCTTGGGACATTTCGAGAAATAAATGTCAATTTGACATGTATTAATCTGGGTAAGGGTACATGGTGTGTGCTAGTAGTCGTGTGCTATTTTTCAACATTAGGAGTGACACGATGGGTCTTCAGAGGACTTACACACATAGTGTAGTCATCACTCGAATCTAGAAATGAGAAATAACTCATGAGTAGATATCAATACTTATATTTCTCATCTCTCAAAAAATATTTCTCATTCTTTCCTTTTTGATTCTCTCTCTCTGTCTCTCTCTCTTTCACACGCACACACACACACACACACACTGGGAGAGTGAGTTGACAGTCTCCTCTGAGGGAGTTCAGTCTCGTGATCTACACGAGGGACACTGTCTATCCATCTCCATCAGGACGGTGATGGCTGCCAGTTTGTACAACACTCACCATACATCTTGCTTACTGTAAACAGGCAGGCGCCATTAAGTTGACAAGATGAGGGGAAGATTATGCCATTAAAATGCTTTGCAGAGGACCCATCTATAAACCCAGGCAGTCGCGCCATTGTCATCACGCTTCTGGATTAGACTTGCTATGTGTTGATGTATTTGGCACAGGGGACGAATTCTTGTGTCCTGGTGACTCTTGGCACACTGTCAGAGTGTGTGCAAAGCAACCGCATTCCTCTGAATGCGTAATGCATGTGTATCGTAATCTCCCTCCACCCTCAGTGTGCTTTATGTCCTCAGCACATCTCATTTAAGAGTTTAATCTGACTAAACAGAATGTGAAAATAATGAGATTTATTCTTTTGCTGTTTACCGCATCTAATTATGAGATGAATATTCATTCTGCAGTGTTGGATTACTTACTGTAAAACAGATGTCTCCTGTAATTGGATTTAAGGCATTTGAATTAGCCAGAGACCATAAATGGGTTACACCAGTGTTGTTGGCAGTGTCACTGATGTATGCTGTGAGCTTTACTTCTGAAGCAAGTCATTCCTCATTGAAGGAGATTCCAGTTGGTGAGTCTGATCTCACCAAAAACGTAACAAATGATGTCATGCCCTTGTATTTTGTACAAATGATATTATAAAAAAAGGCATGATTGCAAAATGGGACGCAGGCTCTAAACTTAACGATTCAGAATAATGAATGTGAAATCGTTAGGACCCTGTAACTATTCTTGTCAGTGTACAACCTCGGGACCACATTGAGTAGTTGATTAATGAATGTAATCTGAAAAAAATTACATGGCCAGATTCTACCATTATCAAGATGAAAACCATATAATTTCTAAAAACCAAGAAAGTATTCTTTCATTCTTTTGAGGAATTTCCTTTTGGTTTTAATCTCATGAATCTGAATTAACAGAGAGGAACTATGGAAAATTCAGTTAAATCTATTCGTTTTAGCCTGGATGCCAAAGAATGCTTTAAAAGTGATACGAAACCTGAACTGGTTTGATTTCAAATCACGTTTGTAACAGTTCATATGAACTGACATTGTTAGTTAGTGAATGCTTGGACCAGGCCTGACATGAGGTTCAATAAGTTAATATACACACACACTTGCACACACAAACATAACCCCCCCCACACACACACACACACACCCACCCTCACTATGGAGATGTACTGTAAGTAGCTTATTTTGACTCATTTATCTGTGGAACACGCTATGAAATTGCAGACAGTGCAAATAGTTCAATTTGTCGCGTTTCCTTTGAGGGCATTTGTAATGTTTTCTATGGATCGGACCGGTCAGCATCTTGTACAAATTGCACTGAATATACTTTGCGATGAAGGCGGTGTGTGTGCGTGTGTGTGTGCGGTGTGTGTGCGGTGTGTGTGCGGTGTGTGTGCGGTGTGTGTGCGGTGTATGTGCGGTGTGTGTGCGGTGTGTGTGCGGTGTATGTGCGGTGTGTGTGTGCGGTGTGTGCGGTGTATGTGCGGTGTGTGTGCGGTGTATGTGCGGTGTGTGTACGGTGTGTGCGATGTATGTGCGGTGTATGTGCGGTGTGTGTGCGGTGTGTGTGCGGTGTGTGTGCGGTGTGTGCGGTGTATGTGCGGTGTGTGTGCGGTGTGTGTGCGGTGTGTGTGCGGTGTGTGCGGTGTGTGTGCGGTGTGTGTGCGGTGTGTGTGCGGTGTGTGTGCGGTGTGTGCGGTGTGTGCGTGTGCGGTGTGTGCGGTGTGTGTGCGGTGTGTGCGGTGTGTGTGCGGTGTGTGTGCGGTGTGTGTGGTGTGTGGTGTGTGTGTGTACGGTGTGTGCGGTGTGTGTGCGGTGTGTGTGTGGGTGTGTGTGCGGTGTGTGTGCGGTGTGTGTGCGGTGTGTGTGCGGTGTGTGTGCGGTGTGTGTGCGGTGTGTGTGGTGTGTGTGCGGTGTGTGTGTGCGGTGTGTGTGCGGTGTGTGTGCGGTGTGTGTCGCGGTGTGTGTGCGGTGTGTGTGCGGTGTGTGTGCGGTGTGAGGGGTGGAGACACGCAGGATGTCCTGGTTCAGCCAGCAGCCCACAGCCTATGAATGATTCACAGCTCTTCCCTCTGGACACCGGCATGAAATATTTATGCTCCCGTTCAGATCATACTACAACTGACCCTTATTGCTGTACCCTGGAGGACCTCATGTACATGCAACATACAGTCCCCAGCCACAAACATGGCCTTGGCCAGCTCCCTGAGCAAATGACCTCTTACTTTTATCTCCTCACTCTCTCCCTTTCACTCTGTCACTCCCACTATGCACCTCCTACTCAGCTCTTAATCCTGCAAGTCTGCGAGTGTTCGGCACCGGTTCATGCATCTTCCTGTCGGTGTCTTATTCCTCCCTCTGCCACCGTTCCTGCCTCACGCTCGTGTTGCACGTTCGGGTACCAAGCTGCAGTTGCTCCTAAACGGAGCAGGAGGTGCTGCCCTTTGACATGCTGGATCCCAGACCGTGGAGAAGTCTGAGGAACTGAGGAACGCCCCTGTGCTGGGGCAAATCTGTGGGGCAACAGTCCCACAGAAACGCACAAAAGCATCACAATCCTGATAACAGGAAGTACCTCTGCTCACCTGACCTGTGTTCTTAACGCCTTGTTCTACTCTTCTGTCTACTTTTATGTTTACGTTCACAGCGTTTGCGAGATTGCTGTTAGGGTTGCGTGCCGGAATAGAAGTGGTGTAAGTGCTTATCATAGAAGTGTGTCTTCAGTCTGTGAATGATCTAAATGGTCAATCTTCAGCTGCAGCAGTGACGTGCACTGAGGAAACTTGCTGGCCCATTTTCCTGCATGGCTTTTCTCTTCAGCTCTCAGTCACGATACTCGTGTGTTCCCTGGATCAATCTTTTCCAATCAATATTTAATACCGGACATGAAGAAGGCTGTTTCTCTGCACAGTTTGTATTGTGGTGTTTCAACAGGACTTGCCCTTTCACTGGATCTCACGAGTGACAGAGTTTGGACAGGAAATAAATCATTCAACGAAGGGGTGGAAATCCACACGTATCCGTTTAACCATCACTGAAATCGAACTCCCAAAGCTCTGGGTCGGCAGAGGTGGTTGATACATTATCATTATGGTCAGGTTTCCTCATCTCTCTCCATAGACAACTTGACAAGTTGACCAATTGCTGTTATTGACCTGTGGAGCTTGTCTTTAGTTGCACTTAAATGCCGAACCTGCCGATGCATCTATCAAGAGTGCATTAGCGATGTGTACAAGAATAAGAAATTGGAGAATAAGCATAAAAGTGCTCTGTGCACTTCGCACATGTATAATTCAGTGGATGGAAGCTCTCTGTCAGGCTACAGAATTCCTGCTCAGCGCAGAGTTAATCAGGCATCACTCAACATTTCTTAACCATCTCAGCACAGTCATTACCAAAAAGGGGAGACAGTGAAACTCTGATATCATAATTACAGCAATTTTCAATAAAGCACTGGGGTCATTACAGTAATTTCAGAAATATTAGCCCCCTCGTCTCATCCTCGGAAGACTGAGCAGTCCAGCACCGTGGTGTCAGTTACATGTGCCGCATTTTGCTGTAATTTGTCACAAGCATGGTTTCCTGGCACTACTTACAGCCCACGTGTCCACAACACTGGTAGAAGGTCAAGTGCTCCACTGTGTCAATGCCACCAGAACCTCGTTTATTAGAGGGGCAATTAGTCATTGTGTAGGGCACACAATTCATCTTGGGTTTTTTTTTTTTTGTGTGTGTCGTTGTTGTTTTTTCACATTTGAGCCTTAGAATAAATGTTGCTTTTTTCTTCAAGCACACAAGTTATATTATAATTAGACCAACATTTGCTTTACTGGTTATAACACTGGACGACATTCGAGAGAAACTTCACAACGATGCACTTTATAAGGGGCTGAATAATAGAAAACAGGACATTTTACTGCTCGCTTACAATGTGTGAAACAAGGAGACGGCAGGTTAGTTGTCCTCAGCTGTTGTTCACATTTCATCTGCTGATGACAGTAAAATATGTACATTCTCAGCAGAAGCAGCCCATGCAGTAGGCAGGATGTCATGTTTACCAGGCTCTCTTCAGAGCACTGCCGCTACCACTCAAACTCCTCCCCACCAGGAAGACGGGGATATCAGTGCAGCATATGCCAGATGAAGATGAGTGCTCACTTCTCTTTTTGCTGCATGAACTTTGCTGTAGCTCTGCAAATGTGGTGCGCATGTGTTTCTCGGCGAGAGCGAAGATCTTCAGCGCACTGTGTTTCCTGCTCTAACGCTGCCAGGAAGGGACTGGCGTTTGCTCGACGAGACGAATCTGAGCGGAGGAAGCGAAACAGAAGAGCTCCTGCAGGAACTCCTGGTGCGGGGATCAGGGCTCCACTGCCGTAGCAGGGAGCAGATTTACCCGGACAGAAAAACAGAGACACGGAGAGTCAGTTTTTAGATGGTGGAGATTCATTTAATTCATGTTAATTTCTCTGTAGAGCAGAAAGGTCAGAAGGTTACCTCAGTGTAGCGCTCCACTGTAGACTCACAGGGAGCATCCTGTGGGTCTGAGAGGCAACGGCACCGATGTTTCCTCTGCTTCCTGGCAGCCTGTAATTGCATTTAGAGAGAAAAATTAAATTTGCCTCAGGAGGGAGAGACACTGTAACGTCTGCTCTGCTATTACAGGCTTCACACACCCTTGTCTGAAATGCATTGCTAATCACCATCACTCAAACCACGCAAATGTGGATAGCAGGATTTAGCACAAAGAGAGGCTGAAGACTTGTGTACCTGCCACACACAAACATACACACACACACACATACACACAAACATACACACATACACACACACAGGCTCACTTACATACTCGCCTGAATACACGTGTGTGTGTGTGTGTGTGTGTGTGTGTGTGTGCAACTTTGCGCTCTCGCTATATGTGTAAATTGCATGTGCTACTACACTCAGTCGACTTCTATACAGGAGCAGGTCACCCCAACACAGACAAAGGTGTCGTAACACCAGAGGCCTGTAAAACACACAATAATATTCAAACATATTCACTGTAAATGATATTAAGGGAATCATATTTCAACAATTCTTTACAGCAGATTAAAAAATGAAGACAAAGAGAAATAAATCATGAAAAACATACACAGTGCACATATGTCACATTATTTAAGCCTGAAAATGTCTTTTTAAACCAATTCTGTAGATCATGGTACTTTCAAAACCAGTCGATTATTCTTGCCTTGTGCATATTTCATTTTTTTAACTGAAAGCACAGATGGGGGGATAAGGTTTTATACATAAAAACAGTAAAATAGTAAGCAAAAAGTGTTGCTTAAATCATATATACAGAGCTGACAAACCATACCCAAGATTTACAATAAAGCTCACAGAACAGTGAAGGGTTTGTGGCCTGCCACCTGTAATGGAACACAGTGGCAAATAGCATGATGGTGTCAGTACTGAAAAATCTGCATTCATATAGATCATGTCACCATAATACAGTGCTGATAAAAAGTTCTATTTCTATCAAAATCTTAATTTAAAGTTGCTCTATAACTTGTTTATTAATTTTTCAATGTGTGTCTAAAAGGTAATGCACAGTATTTTTTCTCCTTACTCAAAATGTTATATTATCAGGACGGTAACTACGTTATATAATATTCTTTGTGGTAATATCTATTTTTCACATATTTTACAAAACTACTGTGTAGGGCCATTGAAAAACTTGTAAACAATCCAAAATACAACACTGTCAATATCTAAAATATATATTCATTCATCGACGCTGTCAATTCTTTGGCTCATTCAAAACAAATGTAAAAGAGTAGCATTTTATAGAAACTCTTCATAGAAGCACAAGAAAACATGACCACATGATCTGTGTAAACATTGTCAATGTTCAATTTCCAATTTTAATACTAAAGGACTTTGTGTTGATGGCATATCTGTTTGCTTTTGCCATTTGTTCCTCTGGCAGCAAGAAATTAAGAAACTCAAAGAAAAGAACTGATTTAAAGATCTACTTCTCCTGCAACTAATTCAGAAGCAGTTGAACAGCTGAACTGTTTCTCTACTTCACTACATATTTAATATCTCTACATGTCTTACTAAAGTACACCAAACTTACTGACCCCTGGACTAGACAAGAATGGATGTAATTTATCTGATTAATGCAAGATTATTTAATATTTTATTTACAATTTTGCCAACAGAAAGATGCAAGTAATAAAACCATTTACACTGTCATAAAGGTGAGATGCAGAGATAATGCTGTCAGTAGAAGAACATTTCTCTGAAACAGTCACATTTGGGAGACCAGCACATCATGTATCTTTGAGCTCCTTTATAAGCCTCCAAAAATGGCAAGATTGTCCATACAATTAATCATGCTATTTAAATAGCAATTTAATAGAAGTTTCCAGAAGGGCTCAGTAGTTCAGAAAATGTATTTGTCCTGTCTTTACAACTGAAGGAGTTATAAAATCAATGGGTTCCTATGGGAAGATGGAGGGATGAATGAAAGGATAGAAGGGATGGATAGACAAGTGGCATCAATTTGAAGTGCAGTTTGGTGACTGGGCCCGGTAGTTCAATTAATACAGCAAATTTAGATCTCCTATCTATATACAGCTGAAGGAGTTATAAAATCAATGGAATCCTATGGGAAGATGGAGGGATGAATGAAAATATATAAGGCACTGACAGATGAGTGCAGTCAATATGAAGCACAGTTTGGTGCTTGGGGTCAGCTGTTAAGTCCTTTCACCGAGTTTGATGGCTATAACTTGGAAATTAAGGGTGTTACAAAATCAATGAGTTCCTATGGGAGGATGGAGGGATGAAAGAAAGGATAGAAAGGGTGGATAGAGGAGTGGTTTTGAAGTGCAGTTTAGCACTCGGGGGTCAGATGTTTAGAGGTATCACCAAGTTTGATGTATATACCTTGAAAATTAAGGGAGTTCTAAGATCAGTGGGTTCCTATGGTAGGATGGAGGGATGAGTGATATAAAGACTGGATAGACAAGTGACACCAGTAAGGTGAGCGGGTTCAGCTGTTGAGTCCTTTGACTGAGTTTGATTACTTGAAAATGAAGGTACTTATAAAATATATGTATTCCTATTGGAGGATGGAGGGATACAAGGGATGGATAGATGAGTGGCATCGGTTTGAAATGCAGTTTGGTGACCTGGCATGTTTAGTTGTTCCAACTTTAGTTTAATTCTAAAACCGGTGAGTTAATATGGGAGGTTGGAGGGATGCAATAAGGAATTAATAAAGAATGTTTGGAGAGAAAGAAATGAATGTTTAATGATATTAGCGCAGACTAACGTTATATACGTACTTGGGTGGCTCCAGCATTTAAAACACAGGGACTTAAAGAGGCTAAAAAATGAATTGAAGTAAATGGGTGAAAAGCAAGTGATGAAATAGAAGGAAAAAGTGAAAAGTGTGAGTGATTTCTGATATAGGGGTCACTATAAAAAGGACAAGCAACTCTTTCGGTTATACAAAGGTTTCAAGAATGTTTGGTGGTTATAGCTTATAGACAGGATATTAAATAATGTTTAATTGTACTGGTGGAACAAGAAGAAGAAGTACGAAAACAGCAAGGAAACTGATTCAGGATCAGTAATACGGGGGATATTAGCCACACCACTATGATAGAGATGGTGCAGTGCTTAAAATTCCACATTTTTAATCTTGGTTAATGATACAAACAATTGGACAGTGATCAGCTATATCTGGTGGAAATGCCACAACAGAGATGTATTTATGAGGTCTGTGTGCAAGTATTGTTAATTAAAGTAGATTTGCCAGGATTTGTTATATTCATTCATACATGTTCATGTTGGTTGTGAATTAAAATCCATACAGAGAACCTGCGACAGCCATTGTAAGTTGGAATCACCCATAAGGTCTGATGACATAAAAGGTAAATGAATAAAGTTCTGAACAACATTAGGTGGTGCTGAGGGCGGTCGGTGTAGCCTTGCTGCAGTTCAGCTTCATTTATCATTCACACCTAACTGCACATTCAGGATTAAGCATTTATATTGTCTAGGAAGTGAAACAGACATTAATGCAGATATATGATCTGACCTAAAAATGTTATAGCCATCTAAAGATACCTCAGCATCAGACAGGACTCTGTGTGAATGAGAATATCAGGATCACCCTGTGATATTAATAAGTTAATAAAAAATCTATCTTAGAAAATAAGATCCTTTAATAAAAAAGCCCAGACCTATTATATATTTAGTTATTTATTTATTTTGTAGGTGGACCATTAATGAAAGGTGTATTTGCAGAATTCATTTGAATGCGTGCAAGGGTTCTCACCCAAGACCTTTGAGTAATAGGTTTATGAGATGCTCCTACAAATGTAGGACTTTGTGCAGTGCGGTTATGACTGCTCTGTACAAGACCTCGAAGGCTCGAAGGTGAGTGTTAGATGGATAGATTGAATAGATGGAACCTGTCCAGCATAAAAATGTTGAGCTTTAAAAATGACAGAAGCTAAAATACCAAAGCATGTTTCAAATACCAACAAAATGTTTCATGTTGTTAGGTAATATATAAGAGCTTGACTTCATTACGCATTTATACCACTGGAGTCATGATTAGAGTATGCAGTCTCAACTGTATTTTCAGAAAGATCTGCCTTCACAAAATGAGAATCAGTGCATGGAATTACTGAGCGCTCGAATCTGGTGACATGGACCCCATTCTTCTGCAGCCTGGATCCTGGATGATCTTCACTCTTCTGTGTTGAGTTCTTACATATAGGAAGGACTGCACCTGCCTCCTGGACAGAGCCTCACGGCCAGGTCATCAACAGGAAGGACTGCACCTGCCTCCTGGACAGAGCCTCACGGCCAGGTCATCAACAGGAAGGACTGCACCTGCCTCCTGGACAGAGCCTCACGGCCAGGTCATCAACAGGAAGGACTGCACCTGCCTCCTGGACAGAGCCTCACGGCCAGGTCATCAACAGGAAGGACTGCACCTGCCTCCTGGACAGAGCCTCACGGCCAGGTCATCAACAGGAAGGACTGCACCTGCCTTATGTTTGTTTGCCTGCTTTAACGAAGGCTTTATGAAACATGGGACCTATTTTAGTTTGAAAAATATGATCACTACATTTTGCTCTCACTTTAAACTCATTTATCAGAACCGATAGTAAAGACTGCAAGATTTTACTTACTTGGAACACAACCCAGTGGTAACAGCTTTTCAAAGCATAGGTAGTTCTGGCTTCTCAAAGACTAGGAGATTAGGACAGTGGCAATGCAGCTAGAAGCACATAGCACAGAATTAGCCTCTTTTCCAATGTAGGGACAAAGAGGAGAGAGGAGACGTATATTGGCAGGAGGGTCTTGAGGATGGAACTTCCTGGCAAGAGGAGGAGAGGTAGACCTAAGAGGAGGTTTATGGATGCAGTGGTAGAGGATATGAGAGTGGCGGGTGTGTCAGTGGAAGACACTCAGGACAGGGCTAGATGGAGGAGTTTGATCCGCTGTGGTGACCCCTAAACGGGAATTGCCGAAAGAAGAAGAAGAAGGGACAAATAGTCACTAAGGCCAAGACAAGCTGTTCCACACCGTTCTGGACTCCCGAGACAAGATAAGATTACTTGTTCTGCAAGTGCTGTTCTGGAAATCAAGGCCATGGGGCACATGTTGCAGCAGTGAGTTCTCCTCATGAGTATGCAGCATATGTTGCTAAACAACTCTGGTCGCCGGACATAGAGGCGATCGCTGCATCCCTGTGTTAAGTCTTCCCATATGAATGACCCTGCGGACCTGAGCACAGTTAGCTACCCATGTGGACTGTTTCTATGTGTTCTATGCAGAACCATGTTCATATTGAAATGCCATTGGGATAATTACTGTCCTTAGTCGCAACTGTCCTGCCCCACAGTGGACAAAAGTCTCTGCACAAATGTCGTCGCATATATGCCGTGTGATGTATGTGCTTATAAGCACCGGAGCCCTGCTATTTTTGCTGATTCTCTGGAGTAGCATGCGAGCTCTGGGTACCTTCGTGCTATTTATATCTGTGTATTTGAAAGGAGGCAGAGACATATAGCTCCATATTGAAGATATGAATCACGAAAAAGGTTTTTTACAACTTCTCTCAAAATGCTTCTGTGAGACTAAAATGTCACTTTGAATCCATTTTATTCCAAATACATTTCTGTGATTTATTTTAAAACTAGTAATTTGCTGTTGTAAACAAATATCACGACAATTACAATGTGAATTTTACCATTGCAGCAAGTCTGAGAGGTACTTCTGGCCATGTAGTCACATACATTTTTTCTTTCAAATAAATCATTGGATTTATTTCCTCAGCCTGTTCCAGATCAGTCCGTCCAGGTGTTTCACTCCTGCAGTTTCATGGGCCCCCGCGAAGGCCGATTATCGCACTGCTTCTTGGTGGTTAGTCAGTGGTTGATTCAAATCCCCAACCTCAGCTTTTTAGTTGAATAAAAACATTCGTTTTGAAAGCCTCCTTCTATATCTGTTATGAAGTGCTTTTCACAAGATGGGGTGAAAATGCTATGAAATTCTATGGAAAAGTAACAAAACTTTAAGAGAAGATATTCCTCAGAGACAATTTGGGATGCCTTGGTGTGTGCTGGAGAGGGGGTTTCAGAGTTCAAGGGAGGCTTAGATAGGCATCAGAATCCTGTTTTCATTTAGCAGGCAGTTTGCCAGCAAGACAGCAGGAAACCGAATCTCTGGCTGTCTTTTCATCACAAGTTGAAAAGGCACAGAGTTTCCTCCTCGTGCAGCTGGTGCTAATTAGCTCACCCTGGAGATTACCCAGAAGGACACTAAACACCACACCCCCTCACAAACCTCCCACAATGGCAGACCCAGCCCATCAGCCAAAAACAAAAGGAGATGTTTTTTTGCTTGGTGCAAGTTAGAGAGGACCTGCTGCTACCGCCGGGATGAAGACAGCCGCCTCCCCACGGGGCAACGGTGCCCGTCCACGCCAAACTGAAGCGTGATGGGCAAAGTTGCAAGGAAATGCTGTTGACAAACTATGTCATCAAATTTATGAAAGTATTTTCATCGTTAATATGATATTAGAACAGTGACACCTGTGGGCATGGCATGGTTTTTGATTTAAGTTGGGATCCTGTCACTACATGATATGTTGCTTAATGTTTCACCTCAGATCCAGGGACGGAGAAGTCTTAGTGATGCACACAATTTGAAGTACCCAGAGAGTTTTTGCTAATTTGATCGCTGTGTTAATTATAGCCTAAATAAATTATTCTTAATTGCCTACCCCTTCTTTATACCATGTCAGCTCTTGGAATACCTACAAATTATATTGGGTTACAGTGCATATTTAATGTTCATTTCACTTATAATTTTCACTTGAGTACCCTGTTTATTGGAAACATCAGACATTTCGCATGTTTGAGTGTTCTGACCTCTCCCCGTTTTTGAGGAAAAGAGCATCAGTACAGCTCACTCGTCAGTCCTAATTGACCACATCTTTGATTATCCGCTGAATCCTTAAAAACTCTCTTCTCATTAGTGTTCAATACCTCTTATGTCTTCAAAAAGACACATATAAATTCCCTCTGAACTGGCAGAGCCAATCCCAGTAAACGAAGGAGTCCAGTTAATTTTATCTTTAATATAGCTTTCAGGAAGAGAAAGACTGGAAGAAAGGGAGAGGAGGGACCCATAGAAAGCAAGGCCTTATCAGACAGCTTCATTAAGCATGTGGGCTAAAAGAGTATGTAGGTTCATAATAGCTATCAAAACCAAGAATTCAGATTGGGGAAATTGGAAGAATTATATAGTCTCATCCGGTCATATTTAAAAATGTGAAATGTGGTGAATTCAAGCTTTCTTTCTGTTCTGGGGAGATGCATTTTACCACATAATTTACAGTATACCACATTATTTCACACAAAACATCACAATGTTTTTGGATGAATCTTCAGTATAAGGACTACTGCTGGTAACTCATTCTCTTAGGGAACTTATTCTCTTAACCCTGCACTGTTAAGCAACTATAATCTGTTTATCTGCTTTAGTACTCGTGATTAGAGCATGATATAAGGAGTTGTGGTGTAGTATATTAAAAAAAGTTATGTTTACAAACTTTACAGATTTTGTGTGATTTATGAGGCCTTAAGAGTTAAGATATAGGTCTTATATAATCGCATTACTGGCATCATTACATGGTTGCCTTGATAGAGTGCTTGGTGAGATTATGAAAGACTTCAGTTAACCAGGATGACAGTCAGTTTGTAATAATGTATTTTGTCTGACACAGGGTAATTCTATTCCTATCTGGTGTGATTTGTGTTGCTCAAGATCATATATATGTTCCTTTAAAGGAATGATTGAAGATCTCTTGGTCTTTGGCCAAACCGTAACCCAAGGCTCAGTGATATCACACTGTGGAAGCCTTGAGCTGATTAGAGAAACAATTGCCTCTCCTCTTCCATTATTTCCCTAATGTATTGCCTGATTTGGGACATGGATCATTTATGCCCTGCCTGATCAGTCTGGAGACAAGTGTCAGTGTCTGCTAAACGACTTCACTCCATATTACGTTTTAAATCTTCATGCAGAAGATTGCTCCCTTTTCCATTTCTGTAATTATGATTATGTTTCTGAACATTGTTTTAAAAATGAGCTCCAATGAATGCCTTCAAGCCCCCGTGAAACACTGCTCCACAGCGCTTTGCTGAAATGGAGAACAGATTGGTCATGTCCGACTGGCACTTCCGTGCCGAGTCTTCCTTGCAACATATTGTTTGTTTTTGATTTTCTTTATTAACTCGGGAGCCATGAGATAGGAAGATTCTATTAAACTCTAGGAAGAGTTTCTAGAGAGAGACAGAAAGAGAAAATTTGAGTTCTTTGTGTGTGTGTGTGAGTGTGTGTGCTCGTGCATGCGTGTGCGGCGTGTGTGCATGCATGTGTGTGTGTGTGTGTGCGTGTGTGTGTGTGAGGGCATCTATGCTTGCCATCATTTCTTGTCTCTGGGATGGATGGTGATTGTGAAGTTTGCAGGAGGAGATATGTGAAGAATTTGAGAACTGAAAGAAAAAGAACCAACAATATAATCCTCCCTCTCTCCTTGGATTAATGTAATACATCTTACATAAAATTTGCTGAAATCCAATTTAATGGATGAAGGTTATTACAAATAAAGCATTGTGGAACTACAGAGGGACTCTGGGAGGAATAACAGAAGGGCATGCTGATAGAAAAGGGGGAGTCCTATTGGAATCATTTCTTTTCATCATTGAGGTATCACCATGAAAGGGAAAAGGTGGTGGATTTCATTTGGGTCTTTTGTTCAGTGCTTGTCATTGAACTCGTGCAGGGGGGCAGGGGGGGCAGAGGTGGGCGGGGGGGGGGGGGGGGGGCAGGGGTGGGGGGGGGGGGTGTTCAGTGCACACTGTGCTGAGAGGGATGTGTTCTCGGATTTATTGCGTCTTGCTTGCCAGTGAAGAATGACTGAGAGCAGGAGGAAGCAAGAACAAAAAAAAAAAACGTAAGGAAATTTAATTAATGCTGTTATCACATTTGTTTCACCTGCCGTGCTGGTCCTATGGTTCTGAGATGTGAAACGACCTCCCATGAATCTCAGAAATTGCCAGAAATTCACACACGCCTGAGTTGGACTGTTGCCTCGGTGTGTCCTGAAGTACTTCAATTACTGTCATTCAGCTCCTCGAGGATGTGTTCATGACAGGAAGCTGGTGTAGGTGCGGGCCAAATCTAGGGCAGTGTCACTCGGGAGAGCGCCCCCCTTTGGTCTGTGGAGGCATGGTACCTACACTGGCTTCTTATCTACCTGTTAGATCACAGGGAACATTCATGAAAAAGCGCAACCTCCAGCTCGCTCTAGATTTGCTCTCCCAGTGAAGCATCTGCACCAGCTGCTGTACAGCTGAGGGTAACGACCAGGGGCTGGGTCAAAGGTCAAAGGTCATCTGCCATATCTGCTGAAGTGACCCTTAGTGACCTTCAAGTCATGAAGTCTAAAAAGGAAACCAAATTGTCTGCTCAACAGGAAACGATATAGCTCACACCAATCCTACGTCATAAGAACTATGAAACATATCACAGCTTAAATATCACAGCTTAAAAAGCGTCCTTGGGTATGAGAAAGGCGCTATATAAATTTAACTTATTATTATTATTATTATTATTATTAAATGTCTGGATACACAGTTCGCATATGTTCTTTTACATAGAATAGAAGTATATATATATATAAGTATATATAAGTATATATATGGATATACACTCTCACTGTACTAAAATTACACACTCATTTGTTCACACTTTAGTTTCAACGTCCACCTGCAGGTCTAAGTCATCGTGTTCAGATGACCGTGCTGGACTGCAGACACAGCTCAGAATAAAGGTGCCATTACAATATTGATGATATCGATGTTGCACTGAGAGGTGCAGAGCACAAAACCAAACAGCCCCATAGATTTGCATACAAGAATATTTAATAGAATTTCAATGTTACTGAATATTTTATAATTGCTTCCAGTGTAGCCACACGCTGCCAAAACCACGTACAACTTCCTTAATGCTGAACGCTTTCGCTGCGTGTCTCAGGCGTAGGCCATGGCGTTGAGAGCTCCGGTGTTGGTGGTGTTGGACATCTCCGGCTACAGTCCTGGGTTATGTTCCCCAAGCTCAGATCATTAGTCATTGGTGAGCTGCTGGCTAGGTTGGGGGAGGGGGGGGGGCAGCACTAACGATGCTCTTGTGCTTGTTTGAGTCCAGACACCGTTAACCTTTAGTGCTTTTCCTCACTTTTTTCAATTGTCACCTTGCGGTTACCATGGTGACCTTGGCAAGGGAACTTTGCAGTCCTGGAGTGTTCTGTGTGCTCCGTGTTCCAAGAATGCAGAAATCAGCTCACCCCAAGGAGGCATGCTGACCTTTTAAACACCGCCCTTAACGAGCTTCCATTTATATCGCCCGGGCTGCAAGTCTCATGCACAAACCCCTTTATAAACTTTGCCTCATCTGGCCCTCTTGAGCTCGTCTTGACTCTGCCGCCTTTCGTCAGCTCAACAGTCCTTAACTGAAGCAGCTGAACGAACTTTGCATGCATCCAAATGTTTTCATGGCTGTTACAAAAAAAAAAGAGCCATGTTTTCTGCCCCTCTTCTCAGTCTTACTCAACACGAGTCTCATGTCAGTGTTCGTTGTATGTGTGCGTCCTACACTAGGGCTGTCACGCTAATCTTGGATCCTGTGTACCAATTATTAGTCTTGCTAAACCTTCATCCAGTAGTGATTGTAATATAACTACTGTATTAGATGCAGCTGCAATGCTGCTCTCGTGATTGTAGTGGATGAGTTAGATGTCGCGCTGTCTGAAGGTGAATTAGCTGCCATTCTCATTCTGCCACAGACATTTGCACCTGCTTTGATCCCAGCCTATTTATTTTCATTAGAAGAGACCAAGTCAGAGGACTATAATAGCTGTGAAACCGTAACTATTCCAGGAGAAGTATTATCATCCTTCTTCATTAGCCACGGCTGTCAAGAGAAAACAAACCATAGCTGTGTGCCACATGCCTCCCTTGGTAGACTGCAGCTTCTGAACCTAACAGGACCCGCCCGGGGACAAGCAGTGGTTGGGCTGTTAGACAGAGGTATCAGCTTCCTTCACACATCATTCATGCATATCTGCCCCAAATGAGCATATTCATACAGAAAAAAAATAAATGTACTGGATAAAACTGCCATTGCTAGGCGGGTTTCCTTAGTGTATGTGTCAGCTGAAAGATTCAGTCTCACGGTCCTGTGACAACAGTCGTTAATAAGCCTTAATGAGACATATTTTACTACAGAAACATTTATCCTGTTGAGGATAGATTGCAAAATTTGTACACACATCACAAATAGCAGAGAGCCACATGAACTTGTAAACATTACACAGCGATCCATGAGGGGCACCTACAACTCTTAAAGCTATAACATCTGGAATTTATCAGCAAAAAATAATAAAATAAAGGTTTTGTTTAGTGTTTTCGACCCCCCTCCAGCAGTAGAGAGTAGATTATAGAAAACTCATGCTGCAGGTCTTGGAGCATTGTGTTCTATCGCTGATAAACTCAGTGGAAAGCTGTTCCCAAAGCTACATCTCACCATGTCTCCTAGATACACCGTTAATTCATGTAATAACGGTCTGGTCTAAGCTAATTTCCCCATGGAGAGACAAAAAAACTTGTTTTTACCTGCACTCCAACATTCTTGCTTCTCTTGTCAGATCTGTAATGTAACTATGTACTCAATCTTTTTCCTTATATGAAAGTGCATTGTGTTACCTCATGGAAAGTAGAAGGTTGGGAAAATGGAAGATGTATACAGAGGATTATGTATACAGTGGCCTTAACAGAGCAAAGGGATTTAAAAACCTCTGGAATATTATGCAAATATGGATGCAAAGTGTAAAATCACAACTTTCCACTTTTTTTTTTAGGATTTTAAGGATTTTGTCCCACTGCTTATACATATTTCATATAGTAAACTGTATAGTTAAAGTATGAATGTAGACTTCAGTGAGGACAATTTTGTAGTTATAAAACCGAGGGAGACCTCAAATTGCAGTTTAATTATCTTTCCCTCTGGAA
Source organism: Brachyhypopomus occidentalis (assembly GCA_020368025.1). Classification (NCBI taxonomy): domain Eukaryota; kingdom Metazoa; phylum Chordata; class Actinopteri; order Gymnotiformes; family Hypopomidae; genus Brachyhypopomus; species Brachyhypopomus occidentalis. The sequence continues at coordinate 5,273,264 of JAGXOD010000072.1, forward strand.
AGGAAATGACAGCTGACCTTTGAAGCAAATGTCTCCATATGCACATATGCATGGTAATGCTATGAGGAGGGAAATATGTACTCAAACATTCATTAGTGACTATGGGTATATGGTGAAAGAGGCTCTATATTTGGTTTAGGCCAAAAAGCCTAAAACATTGACGAGTCTGCCCTACTTGAAACCATTTTTGAGCTGATGCTAATGGCCTAAAATTATTTTTCAGCATTTGAAATGTCTGGGCCTTGTTATAATCACACTGCTGTGTGAAACGCGTGTTCTGTGCTTCTCCGTCAACTGAGTATGAACCCCTTGCCCCCTCAGTGCTAACCACACTGTGTATGGCTTTACTAATTTAATTGGGCCAAGCAGTGGACACAGTATGCACCAGCATCCACAAGTGCAGCTTAGCATCCACGTGGTGTCATAGCCTAAATATACTTCCTGAGGAATTGCATAGAGATTCTTGTCCATGTAGTGTCTCCATTTGTTGGTGTCAGGTAGAACCTTTTCATGAAGGACATACCAAGGACCATTAAGGGACTGTTCTGTTTGGTGCGAAAGGGCTAAAAGTGAGAACCTGAATATATTATCATATCGTATTTTCATTTTCTTCACTTGAGCACATGAACAATTTAGCATGGGCACATTTTGTCAGTGTGACTCTACAAAACACATGCTAAGGAGAGGAGAGCAGTGACCCTCTGTGACCCCCTGGACAGCAGAGCAAGTGTCTTCCTCAGCATATTCCTGTGGACGCAGTGACTTTTAACTTCTTGCTACCATGAAAATGAAATATGACTTTTTCTTAAGGTTTTGTTAACTTTTAATGTTATCTGGGGTCCTTTAATTCTATTTCTCTGATGTACCATGAAGGGATTTGAATGGGGCACCTTGGGTATCTAGATATTAGGCAGCATTGTTCACAGTATAAAAGACCACAGATCACATCTCTGCTTCCATAACCCCTTAAGTATAATCACTGTTGCTGTGGTGGCATGGTGCATAAGCCCCAAATATGACCACAGAACCTCTGAATGAAGGTTTTTTAGGCTTAAAGATCTGATAGGGTTGTGATCCTCACAACCCAATCAAGAAGCTTTAAAAAGAGGTGTGATTATTTTCTCAAAACCACTTATTGCTTTAACTACTGAAGAGCAGGCCTACCTTGTCTTGCTAATTGACACACCGTATAAGCATCCCAATGGATTGCCGAAGACACGCTTTTAGAGTAGCACAGAGAGAAACGCTCTTACTATGAGAGTCTGTCAAAGAGTAGTTAGCACTTAAACTGCCGTGCCGTATGGCAGCTGGGGTGGAGAAAACCAATACGGCCATAATTTTGTGCTGATTGTGTTCTGAGCCTGCAGTAATGAAGGCCTGGGCAACCCCAGCGCGGGAAGCAGGCTGTCTGAGAAGACAGAGGGAGGAGGCTGAGATTAGATTCTGCAGGGAGGTTTTGTCTGAGAGATTGGCTCTTATCACCAGGCTCCATTCCACCGCCCCTGTATCTGTAGATGAGGAGACACCAAACCAAAGAGAGAAGGGGAGGAGAAAAAGAAAAAAAATGATGGATACTGTGGCGTTAATGATGGATACTTAGTGCTGTGGTCGTTAATGGCAGAAACATGCTGTTTCAGGGCTACAGCCGAGCTTGTTGAAAGAGAAAGCAGCATATGTATCCATGACAGGTAGTGGTGTCGGTCTTGTAGCAGTATTACTGGAGAGGGCCAATTTGTCAGCCTTTGTTTAACATTTATGTACGCATAACTCCCCTCACGAAGCTACGGTATGAACGCTGCTCATGATACTGTATGACTCTGCATCCCTTCACTTTTGTAAATGTCTGCTTTATGAAAATACGTGCATTATGCAAATGTCTTATGTAGCTGTGTCTCAGAATTTGTGATATTTCATATTCCGTTATGTTATGGTTACAGTAAACAGGGAATCCTCTTCAGTGAGGCCATTGTTGGTGTTACAGGATCCTTCCCAACTATTGCATTGTGCATTGCATTTGCTTCATGCACTATTGATAAATTGTGACTTTACTAATTTTACAGATGTGATTTTTTTATTATTGAAATGTACTCATCTTTTGTTCTGTGCACTACAGTATGACAGTATGTGGAGTCTGTGGACGGTGTGGGAAAGAGTATATTAAAATCAATATACATGTGTTCAAACTGAAAACAAATTTAATCACGTTACAAAGGAACCTCCCTCAACCACCCCCCCCCCCCCCCTCCCAGTTTCCAGTGTTATCAGCTAAGCTAAGCTTCTGTCTGTGCACGGACATGGAGAAGGCCCCATGCAATCAGGTTCTGGTTATCAGCAGATGTGGCAGGCAGGTCAGGTCAGGTCAACTCCTCAGCTCCTCAGAGGCATCACGTCGCCTTAATTGAAATCAGCCTTTTCACCTTCAGGCTGTCGTGGAAATCCATCTTAGAAAGGCACAAGTGTTTACCAGTCAGGCATATGGGAAGCCATTTGAAAATAAATTGCGTTTTCAAAATCTATTTGCTTTATGGTTTTATCTCTCTAGTTAGCCATACAGGAAGGTTAGTGTGCAGGCATTAGCCTCTCTATAAGTACATTTCCCATCAATAAAGATGCAAAATCTTGCTTTGAAATTTTGCTATATTTTGATTGGCTCAGTACCCATGTGTACTGTGATTTTGATTGGCTCAGTACCCATGTGTACTATGATTTTGATTGGCTCAGCAGATCTTTGTTATCTGAAACATATCCCAAACAGGGCTAACTGCTAGACCTGTCACTATAACTAATTCTGTTCAACACTAGCATACGTAACACAAGTGGAAATGCATCCTTTAATACATTTAATACATAGCTTGGGTGTTTGAGAGCTCCAGCAGGGTTTTATATTAAAAGTACCATTCATTAATAAAGCCTACATTACCCAGAAACCTTGCTCACTTAGTTCATGATAACCTTGACAACCCATTTTTTGCATTTATTCCCATGACATTTCATTATAATTTTAAACATCTTAATATGCCTTCACAAAAGTCAGACCTAGTGTCATTACCCACTGCTGTGTGGTTGGGATCGTGTAGTGGGTAACAATTTCGCTACCTTGAGAGTTTGGGGTTCAATCCCCTTCCTGGGGAAAGTGCACTTTGCTATACGAACAGGAGTCCTTGGGCAAGACGTCTAACATTTCATCTGGCTACCTTTGGAACATGACTGAAATTGCAAATTGCACTGGATTAGAGCATATTCCAAAGGTATATATTTAAATCCAGTCATTATTTGAATATTTGTATTAGCATAGTTAACATCATTAGCATAGTATATGCATCTTTGTAGTTCAGCGTTTATAAGGTTGTGCACCCTTATTCATAATATTTGCTAGCAAGATAAATGGAATATTTTTTACACAGCTGCAGTAATTCCACAATGAATAAATGTTACATTTATGCATCCACTACATATTTCTCTGTAATGCTGTGATGGATCATTCTGAGCTCCAAACTTGTTTTCTAAACCTCACTAATTCTGTGACATTTGTTAGCTCCATTGTGCAATTTATATTGTGAAATGTGCCTGAAATTAAGCCAATGAGAGGTCTCATCAGAGGAGGAAAATTATGCCTTACATTTACTCTAAATGTGCTCATTTATTTAATCAATGTTCTAAATTGCACACTGTTGAATAATACTTCACTATTGAGCTTTCACTCTTTTTTGTTTTACACAGGGGAAATTCTCTGTCTCTTGTTTGTGTGCCATAAAACGAATCCCTCAGATGGTTCAAGAAAGCTAATAACTCGGTTTTGTCTTTTATTATTAATATCGTCGGGTGAGTCTGGGATGCACAGGAGGCAAATGTTCTCTAAACTCCATATCTGGTATCTGGTGCTCCCGAGACCTGCAGCAGTCGCACTGAGTGTCCCTCTTATTTTAAAGAAGTCTATACTTATCTTGATTTCAAATTTAGAACAATCTATGGATTTGCATTTGATAGTGCACACACACACACACACACACACACACACGTGCGTGTGCGCACATTCATTTGAATTCCCATTTAAAGAACTGTTGATGTTGCATGTGCCTTGTGAACACAAGGCCTTTTCCCCATCATCATGGCACCCGAACACATTTTCATTACCCCGAGGTCGTTGCCCCTTTCACCCTCATGTTTGCTCCCATGAAAATTTACCTTTTTGAATTTTTCTTCTATTGTGTAAAGAACATAGATAGATGTGATTAAAAGCTAGTGGCAGAGGCCCCTTATTAAAGGAATGTCCAACTTATAATGTGCCATGTGGTTGCTCTGCCTGTATTTAATCATGGTCTTCCTCCCAAAATAGGCCCATTCGTTCACTTGTCCTTTATCCCCTACTGCTTCTTTGTCATCTTCCACAGATGTTCCAGATGCTGGTGTGATCTCTACCTCTACACCGTCAGGTCTGGAACATTTTAGCTCCAAGACTGAGATATCTGTTCCCACAACATTGCATTTTCAAATTGCACATTGAATGAAAACAGGTGCTTCATTATCATATGGTTCATGAGATGTGAGATGTGTTCCATTCAACACGCCCTTGTTGACTTCCCTCAGACATATGTGTTACTTCCATTTTCAGGACAGGGGAGGAAAATATAGCAAGGAGAAGACTTTTTTAATAGGAGTGCACTTGCCCTTGGTTGAAAACACAATGTACCCGACTGAAACAATTTCTTAGTAACTACATATGTTAAGTCGGCTGTCATGTATAAAGTGGCCTATTTTGGTACATAAACAGAAGTTGAGAAATCTGGGAAATTAAATATTCTTGAAATATTACAGAACCAGTTTTATTGCACCACTTATAAAAAGTTTTGCTTTCCATTTTCTCATAGTTTCGTAATGCACTTTTGCAATGCCTTCTGGGTAAATTATGTTCCTGAATTTTGCCATTCTGTTGACTTGTCCCCACATCTCTAAAGGTCCATCAGACCTCCAAAGGGTCATCTAACAAATCTAATTTAATGTGATAATGGTATGGCCTCAGGATCTCCAAATGTAGCTTAAGAAATGATGGTACAGTCCTATTGCCAAGTTCTGTGGCCAGAAGATTTATCCTGACTAAGAAAATTTATGTTTTGTTGATTTTGCTCAATATGGCCCATATTGTTCCATGGATATTATTGCATTCATCATTTAGATTGTGTGTTCAGTGGGCTATTATAGCAATATCATTAGATAAAAATTGTGATTGTGACATGTATGGTCCTTTAAAAGCGAACTTGAAAATAATATGATCTGCAAATAATCAGTCAGCACAACTGTCAGTGTTACTATGCAAATGCAACATGCCCATAATTTGCATATTAATTGCAAATAGTTAATAATCATGTCAGAATAGCTGCCTAACTGTGTAACATCAAGTAATCAAATTGAAAAGTCATTTGGCATAAGAGATGCCATTAACTGTGCCATCTCTGTTCTGTTCTGTTCTTAATTCCGCTACATTTACACTGCAGTTAGCCTGAATGGCTAACAATGCTGAACCTGGGACCAGGAGACATGTTAAAACGTAGGGTTGTTCTCGTTGTGGGACCAGGAGACATGTTGACTGGGACCATGTCGTTGTTCTGTCTATGACTGGGACCAGGAGAGGGCCATGTCGTTGTTCTGTCTATGACTGGGACCAGACGAGACAACGAGAATAAAACGAGGGCCATGTCGTTGTTCTGTCTATGACTGGGACCAGGAGACATGTTAAAACGTAGGGCCATGTCGTTGTTCTGTCTATGACTGGGACCAGGAGACATGTTAAAACGTAGGGCCATGTCGTTGTTCTGTCTATGACTGGGACCAGGAGACATGTTAAAACGTAGGGCCATGTCGTTGTTCTGTCTATGACTGGGACCAGGAGACATGGACATGTCTATGACTGGGACCAGGAGACATGTTAAAACGTAGGGCCATGTCGTTGTTCTGTCTATGACTGGGACCAGGAGACATGTTAAAACGTAGGGCCATGTCGTTGTTCTGTCTATGACTGGGACCAGGAGACATGTTAAAACGTAGGGCCATGTCGTTGTTCTGTCTATGACTGGGACCAGGAGACATGTTAAAACGTAGGGCCATGTCGTTGTTCTGTCTATGACTGGGACCAGGAGACATGTTAAAACGTGGGGCCATGTCGTTGTTCTGTCTATGACTGGGACCAGGAGACATGTTAAAACGTAGGGCCATGTCGTTGTTCTGTCTATGACTGGGACCAGGAGACATGTTAAAACTAGGGCCATGTCGTTGTTCTGTCTATGACTGGGACCAGGAGACATGTTAAAACGTAGGGCCATGTCGTTGTTCTGTCTATGTCGTTGTTCTGTCTATGACTGGGACCAGGAGACATGTTAAAACTGTCTATGACTGGGACCAGGAGACATGTGGGACCAGGAGACGTTGTTCTGTCTATGACTGGGACCAGGAGACATGTTAAAACGTAGGGCCATGTCGTTGTTCTGTCTATGACTGGGACCAGGAGACATGTTAAAATGTCGTTGTTCTGTCTAGGGCCATGTCGTTGTTCTGTCTATGACTGGGACCAGGAGACATGAGACATGTTAAAACGTAGGGCCATGTCGTTGTTCTGTCTATGACTGGGACCAGGAGACATGTTAAAACGTAGGGCCAGGGCCATGTCGTTGTTCTGTCTATGACTGGGACCAGGAGACATGTTAAAACGTAGGGCCATGTCGTTGTTCTGTCTATGACTGGGACCAGGAGACATGTTAAAACGTTACATTTAATTTAATTTATAGGGACATCAAACCTTTTCTGCATCTGTATTTAATGTATTTTTATTCTCTGTTTATTGTTTATGCTCAATTTTAACAGTGACATTTATTTGTTTAATCAGTGTAGAGTTAAATTAAGTATTGTATTATTAAGTGTTGTTGTTTACATTCTGCTTTTGTTTACTGCAGTCGGTAAACAACGCTTCAAAGACACTATGTACTGTTCATTTGTCAGAGCACTTACTGTTATTTATGTTATTTATAAATGTGTTATGCACAATTTTGTTCCATCAGATAATGTCAGGTGGTATTAGTTTTATGACTTAAATATTGTTTTGATAATTTTAGGAAAGGCACGCTGTTATGTCGATGCTTTTATTTTTATTTTTATGCTTTATTATTTCCAATTTAGAATCATTTTACAAAAAGAACTTTGTTAAAATGTAACTGATGGCATTTGAAAATCGTGCATCAGTTCAGTACAATCTAATGGATAAGGGAAGGTGGAACATAATTAGGAGAGGTGGAGCTGAGGTGGAGCTGAGGTGGAGCTGGTTAATAACTGCTGTTCACACATAGCGGTCCTCAGCCATGTTCAGTGGTCCCAGTGCATGGCTCAGCGCTGGGGAGAGCCTGTAAGCGCTCTATTATCATGGGGCGTTCATTTCTTTTGCCTTGGTTGTGTTTTTACCCCCACAGCAGACAAAAGCTCATTCAGGCAACTTTAATAAAAGTTAAGTGAAAAGATAAATGAGCCAGTGTAAACTCCAAGCCGTAGGAACTCGCCCTCTAAGCAGTCCAGTCTCGCCTGGCTCGGTTCCACGCTGCTGAATGTGCAAGCGTGCAAGAAATCCACTGAACACATGTTAAAGTAAAGCTGTGTTGTCAAAACCCAACATCTGTAAATATATCTGTGGAGATGGATCGGCAGCATCCACCCCCTCCCCTACACCACCCTCAGCTCAGACTCCACCCCTCCACCACACACTCACCCCTGAGCTTTGCCACAGTGAAAGGTGTCGGGGTGAGCAGCTTATCCTGAGAAACAGATGACTCTGGGCAGCGTGGCTAATGTTGCAGCCAGGCCTGTGGGGTGGAGGCCGAGGAGGCAGACAGGCTAGTCCTCACCTTTAACCCCAGCGCTAAATGAAATCGCCCCACGTGCTTATTACTTTACAGGCACAAAGCGTTCAGCACTTCGCCACAGAGGTACCGAGCGCCGAGACCTTTTCTCGCGTAGTTCAATTCCTCGTTTGTCTCTTGGCTAATGATGATGTGCATTGAATAGGGCTGTATAAGCAAAGCAAAGCCCTTCGAGTGATTCATCCTCAGGCATGCTTCCCCTCTTCCTTTCCTTAAGCATTTTATTACTCAGAGGCCAATTTCATTAAAAGCAGAGGAACATAATGATAGTGGTCAGTTGGAAGGATATCTGCTCCCGTTCACAACCGCCTCCTCAATAGCAAAGGCATTATGTACTTTCCTTACTTTTCCACAAAAAAGTTGGAGGCGGGTACATGTACCTATATGACACGCAGACGTAACACACACACTCACGCCCACACACACCCACTTACACACACACACACACACACAACAAACTCTCATTCTGATGGATGTATTCTCTGTGAGAGCTGCAGTGAAAGTGACTTATTCATTCCTTGTGAAGATTACCTCTCTCTCTCTCTTCCTCTCTTCCTCTCTCCCTCTCTTCCTCTCCCCCACCCTTATGGGTGTGCGGGCTGATGGTGTGGTGAGGGAGGGAGATTAAAACAGGTTTTTGAAGTCCCTGAGGTGCGTTAGGTGTGCTGACGGAGCAGAGTTTTCAGTAAGCACTGTCGCTCCTGCATTATTTATGGCTCTGGTGCTCCCATTATCTTCCAATGCGCCACTCTGCGACCAGTGTGTGTGTGTGTGTGTGTGTGTGTGTGTGTGTGTTTGAACACACGTGTGTGAGTGTATGTATGTTTGTGTGTGTATGCCTGTGTGGACAGCACATGCAGAGGTACAAGGTGTTTTTTTTCATATTGTTTGCAAATGTCTCCCCTTTGTGAACACGCTTCACTGTATGTGCACTTTACTGTACAGTGACATACATGTCTGGCTGACAGGAGCTGCCTGTCTTCTGTGCTGCGTGCATCACTGTTAGACTGGGGGCTGGCGTTGCGCTTGCTATTTTACAAATGTTTCAAATCCTGTTTGTTTCTAACATCCTGACAACAAGCAATGAGCGCATCATATTTGTAATTATGCACAGAACGTTCTTCTCCTCCTCTTTCACCTGAACGCTTCTGTTCTTATATTCTCCGGCGCTGCCGAGATCAGTGTCACTTCTGACAGCAGTGTGGCCTTCAACCCAAGCCGACGAGGATGTGACATGGTTCCGCTGGGTTCTGGTGAACCTGTCGAGCTGAGAGGCGTAGTCAGCAGCAGGGCAGCCTAATTTGGGTCGCAGCGTACGGTACTTCTGAATGCGCTACTTATCAGAAGCATCTCCCATCAAGTGTTCACAACCCAGTGAAGTCGTTGCCCTGATTCAGAATAGGAGCTGAGTTTTTCACATATCATGGGAGATTGTTTTGACAATTAGAAGACAATGGAATTAGCAAATAATGATTTAACTTAAATTAAGCTTTATTCAGATATTCATTCGTGCTTTCCATCGTTGAATGAGTTTGGTATGATACATTTTTGCTTGATGTTCATAATTTGTTTTTGCATATTTGTATCGAAAATTGTCATAATTTTCATGTGCGAGTAATTCTTACAGGTCCACTTTACATTAGCCTCACACAGTAAGCAGTGTTAAATGGATAATCCACCCACATTCTCCTGAACCCAGAGCAGATCCCGTGTACTTGAGAATGTGAATGGCATGACACAGCAGTCTGCTGCTGTCACATAACTGAACACTTGTTTGCTTGGATCCCTGTCGCGTGTATCGGGTGGACAGGAATAAGGCTGGTTTTACTAACCTAAGTACCGTGATCAGGTTCTCCTTCAAGACCAATTGAGCCACTTGTAAGTGTCAATGTTCAGTTGAGACACTCATGAATATGGATGTTCAGTTTATTTTAAAGTACATTGTTGTGGCCTGAATCATGGGGGGTCTGAGGGGAGCCGTTCGTGTGAGTCCTGGCACGCATGAGCAGCCGTAGGCATCCGTGTTGCGACCTGCCATCCAGCGTCTCGATGGGGGGATTGTTCAGACATGAGCTGCTGTCTGTTCCTCTCTCTGTCCTTTGTTAATCGCCCTGCTCCTCCCATTCATCACCACTGACAGCCACGTGTGAGAGGGCGGATACTCAGAGGACAGAAGCCAGGGACGAGCCTATGAAAGCCAGCGAAAATGTGGGCGTACGCGGGAACCAGGACCCCGAGGCTGACCTGAGCTTGGTCTTCTAACCTACGCCTAGCAGAACCTCATTTACCTGTGCCTGTGTGTGCAGTATTGGATGGAGCCATAACTCTCCATTCACCATAATGTGCAACCACTGCAAATTTGTTTGAGATATCGTAAGACTCAGCATATTTTCAACTGGTGCTCAGCCTAAAGGAAAACATGATGTTAGATGATTTGTGATAAATGAACACATTAATGTAAATGTAAGGGTCATGTGATGCTGACAAGTCACATGTTCAAGGTAAACGAGATCAGAATCGCCGTAATGATGTGATGTCAAATTACCATCATTTAGGTCAAGGGTTAAAACACAAGCACACAACTTCACAAGCCGCCTCGATACCACGAGCCTAATGTGATCAGCGTGGGTTTCCACCTTGAGAGAAGGATTCAAGCCTATTCTCCTTCCCTCTCTCCTTTTCTTCTATGCTCACACACACACACACACACACACACACTTTCCAAACCTTTCGTATCCCAGATGCCACTGGCGAGTTGGATGACTGACTGGGGATTGTGGAGGGTACAGAGCAGTCGACCGTGACGAATATGTGTCCAATCCCACAAATCCCCTGGAGAGCACATGCTGCATCGTCATGACGACTCACATTACAGTAGGTACACACCATGGGTCTGCTCATCTCATAAACGTGACCGCCAAAACAGAGCACACACTTAGTCATATTTATATGTTGCCAGAGAACTGGATTTCAAGTCATGCCCCTAACAACATACTTCATAAAACATTAATGTAACAACCACTAATGATTACATAATTAGTCACGTTTGTACACATGCAGAGAGCTGAAATGAAGCTGGCAGTGTCAGAGTGTGGGAAGGGAGAAGACCTGCTGGAGTCTGACGTGCTTTCTGGAGGTCATGATCTCAGGTGACCTCGGCCTCTTTAATTACTATGGCGTCAGTGCATATGCTGTGTGTGTGTGTGTGTGTGTGTGTGTGTGGCAAAGAGTGTGCTGGACAAGAAATAGCATCTCCTGCCTCTGACTCCATTTACAGTGAAACAAAATTCCAATAGGACCCCCATCTGTGAGGATTGTGGAGGCTGTGCTGTGAGGATAAGTGGTACCTTCCAGAGTTTTCACCACTTTCTGTGGTCGTCTTTTATTAGTATTGACAGCCTCTCCTCAGGACCTCCGGGCATGTTGGCAAAGCAGCAAAATCACACCGCGTTCATACTCATTCACAGTGGTGCGCCCACAAAAGTTCACTTCTTTTATTTTTTTTTGCTGAAAAATGCAAATGCGTTTCTCCACCAGCCATTTAGACACACCCTCTCCAAGCCACTTCAAGTGAAGTGTTGATGGTGTGAGTGTGATGTATGACACCATTGCTCCAGCCCATCGTCGATTGCTCTCAGCCTGTCAAATCAGGCCCTCTCCACGCTCACGACACTTGACACTCGGAGGCTAATTAACTTGCCTGGATGCAAAATAATCAGAGTTTGAATGTATTTTTTTCCTGAGCCTGTATGGAGGAAAAAGACCCAGCAAACGCTTGTCTGGGGGCTCAGCACCAGTGACCTGCGCTGGGGGTTGTTAGCGCTCTGCCCAGCAGGGCATGGGGCTGGGGGTTGTTAGCGCTCTTCCCAGTGGGGCATGGGGCTGCCCAGTCTTGCGTCTGTACTCTCCCATCTGCAGGTGACTGACTAGGATCCTGATGACCTTCACTCTCCCTGTCACCAATTACAGAAGCATCGCAAGGCACCACACTGGTAATTAGTGCCCATGCTCCATTCACCACAGCTTCTCAGTGTGTGTGTGTGTGTGTGTGTGTGTGTGTGTGTGTGTGTGCGTGTGTGTGTGTGTGTGTGTGTGAATGCACTCCACTGACTCCTTCACAACAGGGAAGGTTTTTTTCACCTGCGGTGAAAATCACAGAGTAATTCCTGAGCACGACGATGTTCAATTTGACTGGTGTGCCATTGAGAGCCAGTGGCTAAACATTCTCAGTAAACCCATCCAGGGAAGCAATATTAACCTGTTTGTTTTTGCATTTTGCACTTTAAATGCTGCATTTAACCCTAAATCTAGCTTGTTAAAAGGCTTGACTATGCTATGCTATCTGGTATGTAGCTCTCTTCTCAATGTAAAGCACCAAAAGGCCTCAGGACCGAGTCAGGGGTCTCTGCACCAGTAAGCTTCTCTGCTCTCCTGGTTCACAGAAAAGTTCCTCTCTGGATGCAGTTGGATCATAGCAGGGAGAACCCGCCACTTCCCTTGGACTGTCTCCGCTCTCACCCTGCCGGCTTCTACAGCCCTGCAGACCCTCGTCTCTATCTCGTCTAGCGAGGGTGAGCAGCCTTGGCAGGGGAACAGATGCATAGCCACGAGGTAAAATTAGAGGTAGAGTTAGAGGTAGAGTTAGAGGTAGAGTTCAGCTGCATGTCTGCGCACAATGGCGAAGGCTTGAAGGACGTTGTCTCCTTCTGCCACTCTGGCTTTCTGCCCCAGCCTGTGCTTCCTCTTCTTCTTCTCCTATTTTCAGCCTTAGCTCTCTCTCTCTCCCTCCCTCTCTCCCCTCTCTCTCTCCCCCTCTCTCCCTCTCTCCCTCTCTCTCTCTCTTTGACTCTTCTGCATTTTCTCACACACTCCTGCTCCGTCTCGGAGACGCTGGCCATGGGAGTGTGCAATGTGTTGGAAGAGCCAGATATAAGTGACACTATCACAGCATCTTCAGATGCTTTTAAAGAATATTACATTACAGAAATTCAAAAAATAGTCTATTCTTTTGTAGTCTTGTCTGGTCTGGTCTAGTCTGATGTTACGTGCATCTATTCTAAAGTTACAGCACATGCACACACACACACACACACACACAGTGGTCATGCCGTAGCACAAATAAGCACTCTCTCATATAAAGCCGGGCATAGCGTGACCCATATTCTGACCCAGTCACACCCGCCCTTCTGATGTGAGTGGGGACAGTCAGTAAAGGCCATCCAGATAAGAGCTGGGATTGCAAAGCATCATGGATCCTGCAGATGAATTCAACACACACACAGACACACAGGCACATATATTAATTAAGCATTTGCTCGCTAAAGATTGGTCCAAGTTCAGCAAGATGTGGGTGAAAGAGGTCATTTTCTTTGACATGTAGCCTTTGTAACTAGAGAAATGTCCGTTTTTCATTCACTGTGTAGCATAGTATTTAATTTGCCAATACCTTTAGAGTGATCCATTTGTACTGGATATGAGTGTGTGTGTGTGTGTGTGTGTGTGGGAAAGAAGAGGATGCAGGGTGGAGGAGGGGAGGCGTGCTCCATGCCAGGGAACACGGCCTTGAATACAGATCTTTCTTCTCTCTTCTATCTTCTATAGCACGGGGCTTAATTAGCCGTTTCCTTTGCGGTGTGTGTGTGTGTGTGTGTGCAGGTGTGTGTGTGTGTATGTGTGTGTGTGCAGGTGTGTGTGCAGGAGAAGAAAAAAGAGGTAGAAGACAGTGGGAGACGGAAAGCCATCCGCATGCCTGGCCCTGACTGCAGCCCCAAGGAACAAGCACTGGAGCAGAATCCCTGGTGCGGGGGCAGAATCCCTGGTGCGGGGGCAGAATCCCTGGTGCTGAGGCAGAATCCCTGGTGCAGAGGCAGAATCCCTGGTGCGGGGGCAGAATCCCTGGTGCTGAGGCAGAATCCCTGGTGCTGAGGCAGAATCCCTGGTGCAGAGGCAGAATCCCTGGTGCAGAGGCAGAATCCCTGGTGCTGAGACCCTCTCACGATGCTCTTTAAAGCACTTTTTTCCTTTCCCTTACGTATCTTTGCCCTTTGTGTTCCCAGCTGCTAACCAGTTTATTTTTGTCATAGCTTCAAGAGTGAACAAGATTGATTTTATCAGCTCTGGGGTTTTTTATTTATTTATTTATTTGCTGTCATTGTTGTTGATTTGCTTGTTTCTGGTGTTTACCTCTAAAGGTCATTTAGGTGTAGTCTTCCCTTGTCTCAGTATCTTACCATTCTCAGCTTGGTTCTTAAAAGATAATGCTTGTTTGAGTCATGTTTTTTACATCAGTGTGTGGTCATTCTGTGTGTGTGTGTGTGTGTGTGTGTGTGTGTGCGTGTGCGTGTGTTTGTGTGTGAAGACAGAGAGAGGGAACGACAGAGAGAGGGTCTCTGTACCCTGCTGAGCCTAACCAGAGGTGTGACCTTTTTGGATGGTGTTTGTGGGTCTTCTGTGCAGTTACGTCTAGAGTCCACAGCGTGCTAGAAACATACAGCAGAACCGAAACCAGCCCCACAGCTGTTCTAACCACACACACCACACTTCACCTTCTGTCTCACCATACCATGTTCTGTCTCACCACCACACATCACCTGTCTCACACCTCACCTTCTGTCTCACCATACCATGTTCTGTCTCACCACCACACCTCACCTGTCTCACACCTCACCTTCTGTTTCACCAACACACCTCATTTTCTGTCTCACACACCTCACTTTTTGTCTCACATCATGTGTCTCACCACCACGTGTCACCTGTCTCACACCTCAGCTTCTATCTCACCACCACAGAGCTGTGCTGTGGTTTTGAATGACCTGGACACACACACACATACTGTACGCACTGTGGAGTCAGCACAACATAGCAGGGTTTTTAAGCTGCGTGGCAACGTGTATGGTAATTTATGTAAATACACCTGACTATGCCCTTTTCTAGCATTAGAGGAATTTTCTCTTTTTTTTACTAGTGCTGTATTTTTTTTCCACAAATGGTAATATGTACAAATGCAACATTTGATGTGCATTTAATTCAGTATAATCACACTTCATGTTCCTTGTTCCTGATGTTGCTATCACTTGGGAATCCACCACTTCAGCCCTGCTGTGCGTCCATCACTATGTCTGCTTGGTTAGCTGCTACCATTGTCAGGTTGATTAGCCATTACCACCGTCATAACTGAGGAGGAATACACACCAGCTACAGGCTCAAGTTGTGAAAATACTTGCTGTGACTCCTGAAATCTGTACTGCTTGCTTATCAGTAATGATGCAGCCAGAGTTGTGAAGGGCAGGTTTCGTGTGCATGCCATAGAGTGTGCAGGCTAATTGATAAGCCCGTTCTGATTTTAAAGGCAGTTACAGTTACAGTCTTGTGTCTTGTTCTGAAATACAAAAACTTAAAATGCCAGAAAGCATGAATCCTGTAACCATTTGACCACGATCACTTGACCACGATTGATGGTGAATACTTCTGACAACAGAAGATATAATCATTGAGCATGGATTTTGCCTCAAAATCATACACTTGCTCACATTTGTCATTTCTATGGTTACGGTTAGGGTTATCCTTTTTTTTTCCAAAGGATACAATCACAATTAGAATTGAAACAATGTGTGTTTTATTCCATAATTCCAGATAGGCATTTAAAGACATTTAAAGCTTTGAAACATTTGTGCATTGTCACATTGTATTATTGTAAAAATAAAAGATATTGTCACGCATGGTTCCGCCCCTCTTGTCAGAGGCTACTAGGGTTATACATGTTAGCACCCCAGTCAATACACCCTGCTCTCCTCTGCACTTGTGTCTGCCCCCCCAGATCCCCTTCATTACAGATATTTAAACATATTCAATAAATAACACTACAAATTGGCACAATTTAATTTCATTTAAATGTGCTACAGAGAATCAAAACATATGCAACAACAATTCTGTAATTACCAATAATCTGTTTTTACCTCTTTGTAAGAACAAAACATTCTGTTACGTTCATTAATTAAAGTCATTACCAAAGACCTTTTTAATCAGAGCCCATAATTAAAGTCTTTCCTAAATGGTGAGAAAAGCTGATATAATGGGAAGCAATTAAAGCTTAAAAATACAAATAAACCACATAATTCTACAAATACAGATATGGAAATCATGCTTTACAATGATTAAGTAAATAAAGCATATATATATATGTAATGTTTCTAATGTAATTTAATCCAATAGGCAAATTGATTTATCCATGTGATAAAAAAGTAAGTCAAAACTTCACAAAGTAATAAAATTGGATTCAAATCCACAGGAAACTCATTATTGGTGAACAAAATAGTTTCACAAAATTTCCACCTTTAAGGGTTCATACATACAAAGCTAAATTCACGCTGACATACATTATTAACATTCCTAAAAGTGGGAGTAATAAAGTTCTTCTGTAAGGGATGAATGCCGATGAGTACCACCTTAGGCCCAGGGCTACACAGCCACTGTGGGGGGACTTTTATTATGCCTGGGCCCATCTTTGTGGTCTAGGGATCATGCAGGGCACAGCACCAGACCTAGAGCAATGCTGATTTAGTGGAGGAGGGAGAATGGGGGTGGAGGTCCTCTGACCCAGGGGCTCTCCATCTCTCATGTCTACTGGTCCAGGATAACTGTGAAGATTTATGAGCTCAGCGAGCTGTCCAGTGGAGCCCTCTCTAATAATGAGATAGCCTCCAGGGCCAGAGGCACCTAGCACTCCCTCTCTCTTATCAGCTCTGATGGGGGGCCTGGCAACAGGACAGAACGGTGCGTCACTATGTATTGTTGTTCAGTGAACCGTGGAGGGATTTTCTGTCATGCGCTAATAATAAATGTGCCAGTTGGCATTAGGATACTCAAACAGAAAAGTAACATCTGTATTGAAATATTTCAAATGTCTTTTGAAAGCTCTGCACTGTAGCTACAACCTACAACACGCAGGGTTTGGACTCCGAAGGAAATTCTGAGACGGAGACCGATCTGCTGTGCTGTCCCTCAGTCTGTTCAATACAGTTTGGATTAGATGGTCAGGAGTCCTGGACCAGTGACGCTTCTCTCATTGTGCTCATCAGATGCAGTTTGTGTACAATAAATGTGGCATATTGATCCAGGGGAGTTTATCTATTAACATGGCTAAGTGCTTTCCAAAGCAAGAAGCCCTTTTTATCTTATCTTATTGCAAACCATACAGTATGTTTTATAGCATGTATGCTCACATCGACATCTTAACTATAATCTACAAACACCTGCTTATCACACTGCAAAAATACCAGTTTTGACTGAGTCCAAAACTGAATTAACTGATATAAAAGGCTCTGAACTATAATGCTACATTATTTTATCCAATATCTAAACATATCCTTATGTAAACTTAAAACTTTACTGCCCATGTAAAAGTAAATGTGAATTTTCAATTCAGATGGGCAACTTCTTCCCCTCTCACCGAACAACACTTATAAAAACCATGGCAAACCTTGTAAAAATAAATAAAAATCCACAGACAATTCTCAAAGTTTAGTAAAAAATGGAATTGGAAAAACTTCAGCCAAGGAGTCCTGGAGTTCAGCTAAAACTCTATCAATGACTGTAATTCAAAACTGACAGCTCGCACATAGTCAAGTCACACATGGTGGCTATGGATTTCTATTGGCACCTTTGAAGTACCAAACCCCACATCATCCATATGTGATACCACGGTCATCCAAGCTATTTCCCGCCCCTTTTCTCTCCCTCTGCAGTTCTACAACCACTCCCTCACGGTTGCTGCTATCTCCCTCAACACCTTGCTAGCTCCACGCCAGCAGAGCCAGATAATGGCTGAGGAGTGGGAGAGTGTGGATTTAATTTTATATTTTATTAATAAAGACATATCACTTTATCTGAGCTCACATGCCTCCTTTCAACATCTACACTTCCCTCTTCTGCTATCTAACACACAAAGCTATGTGCTAAGGGAACCCTCACACAAGTAGCCGGTGTAATAGCAAGGCAGCTCCTTTACTCATGCGTCTTCGTCACTGCCCATTAGCATATGTAGTTTATGTGTTTAATTAGTATTTCATTAAATTGGAGAACAAGGAGGTGAACTGGCATTGCTTCAAAAGTCTGGCTGATATTTAGCTTATAATTATTTTCAACATGAACAGCTCTTGGTGTGATTACCCTAAAACAATCAATTAATTATGTTATAGTTGAGGTTACTTTGACCAATAAACTGTATAAAACACTTAATCAACTGATATGACAAATCATTACTGGCCAATAAAAAATAGCTTTAGTTTCCTGAATTTCCTGAAACTGAAATATATCACTTGTCTACTAAAATGGATACATAACATTTTGTGACTCAGGGTCTATTGAAATAAAATGATTAGCCACGGGCGCAGGGATACAACTGATGTGGCTGTCAAAATAATCCCATTAGCAGCATGATACATAAAAGAACGAGTCTGTAGTTCTTATCTTAACTAGGGTTACATTTCTTCTGACTTAATAACAGGAGCTGAGAGCCTTGGGTTTGAGAGCAAATGGAAGTATGGCAATTATATGTAAACTCGTCTCAGCAACCTACAGTGCCCAAAGTTTTAATCTACCTAGAAGATAACGTTTGAGTCATAGCGCAAATGGTCTCAGATTCTCGCATTATATAATACAGCAGTTTAAATGCATTTTCAAAATGGGTAGTATCCGTGTTTAAGGTTAAAGACTGAGGTCGTGAAAGCTGCCACTAACATGTTTGCCCTTTTTGAATACTAACAGCTCTGAATTTATCTCCCATTTTCTTAAGATGCAGGGCTACCGAAGATCAAGTCTAAGGCTTCATTTTAAATGATACTAAGTACTAAAGCTGCCAGGTCAAGAACGCTTCTATTTCTAGATCTAAATAACCCAAATATCAGTTGCAACAGACTTTTAATGAAATACAGGAGGCGTATTTAGCAGTCTCGCGTATGCTAGCAGCGCAGCACTGCAGCTCGGAAAGGACAGGATAAACGTCCACGCGCCCTCGTGGAGAAGTCCACTGGGTTCTGCGGCCTGTGCGCGTGTTAGATTTCACAGAGTTTATGCAACACCGCCACCAAGCGTACGTTTAATGTAGTGCCTTAAAAATGTCCCATGTTGCAAAACACAGTCCCTTGGGTAAAACTGGAATTCAATGTAATCTGTTCACAGACTTTGCCGCATGTAACGTTTAATTTGTAACGTTTAAAACACACTGTGGGTGTTTGTTACTGTTTTTACGCTTGAACAATACATTTGTACAGTTTTTGTAAGGGTTGGATGACGGGGGCTACGAATCAGTCTGATTTTACGGTCTAATCTTAATACAGATAAATATTCAAATATATACAGATAAACCATTCAAATGAACATACGTTATATTGACCGGTTTAAAAAGTACTAAACGTGTATTACTGCGCATGTGCTGCTTCTCGGTCGCAGCAGTAATCATTAAGTTTGTCTTTGTAGGTCCACCGTACATCTCCGACATATTGTTTGTGAGAAGCAATTTCTTCTAGTTCCAGAGAAAGTAGCTACGGTTTATATCCTTCCATTCATTGCAGGCCATCAAAATATACTTTTCTAGAAAAACAGCAAGATGGGTAAGTTTCTGTATTGTTTTATTTTGTATGTAATAGAGTTGTGTGTCTAATATTTCCGTTTGTGCTGAAGCAGTAATGGCCAAAACAGACTTGTCTTAGCTAGCTAGCTAACTTACATCAGGCTGCTGGCTACATGTCCAGCACCATCCGACAGCATACTGTTGTTAGCCGTGGCGAGCTAGCAGGTCTGTATTGGCGGGGTTATTCGCGTTTACTGCGTTGTTTGTCATTATTTATCCATGTTTAGATGGATATTTTTATTAACGTTCATATGATATTAAGTTATGCCCTCCAAACAACTAACGCGTATTTGCTTTGCCCACGGAAAATGTCGCAGGTTTTAATCCTCGGCGCAGTCTTTTTTAGCTAGATAGGTTGCTCGCCAGTGAACTACTGTATGAACTACCTACCCGGTTATACGACAATACCGGTATAACGAACTACGGTATGAACTACCTATCCGGCTCTACGACAACACCGGTATAATCCCCACTTTACATAGACATGAATCACTGAATGACATGCAATGTTAGGCCAAGCAGATATATT
Source organism: Brachyhypopomus occidentalis (assembly GCA_020368025.1). Taxonomy (NCBI): domain Eukaryota; kingdom Metazoa; phylum Chordata; class Actinopteri; order Gymnotiformes; family Hypopomidae; genus Brachyhypopomus; species Brachyhypopomus occidentalis. The sequence continues at coordinate 5,293,320 of JAGXOD010000072.1, forward strand.
AGCTGCGAGGTTGACTTGATCTAATAAATAACACCCAGCCAGTCAGTTCACTGAATCTTACCTACCCTACCTTGGAGCTATGTAATAGTGTTACTGTTTACTAGATGACAGTTAGTGAGCTAGTAAAGCTAATGTAATCTAAATACATCCGTGGTGTGTGTGTGTGTGTGTGTGTGTGTGTGTGTGTGTGTGTGTATATATATATATATATATATATATATATATATATATATATATATATATATATATATGTGTACAAGGTTTTATTTGCCTGTTTGCCTGTGGTCCAAGGCCATGGTTGCTTGTTTATAAAACGTAGTGGACAGGACCATGGTCATTTCAAATTCCAGAGGCTGGGGACTAAGCCGCACTTCTATTTTGGAGTCCCATGTGATGGACTATAACTGTAATGGTGCTCTCACCCAATGGAACAGCTACACAGCTTATTTTACTAACAAGCTAAATATGTAACGTGGTAAATAGTTTTTCTCCTCTCCCTCTTATCAAGATGACCAAGTAGAAAAGTTCTCTGAAGAAGCCCAGACGTAAAGGGGAGGTGCTGGGTGGCGTGAGCAATAAGCAATTATTTACACAGATGCTGAGGGTGGGGATTTCAGGTGCTTGCTTATGTAAACAGCACTTAGCTCTGCGCTGCGCGACATGTGGCGTACTCTGCAGACTGAGGAGTAGACTGGAATGAGAAATGAACATGCAGAGGAATGACTGGAAACTACAGAGACCTTGGTTTTTTTTTTTTTTTTCATCGGTCATCTTTTCTTTCTGTTTATCTCTTTATGGTACTGGGTTAAGCTATTTCTGTGTTGTCTGTGTGAATTGGACAAGCATACATAGTAAACAAGATGAATTTAACACCATATAGTGTCGTTTTATTCAAAGGTTGGAGTATATATTCACAGCAGCAGTTACAGAAGGAAATTGACTTGCTTTTTAATATTGTGGGCCCCTTATTGTGTTTCGCAACATCTGCCCCCTGGTTTGTCTGTCGTCCTCACTCATCTACAACTTTTAACCCAATTCTTTGGATACAGCAATATTGACTTTTCTCTACTGATTTTTTTTAAATAACAAATGTATTATTTTTATTTGTAGGGGGAAAAACATTAAAAACATTCTATTTTCATGATTGATCTTTGAATCTGTTTGAAACTGTGTGACCCAGTGTTGTACGTACTTTGTGGGAGGATTTCACGCTCCGTTTCCTCCTGTTGTTCAGAGCCATCGGCTAGTCCTGCGAAGGACAACTCCAGGATGAACCTCTACAAGAACAAAGTCCCTAACATGGAGGAGATGCGTCGGAGGAGAGAGGAGGAGGGAATTCAGCTGAGGAAACAGAAAAGAGAACAGCAGGTACGTTTTATCTTCATCTCTCTCGGATGTTTGTTTACTTATTTCATCATTTCTTGCTTGCTCTCTCCTCCCACCTGGTAATTGCATTTAAACATCAAAACTAATGGCTGCGCTGTGGTGTAATTGTCCTCTGTTTCTGTCTGTTTGGCAGCTGTTTAAGAGGAGAAATGTGGAGTTGCTTAATGAGGAGGGGGGCATGTTCGACAGCCCTCTCATGGACTCCTGCGTCAGCTCCACCACAGAGCCTGTGAGTCAGAGCTGCTCTCCTTCCTTGTGGATCCCGTCCACACGGTCCACGGTTGAATCATCTGATTCTTGTCTGGGTCGTTTGAGGATGTTTATGCTTTCATGACTAAAATGGACATTGTTTATATTGTTTAATTATTTGGCCCAAAATAAAGCAGTTTGCTCTTTGTTCTGCTGGCTTTTCAGGAAGGAGTCGTCTCAAGAGACATGATAGAAATGCTCTTCTCTGATGATCCTGAGTTACAACTGGCTACAACACAGAAGTTTAGAAAGCTCCTGTCTAAAGGTAAAGGTACACCACCTCACGCACCACCTCACGCACCACCTCACGCACCACCTCACGCACCACCTCACACACCACCTCACACACCACCTCAACAGGGGTTATCTGTGGGTACCTTAATAGCATCGCTGGGTGGATCTGGAACTGAGGAACTTTGATTAGTGAAATGTAGATCTGGTGGCCTGTTTTTTGTTTGTTTGATTTGTGTTTTTGTATTTTTATAATTTTTTTAATCTTCTATTTAGGTGTGTGTGTGTGTGTGTGTGTACACCTGTGTGTGTGTGTGTGTGTGTACACCTGTGTGTGTGTGTGTGTGTGTGTACACCTGTGTGTGTGTGTGTACACCTGTGTGTGTGTGTGTACACCTGTGTGTGTGTGTGTGTGTGTGTGTGTTCCTCCTCAGTTCGAGGCTGCGTGGGCCCTGACCAACATTGCCTCTGGCAGCTCTCAGCAGACCAAGTTTGTGGTGCAGGCCGGCGCTGTGCCCGTCTTCATCCAGCTGCTCAACTCCCACTTTGAAGATGTCCAAGAACCGTCTTCATCCAGCTGCTCAACTCCCACTTTGAAGATGTCCAAGAACAGGTACGCAGTGCGGGAAGCAGATTATGGGTCACCATGTATGTAGATTATGGGTCACCATGTATGTAGATTATGGGTCACCATGTATGTAGATTATGGGTCACCATGTATGTAGATTATGGGTATGTAGATTATGGGTCACCATGTATGTAGATTATGGGTCACCATGTATGTAGATTATGGGTCACCATATATGTAGTTCATCAGATAGGTGTAACCCATCAGTCAACCATGGTTTAATCCAGTAGCTGTAACACCAATTATCAGGGTCATTCCAGACACATTAAAATAATATGAACCCATACCACCATATTCTCACACACATAAACATATATTAACTTTTACAGAGTGCAACTCATTGGTATAAATAGCCAATAAAATCTTTGAGTCACAAAGTGTATCTGTATCTAATCAGCAATCACCATTCACGCTGAAGAAAATCACATCCATGTTGCCTCCACGATGGTTAGGAATCACCGTGCCAGTGCTACAGAATGCCACATCCAACACCAAATGACTGCCATCTGCAGAGTTTCTAGCTACAGCTGATTTAGGATCAGTTGGCAGATGGTGTAAGGAGAAGGCAAAAACCTCAGCTGATTTAGGATCAGTTGGCAGATGGTGCTTCTGCAATATGGTGTAATGAGAGGGCAAAAACTACAGCTGAGATGCTGACCAAGCCTGCATTACCTCTTATGTTCAACATGGGATTCTGTTGTTTTTCCCCATAATAAACTAGTAAAAATGATATAGCTGCTGTGCCTAATAGTGGCAATTAAAGGGTAAACATGGAATAGTGTCACAGTCTTTCAGAGAGTTAACAGCCTGGGCTGTTTAGCAAGTCTGGTCCTGTAAAATGAAGATAGATTGGAATAGAAGTATAAAGGTTTCTTACATTTCCTGTCATTGTACCCCGTCCTTTAAAATGGTTTTAGTAGCTGTGTTTCCAGACGTAGGATAAAATAAAGCAGGATGCACTTCCTTTCTCAGTCTTTGGTATACAGTCATGCACTTGACCGTCATTGTAGGCACAATGCGCAAATGTTTTTTCGAGGTTGACGTGTCTCCATTTGTTCCAGGCTGTTTGGGCTCTAGGTAACATTGCGGGAGACAGTGCGGTGTGCAGGGACTTTGTGCTGAACTGCAGCATCGTCCCACCACTGCTAACGTGAGTCTGTACTGTGTACTATGTACTATGTACTGTGCTTCATCTTCTGGGCAGTTATGACACTGATCATTTTTTATGATGCATTATCATGTTTTTTTTTTTTTTGGTTTGTTTTTTCCTTCACCTCAAACGTTTGCACATGTGTTCCTAATCTTGGCACATTTTACCCCCCCCCTCCCCCCCAGGCTGCTGACCAAATCGACTCGTCTTACAATGACCAGGAATGCTGTGTGGGCCCTGTCCAACCTCTGTAGAGGCAAAAGTCCACCACCAGACTTTGAAAAGGTCTCGCCCCATTCCTCTCTGCCATCTGCCTGCATCCCCCTTTTCTCAAATTAAACTCTGTCTCTGCGCGTTTGCCCCTTTGGATTTAAGACGTTGTCTTGCTTTTCGTTTCGTATTGCTTTTCTTTAACCCTTCAGTTGGTCAGACCCAATACTGTTTAAAAGCCAATGTGTCCATCTTTAAAGAGGCATCAGCTCTTCCTTGCCTGCCAGGAGCTTTGCCTGCATCCCTTCATCTCCCTATTTGAACGTCTAGTCGGTACATGTGTGGGGTGCGCAGGGTAGACGCATCAGTCCTGCATGTGGCAGCTGCTTTCCTGCTGCTGCGTATTCGTCAGTGGGTTAATTGTGCAAAGCAGCCGCCCGTCCAGCTAGTGGCTCCTGCGCCTTTTGGACTCTGCATTTGTAATAAAACACGGTCCACTTTTGTCACATAACCAGCTTGCATGCATTAGGAGTGTTACTGCTAACGGCCAGTCCCAGTGTTCTCAGCAGGAACTGTGTGTCCCTGAACCCGTCCTCGTGTCCCTGAACCCTTCCTCGTGTCCCCCCTCTGGCAGGTGTCCCAGTGCCTACCGGTACTGTCCCGCCTGTTGTTCAGCAGTGACCCAGACCTCCTGGCCGACGCCTGCTGGGCTCTTTCCTACCTCTCCGATGGACCCAACGAGAAGATCCAGGCTGTGATCGACTCTGGCGTCTGCAGGAGGCTGGTGGAGCTGCTCATGTGAGTACAGGGGTCAGAGGTCATCAGAAAAAGAGGTTGTCACTCCAGGCAGTTTTGGTTCTCATCACTACTGGCTAACTGGGTGCTGCTGCTCTTCTCACACCAAGGCACTCGGATTATAAAGTGGCATCTCCGGCTCTGAGGGCCGCGTGCGTGCGTGAGTGCGTGTGTGTGTGTGTGTGTGTGTGTGTGTGTGTGTGTGTGTGTGTGTGTGTGTGTGTGTGTGTGTGTGTGTGCGTGTGTGCGTGTGCGTGTGTGCGTGTGTGCGTGTGTGTGTGTGCGTGCGTGCGTGTGTGTTTTGTGGTGCGTTGTGTTCCTGGGTTTAGGCCTTTGCTAGGCTCCGTGCTTTGTTCTCACTCGTCTCGTCTTTCTTGCTTTCTTTGCCTCCATTGCTCTGCCGCCCCACAGGTGGTCCTGAACTGCTCCGCGCTCCCCTGCCTCCTGCACCTTCTCAGCAGTGCCAAGGAGTCTATCAGGAAAGAGGCGTGCTGGACTATCTCCAACATCACAGCAGGCAACCGAGCTCAGATACAGGTACAGAGGCTTCCTCCTCACACCCTGCATGTATATCACTAGGACTCTAATTCTATACAGCGGGGGAGTGTTTTGTTTTTTGCCTGTGCCCCCAAACTTCGAGGGATGTCTGTTTTTGAACACAGCAGCAGATTTTAGTTTAGTCACGGACTATAAAACTGTGATGGACTGTCGTCTAGGGGTGTTTTTCACCCTTTCTTCATTTTTCCCTTTGCTCTCCTCAGACAGTAATAGACGCGAACATCTTCCCCGTCCTGATTGAGATCCTTCAGAAAGCAGAGTTTCGTACCAGGAAGGAAGCAGCGTGGGCCATCACCAATGCCACGTCCGGCGGGACGCCCGAGCAGATCCGGTGAGCCCCCCGTCTGAAGTCGCACACACACACACACACACACACACACTCCACTCCGAGAAGTCTGAGCAACATCTCATCGGCTATTGCTCCAGCCACTTGGGTTTAGTTCTCCAGAACTATTGTCAGAGTAGCACTGTAGGCCTTTGTCCTGGTTCGGTGTTTCTCCTGATGTAGTTCCTGTGGGAGCTGATCACAGGCTGAAGGTGACGCTTCCCAATTATTAAACCACAGCAGTAGAAGAATCTTGTGCTACATGCAACAGTCACTTAATCTAATTGCAACACGGATTCAGTGCTGCAGACTTTAATATTGAATATCACATACAAAAATATCACATTTCTCCTTCCTGCTGCGCTTTTGCATCATAACTTTGCAAGGACGTTCTCTTTCTCTCTGAAGGTACCTGGTGAACTTGGGCTGCATTAAGCCCCTGTGTGACCTGCTGACCGTCATGGACTCTAAGATTGTGCAGGTGGCTCTGAATGGCCTGGAAAATATTCTGAGACTGGGAGAGCAGGAGGCCAAGCAGAGCGGCAGCAGTGCAAACCCGTACTGCAGTCTCATCGAGGAGGTCTACGGTGGGTTCTCTTTATTTGGTCCACCTCCACCACCCCCACCTTTGGAGGACAACTTTGTCTTTATATAAGGATAAAATGAAAACAAGAAATACAGTACAATAGTGATGAAAATAATTGGGGTTAGGTGGACCGTACAGGGGAGGAGAGAAAAGATGGTGGGTTCTTGTAGCAGTTCTGGTTGTTGTTGTCACCGTTACTGCTACTCTGAGGAGGAGAAGGTGTAGTAGTAATAGTTTGTGATGGAGAATAATATCTCGCACGCTCTTCCTTTAGGCTTGGACAAGATTGAGTTTCTTCAGAGCCACGAGAATCAGGAGATCTACCAGAAGGCCTTCGACCTCATCGAGCACTACTTTGGAGTAGAGGAGGAGGACCCCAACCTCGCCCCACAGGTGGATGAAAACCAGCAGCAGTTCCTTTTCCCACAGCAAGAGGCCCCCATGGAGGGCTTCCAGCTCTAACCAGCCCCACAGCACCTCCCATCCAGCAGCTGCTGCTGTCCGTCATCCGGCTGTGGCCACGCCCACCACACAGGCCATACGGGACCTACTCCCTCTACACCTGATCAAGCCCGACTCCAACCCTGAGAGGAACCCTGAGAGGAACACTGAGAGGAACACTGAGGGAAACCCTCCAGACGGACACCAGCCCTGCAGCTCGGCTTTGCACCGTTTGCTTTCTGTCTTAATTGACCTCTAGTGTGGCTCCAAATTTGACCTGGAAATGAAAGTCGATGGCACTGTCACTTTTGGTTGAAGGGGATGTCTGGATTTTTGCTTTTCTTTGCTTCTTTTAAAAAAGCTATTCACAGGGTATACATTCCCACCAAATACAAAATCCACAAACCTGATGTTTTAATCACCCCTTTTTCCTCCTGATTTACTCTATTTTGTCTTCCTTCTGAAGACAACTGCATACTCTTGCCTTCCTGTTACAAACCCCAGTAGTAGCAAACCGTGGGTGGGCTCTGTTGTAAACCCTGCTTCCTAGACATGGTGCTAGTATCTGGGGGAGCTTAAGCCGTCTGGAGAGCTCACCCACGTTTATGGAATGATCTTTAGTTTATCTTGGGGCTGTTTTTTTTTGTTTTGTTTGTTTGTGTTTGTTGCTACTTGGGTTTGGAAGTTCTTTGAGCTGGAAGGTTGTACGGAAACACAATGTCCAAATATACGAGACAAAAAAATTCTATCCAGACTAGTGGCGATTTCAGCGGCAAAATAATTGGTTGTCTGTTGTTCGTGGCGTGCAGTGTTATGAATAACTATAGTTTTGAAATATGCTGTGATTTACTTATTTAATGCGCAGTGTAAGAACATGGCTGAGGGGCTGGGGAATTCAGGAGGCTAAGCACTAAATTACGCAAACAAAGCTCACTTTCTGTGTGTGTGTGTTCCTTAGTAATGCACCGGCGCACACGGTCGCTCTTACTATGGCTGGACTAGGCTGAGTTCAGGTTGGTCTCGCTGGTCTCCGTGGTCTGTGGCACTGTGAGTGACGGGCAGAGCCGTGTTCTCTCTGGATTCCCCTCAGTCGACGCATGCTGGGCTTTTGCATGGTCTATTATTCTACCAAGGTACTTGGTGTATCCCTTGCCATATCTAGATGCCCCTCCGTCATTAATTAGCTAATTTGTTTATCAGCTACAAGCTACACTTGTTACAGAGGCTGTAAATTTTGAAATGTCAGTGCAGAACACCGCCACAAATTGGCCTCATCACAAATTAATTCCCTCGTCACATTTGTCAGTAACTTAATAACATTTAATTAGCTCCCTACAATAACGAGGGTGAGCTAATTTCACATTCTTAAGGTGTGGCAAGGGATATGTTTGTAAATCATGACTATCCTATCAAAATATAGTGTATAGTATTTAGTGTGTGTGCATATATATAATGTAATAAATGTAGAATATAAAATTATATATACTTGCACACAACTCTGTACACTTGCATACAAAATAGCATTTGGTGTACACATATACAGGTAGCAGCTCCACAAGGCATAGGGGAAAAACCGCTTCCATAATCTTTGACTAAACATTTCTGCCTAGCGTTTCCCACGTCGTCTTTTGGAGGTATTCGACAGCTCTGAGGCAGTATGTTCAAACTGGTGTTTTTTCGCCCACCCGTTTTACACTTTTTCGCCCACTCATCTTCATTATCCCACAATGAAAAAGCTTTCAGTCGTTTTCTTGTGGTCCACACATCTGAGTGGCTTATGGGCCCCGTGTTCAAAGGGGGGTATTGGGCTGTGGGTGTTTGTGTTCTACATTTTTTGGTAATTTTTCATGTTATTATGGAAGCATCCTTTTCTCCTACCTCTGCATCACACTGACTCCTGGGTGCTGTAATGAGTGGAGTTTTGTTTAGCTTGAGAGGGTCCTGAAGCAATGGATGAGAAATAAGACTAAGACTGACTTATGGAAAGCGAGGAAAATGACTTTTGAGGAAATTTTCTGTGGGTTCACGTGATCCGCTAGCTTCTGTGGGTTCACGTGATCCGCTAGCTTCTGTGGGTTCACGTGATCCGCTAGCTTCTGTGGGTTCACGCGATCCGCTAGCTTCTGTGGGTTCACGTGATATGCTAGCTTCTGTGGGTTCACGTGATATGCTAGCTTCTGTGACTTCTGGTCTTAACATATGAAACACTGTAGTGTGTTTGGCTTTGGTTGGCAAAGATGAAGTTTTGTATTCTTGTGCATATTTTAGTGTAAATCATCGGCACTGAGAGCAACCAGTGTACCTGCTTCCATGACTACTCAGACATTGGAGTCGATCACCTCAGCATTGCAGCTCCCTTTCATAAAAGTATGCTTTGGGTATTTTGTATATGAATATTCATTTTCTCATCTGAAATCAGATGTCATTCACCAAAGCAGTTTATTACAATGCAGTTTCCTCCTAACCCATAAGATTATGCATTTGTGGTACGTAATGCAAAAATGGACAAGATCTGTTTGATTCTTATGCATTTGTCCGTTTTTGATGGTACCGTGAATAGTCATCAGTTGTGAGGGTTTATCTTGAGAAATTTGTGGTTATGTAAATTATCAGAATAGATTACTCTGGTGAAGAAAACATTATGTAAATGGAGATCATGTGTCTGTCAATTTTAGACCATTTATAACAGCATATTATTGATAAAGTAATTGAAAGGGGGGGAGCACTTTAAATATATTTTACAGCCTTCGTTAAATCTTGCTTACACATTTAGCATTTCTGTGCAGATGTGATCCATATGATGCGTTGGGAGTAAATCCTGCTTCTGGGGAGCTCTGATATTGCAGTCTTGACATTTTCTGCATCGTGGTGTTTGAAAAATGTCATGTTTACCAGTAGCTGAAAACATGGCCTCAAAGCAATGCCTCTCAGTGTTTGAAAAATTAGTCTTTTACACAGAACTGTGACCCATTTTGCATTTTAATTGCATGATTAATAGTCATATAATTTAAGGTCATTGGGGTTTAAGCATATGGGGGAGATGCTCCTTCATCTGCTCAGTTGACATCAAGACCCCACCGAGACGTAAGGAGTTTAAATGCAGGGTTGATTACCTTTATAAAGTTATTTTGGAGACTTTTTCCATGCCGCAGTGCAGGGAGAAGGGGGTGCAGAGTTGCACACCATAGCAATGGTGTATTTATATAGGCTATGATTTTGTTATTCACTTATTTGTTGCTTTGACCAAGGGAAAATTGATTATGAACTGAGATGCATAAGCTTTGCATCTATAACCTATAATGATGCTGGAGGAATCGCTGAACTCTCCTCTAGGACAGCCTTGTTTATGTGCATTGCACACCCACTTTATGCAGTTGTTTTGATCCGTAGGTGTTACTGAAATGGTCCAGACACCAGTGCCATTTCAGTAATATTGTCATTTTGTAAAAAGAGAATTGAGAACAGGCAAAACTGGAAAGTAGAAAGACACTTTAAAGACACATTCTTGGGTCTTGGTGTACATCATGCAGTTTTGACATTTTAATTAAAAACACTGGTTGATCAGATCGCATCATTGCACTCAGAGCATAGATAAGAAATGCTGCAACTACCTGTACATCGACGAGGAAGTAGGATTGTAATTGGGGAGGAAGTAAAATAAATAAATAAATTAATAAATACCAACACTATATCCCATGGCCTTTGACACCCTGGGTAGGGTAATTCTGAGTGGATCAAAACACACAAAAATAAACTAGACAGACATGAAAATGCACTCATTTTCACTAAAGTGCCAATCAGACCAACAAAGACTGGAGGCTGATCAATCTTGATTTGTCTGATTTGTTTTTCCAGGTTGTTTTTCATTTGTTCTGTTTTATATTTACTTGAATGTGCACACGTTTGTGCAAATGTTGCTGCTCTATTTTCATATCTTATAAAAATCACAGAGGTTGCATTATCTGCACAGTTTCTGTAGACATGTGGCAGTCTACTATTTGTACACCAAATTGGTAAATTGAATCAAAATATAAATTCAAATGTAAAGCTTATTTATTTTGCTGTACTAATTTACATTTTTAATCAAGGTTAATTCCTCTTTTTGTTAATTGTTCGATTACTGGGGGAGTTATTAAAAAATCCCTTGTTATATACTGGTACAGAACAGCTAAGAAAGATTTGAGTTATCATAGAAATTTTTTCACACGTGCGTCTCCTGCATTCAAGGACTTGACATTTGACATGGCTTGTGTTTATGCAAGCTCATATGAAGGTTCAGTGAGCATGGAGACCCAGTTGAATTGTTCCAAGTCTGACCCCTTTACATGTCTGCATCTAGCACAACCCATTACAGCTTTTGGGTGTTTTTTTTTTATGCTTTTTTTCTGATAATCACTTCTTCAGGGAATTTGTGGATACCATAGTAAACGGCCACTCTGTCCTATGCAGGAATATTAAAATTTCATTTCAGGTTGTGTTCACTGGAGGATGTCTTTATAAACAGATAAACAAATCAGGGTTTCATAAATCTATAAAATAGAAACATTGCATGTGAAGCAGGCCTTTAGCAGTGTCGGGCAGGCAATTTGTTATATTGGCACAATTGATTGAAGGAATATAGTTCTGCCACTATCCCTGATTATCAATGACTTCCAAGAAGTGCAGAAACTGGTAAAGGCATTACTTGTACGGTTCAATTGAGTCTTTCTGGTCTTCCGTCCTAGATCTTGTAGATGTTTATATCTTGAGACTTTTCGTCTCTTCCAAATCTGAAGCCAGTGCATAATGCTTTTGGCTGTGTCATTTATAACATTAAAAAAGAAAAGCAAATTAACATGTTTGAAATGCTATGTGTTTGTTACATTTATTCTTGTATACTGTTTAGTCTTTGCCCTAGTGGATCTTCTGACCTTTTTTCCTTTTGGGTGTATTTATGTATGTTTTCCTCTTTTTTGCCACCTATTACCCATCTAATACTGTGACTGACTTGACTTTACCGACGGTATGAATGAGTGACTACAAATACACAAACTGAAATGTCACACAAACATAAACATGTACATTAACATTACTGAGCAAATGTTTTAAAACATTTAAAATGTTTGTCCAGAATGCAAATAAAGATAAAGTAATAAATAAATTATGCCCTTTGCAATTTTTCAATGTTTGTAATAAGTTTGAAAGTTGCATGTCATATCTACCTTTTATTATTTGTTTTTAACTAATGTACATTTGAAGGTAATTGGGGGGGGGACTGAAACTTAATGAAAAATAAGAGAAATAAGAAACGTGAGGACTCCGAAACCAGAAATGCTTTTTTAAATGTTTGTCAGCCGTCCATATGAACCTACAAACCTGCTCTATTATCAAGTGTGTAACTGAAAAATGGTTTCTTGGAGATTAATGGACCTTTGATAGGAAATTGTTTTCGAGCTTGGCAGGTGTTTAACCATCTAAAGTACGTCGGAAACAGCTTCTCTGATTCACCAATCGGCTTTGTGTTGTTTCTGGTATTTCCTGTGTCCGTTGGCAGAAGAAACTGAGGGGGAAGATTAGCTAGCTATATTTTAAAGTGTTTCTGGAAATTTCTTGAGACTCTGGTAGTTTATATAATTTTTACTGTAATATAGTAAACAGTGATGTAATTATCTAATATAACTGCTAAGTTTTAATTCTTTTATTATGCCATGTGCTGTTTTTGCCTTGTTTCTAGCCGGGTAGCTTAGCTATCCTGGCTAACTTAGTTACCTTGCTACGCTATATAATTAGCTAGCTAGCATAGCTAGCAGATCATGTCGGTTAGCCCGTGTAGCTTGTTTGCAGCTCTCATACGACATTGCTTCAATTGTGTTGTGTTTGGTAGCTATAGCTATCTAGCTTGATTGTTTTTGTAGTATCATTAAGGTAGGTTAAATTAGTTAGCTAGATTAAGTAGCTACCAGAAGTAGCAGGATGTTTAGCTTAACTAACGCTAGCTAGATAGCTGTGTTAAGCTGTAATAGCCACCTTATTTTTTTGCTTATTCTAGATAGATAGCTAACTTACTTGACTGCGTGTTGTAACATTGTTCGCGGACGCTTGTCATAACTGGTGAGTGTAGTCCTTGTGTTAAAATGGTTTACGGAGACTTATGGAACTTGGCTAGTATCGTTAATACTAAGCTAAGTTAGCTAGCAAGCAAGCTGTTTGGCTATGTGGCAACATACGTCACTCAGGGTCTCTGCTGCTATGCCATGTGTAGCAAAAACTTAAATTTCATCTTTTAAGCCAGTTTCTACAATTCTGAAATGTAGCTAAGACCCTGGATTAGATTAAGCTGACAGACAACAGACTGCACTCCCGCATAATAAATAAGAAACATAATTGGCTGGCTAGCTAATTCGGTTGCTTGTCCACAGCTCAATAATGAAGAGACAAGACACTGAGGATCAGGTTGTGGACAGCTGTGGAGGGCTTTCTGCCAACACGGATGGCACAGTCACGCCCGAAGTGACTGACTGTCCAAAACAACCGAACACACAGACAGACAGTTCTCCAACCCCGCATTCCCGAACAGATGAAGTCTGTAAGTGAGCATTACACACAGACATAGATTCATATCTAGCGCTGTTACTTATAAATGTGTAGCTACCATAAATAAAGGAAGGAAAGCCTGGATCTGATGTTAAATTGTTAAATGAAGGTCAATGACTTCGATGGTGAAATCATGATTGTACTTTTAAGGAAAAATAAGCAAGGCAGTTATAACAAACAACACAGTACTGTTGCTATGGTCTCATGACACTCAGCTGGTTCATTGTGGGTGTTTTTTAAGCCCTTAGCAAACGTTCTGACAACAGTAGACTGTCCCATGGCAATGTCTCGAAACAATGACTGTGCTTAACTCTTGCCTTAACCTTTAACCCTGAGCCCGGTCGTTGAGCGGATTTAAGTAAGTGTCCTACAGCAGTGCATCATGACACTTTCTGAGTGTCCTGCCACAGAATGCTGTGACATTCAGGCGCCTCTGGCAACAGGACAGCGATGGGTGTTTTGGGGTTTAACCCTAACCGTACTGTTGCTGCTCGTTGATCTCTTGCGTTTGCCACTTTGCGGGTTGAAGCCCTGCAACCTGCACTATCCAGTCTATTAACGCGCCCACCGCCTCTGTGCGCTGGTGCTGTGTGCAGTGGCCGAGGCCGGCGCGCCGCCCCCCTGCAGTGACATGGCGGAGGAGCTGAGCCGGCAGCTGGAGGACATTCTCAGCACTTACTGCCAGGAGGACAGCACAGAGGAGACGGCCGCGCCCGACGCCCTGGAGGTCAACGGCCTGGCCGACAGAGACGATGGCAAGGCGGAGGAGTCCAAAATGAACGGTGGCGGTGCAGACAAGGACCAGAAGAAGCTGCAGGAGAAAAAGAAAGTTAAAGGGCTGGGTGAGTGGGCCTTCACTGCCTGGGGAGGGTTTAAAGGGCTGGGTGAGTGGGCCTTCACTGCCTGGGGAGGGTTTAAAGGGCTGGGTGAGTGGGCCTTCACTGCCTGGGGAGGGTTTAAAGGGCTGGGTGAGTGGGCCTTCACTGCCTGGGGGAGGGTTTAAAGGGCTGGGTGAGTGGGCCTTCACTGCCTGGGGAGGTTAAAGGGGTGGGGGGGCCTTCACTGCCTGGGGAGGGTTTAAAGGGCTGGGTGGGGAGTGGGCCTGGGCCTTCACTGCCTGCCTGGGGAGGGTTTAAAGTGGGGCCTGGGTTTAAAGGGCTGGGTGAGTGGGCCTTCACTGCCTGGGGAGGGTTTAAAGGGCAGGCCTTCCCTGCCTAGGGGTTTAAAGGGCTGGGAGTGGGGCCTGGGCAGGTTCCTTGCCTGGGCAGGTTAAAGGGCTGGGTGAGTGGGCCTTCCTTGCCTGGGCAGGTTAAAGGGCTGGGTGAGTGGGCCTTCCTTGCCTGGGGAGGTTAAAGGGCTGGGTGAGTGGGCCTTCCCTGCCTGGGGAGGTTAAAGGGCTGGGTGAGTGGGCCTTCCCTGCCTGGGGAGGTTAAAGGGCTGGGTGAGTGGGCCTTCCCTGCCTGGGCAGGTTAAAGGGCTGGGTGAGTGGGGCCTGGGGAGGTTAAAGGGCTGGGTGAGTGGGCCTTCCCTGCCTGGGGAGGTGGGCTGGGTTGGGCCTTCCCTGCCTGGGGAGGTTAAAGGGCTGGGTGAGTGGGCCTTCCCTGCCTGGGGAGGTTAAAGGGCTGGGGGAGAGAAATGATGTGGGTAATATAAGTACCAGTTATGGAACTGCTTCAACCTAAATGACAAATTCTGTTCCAGTAAGAACCCAGATGCCTCCTGGTTGCTAGTCCATGGCTTAATGAATCAGTACTTCACTAACTGGCAGAATTTTTCCAATCATTTTTCCTCTTTGGATTTGTCTAATTTGTAAGATGGTATTGCCTGTATAGTTGTTAATCCTGAAAGCATTATATGTAGAATTATTTGAAAGGTCAACAGATATTTTATGAAGTATTGATTACTGAAGTACCTCATCGTTTTTGCTTTTTGTAGGCAAAGAGATAACACTACTTATGCAGACTCTGAACACGCTTAGCACCCCAGAAGAGAAACTTGCTGGACTATGCAAAAAGTATGCTGAGCTGGTAAGAGACGTATTTGTGGTTGTTCTCAACAGTCATGAATTTTTATGTTTAATGTGATGACTGGAAATATTCTAACTTCTAGACTTTCATTTTGAAATGAAAAAACCTGTGATCATATCCCATAAAAAGTTCTATCTCATAAAAAGGTCAAGTTAAAATCAAACCTTGCTTCGTTTAAAGTCGTCTTGAGACAAAATAAAAGGTTAGCTTTGCCGTCATGTAGCCTTAGGTGTCTGTACAAAAACAAGAACAAACGATGCTTCTTATAGAGGCTGGTCTTTAGTCTGGGGCATTTAGTGATGTGCAGTTTGAAAGGAAACACTTGGATGTCAAGTGTCATGTCAGATTGAAGCAATGGAAACTGTTTCAGAAGCTCAGTGGACAGTGGTTCCTCTGGACTGGGCCCTTAAGTGGACTGGGCCCTTAAGTGGACTGGGCCCTTAAGTGGACTGGGCCCTTAAGCTCTCTAAACTTAAACATGGCCAAGGTTCAGATAAACTCTTTAAGCCCCTCTCGAACTTGACCAGGAACTCTAGTTACCCATCTAGTTGCTATAGATGCAGTAGGCCGTGCTATAGATGCAGTAGCCCCCTGTGCTATAGATGCAGTAGCCCCCTGTGCTATAGATGCAGTGGGCCCCTGTGCTATAGATGCAGTGGGCCCCTGTGCTATAGATGCAGTGGGCCCCTGTGCTATAGATGCCCCTGTGCTATAGATGCAGTAGGCCCCTGTGCTATAGATGCAGTGGGCCCCTGTGCTATAGATGCCCCTGTGCTATAGATGCAGTAGGCCCCTGTGCTATAGATGCCCCTGTGCTATAGATGCAGTGGGCCCCTGTGCTATAGATGCCCCTGTGCTATAGATGCAGTGGGCCCCTGTGCTATAGATGCCCCTGTGCTATAGATGCAGTAGGCCCCTGTGCTATAGATGCAGTAGCCCCCTGTGCTATAGATGCAGTAGCCCCCTGTGCTATAGATGCCCCTGTGCTATAGATGCAGTGCCCCCCCCTGTGCTATAGATGCCCCTGTGCTATAGATGCAGTGGGCCCCTGTGCTATAGATGCCCCTGTGCTATAGATGCAGTAGGCCCCTGTGCTATAGATGCCCCTGTGCTATAGATGCAGTGGGCCCCTGTGCTATAGATGCCCCTGTGCTATAGATGCAGTAGGCCCCTGTGCTATAGATGCCCCTGTGCTATAGATGCAGTAGCCCCCTGTGCTATAGATGATGCCCCTGTGCTATAGATGCAGTAGCCCCCTGTGCTATAGATGCAGTGGGCCCCTGTGCTATAGATGCCCCTGTGCTATAGATGCAGTAGGCCCCTGTGCTATAGATGCCCCTATAGATGCAGTGCCCCTGTGCTATAGATGCAGTAGGCCCCTGTGCTATAGATGCCCCTGTGCTATAGATGCAGTAGCCCCCTGTGCTATAGATGCAGTAGGCCCCTGTGCTATAGATGCCCCTGTGCTATAGATGCAGTAGGCCCCCTGTGCTAGATAGATGCTAGATAGTAGGCCCTGTGCTATAGATGCCCCTGTGCTAGATGCAGTAGCCCCTGTGCTATAGATGCAGTAGGCCCCTGTGCTATAGATGCAGTAGGCCCCTGTGCTATAGATGCCCCTGTGCTATAGATGCAGTAGGCCCCCTGTGCTATAGATGCCCCTGTGCTATATGCAGTGGGCCCCTGTGCTATAGATGCCCCTGTGCTATAGATGCCCCTGTGCTATAGATGCCCCTGTGCTATAGATGCCCCTGTGCTATAGATGCAGTGGGCCCCTGTGCTATAGATGCCCCCTGTGCTATAGATGCAGTAGGCCCCTGTGCTATAGATGCTATAGATGCAGTAGATGCCCCTGTGCTATAGATGCAGTGCCCCTGTGCTATAGATGCCCCTGTGCTATAGATGTGCTATAGATGCAGTAGCCCCTGTGCTATAGATGCAGTAGGCCCCTGTGCTATAGATGCCCCTGTGCTATAGATGCAGTAGGCCCCTGTGCTATAGATGCAGTAGGCCCCTGTGCTATAGATGCAGTAGGCCCCTGTGCTATAGATGCCCCTGTGCTATAGATGCAGTAGCCCCCTGTGCTATAGATGCCCCTGTGCTATAGATGCAGTGGGCCCCTGTGCTATAGATGCCCCTGTGCTATAGATGTGCTATAGATGCAGTAGGCCCCTGTGCTATAGATGACCCTGTGCTATAGATGCAGTGGGCCCCTGTGCTGCAGTGTGCAGAATGCATTGGTGCACTGTCAGCGATGAAGCTGCAGTTCTTGGCAGGCTGTGCACTGCCATATTGGTTGATTGAATTTCATTCACTGGTCCTACCTAAGCAACAACAGTATTGGGAAGTATGTAGTGTTTTCATTCCCCTTCTAAACAGTCCTTGCATTGCTGATGGTGTTTATTCAAGTGGAGTTTCTCTATGTTCGCCAACTCTATTGGTGTCCTTATTGGTGTAATAAGTCCAAATTCACGTCCTTGCTACGTTGTCATTAAATGTAGAGGAAAATAATAATGATGCTAATGAAATTAATAACCACCTGAAAATAAACTTAACAACCTGAAGTTACTTATTTCAAAGAGCTTAAAGGCTGCGTGTGTTGTGTAGCTGGAGGAGCAGCGTAACGCTCAGAAGCAGATGCGTGTCCTGCAGAAGAAGCAGGCCCAGCTGATCCAGGAGAAAGACCACCTGAGGAATGAGCACAGCAAGGCCATCCTGGCTCGCAGCAAGCTGGAGAGCTTGTGCCGTGAGCTGCAGAGACACAACCGCACACTCAAGGTACACACACACACACACACACACGGGGAACTCGTTAAACCCGCAACTCTGCATGTCTGCAGAGGCAGAACTTGTTTAACGTGATCTGTACACCTGGTGCCCTCCCTGTTTGAGGAGGTTGTTCACAGTGGGTGCTGAGTTGGTGTTTGTTTTCCCTGCTGTAACACACCTGGATCAACCCACATGGGCTCCGTGTGTTGGAGCAGGGAACGCAAACGGCCTTGTAGGAGTCCGCAGGTGCTGTAGTGCGCACCGCATTTAATCCTAATCCCTGCACATAAGTACATTGCTCGCAGCATGTGAACCTTCTGATGGTTGGTTGGCGTGGGCTTTTGTGTTTGTTTCGGTTTGTTTTGGCCGCCTGTCTGGCAGGAGGATGGCGTGCAACGTGCCCGGCAGGAGGAGGAGAAGAGAAAGGAGGTCACCTCCCACTTCCAGGTGACGCTCAACGACATCCAGGCCCAGATGGAGCAGCACAACGAGCGCAACGCCAGCCTGCGGCAGGAGAACATGGAGCTCGCAGAGAAGCTGAAGAAGCTCATTGAGCAGTATGAGCTGCGCGAGGAGGCAAGTACAGCAGGGCGGGCCCTGATTGGCTGAGAGAGGAGAGGGCGGGCAGAGCACATGTGCACTACAGGTCTGCCCAGCAGGATGGGCCCTGATTGGCTGAGAGAGGAGAGGGCGGGCAGAGCACATGTGCACTACAGGTCTGCCCAGCAGGATGGGCTCTGATTGGCTGAGAGAGGAGAGGGCAGAGCACATGTGCACTACAGGTCTGCCCAGCAGGATGGGCCCTGATTGGCTGAGAGAGGAGAGGGCAGAGCACATGTGCACTACAGGTCTGCCCAGCAGGATGGGCCCTGATTGGCTGAGAGAGGAGAGGAGCCCTGAGCAGAAGCAGAGCACATGTGCACTACATGTCTTCCTTTACAGGCCTCACTGTTCCAGAAATAAAGAGATGATGTGAGCTTAAAGGATAGCACACGGGCACCCCGCTGCATCTGGGGTGGATGTGGTATCAAGTATAGCCACCATGATTGAGTCACTTGCAGCTTTAATTATTAGGCTGTGCGAAAAAAGCGAAAATGAAGAGCGATGGTGTTTTGAAGAGCAGTCTGTGCTTTGATGGACAAACGTGTGTAACGGTGTTGGCACTGCTGAGCTGTTTTTTTTCTTTTACTTGGCCGCAGCACATAGATAAGGTTTTCAAGCACAAAGATCTACAGCAGCAGTTAGTGGATGCTAAACTCCACCAGGCTCAGGCCCTGCTCAAGGACTCGGAGGAGCGCCACCAGAAAGAGAAAGAGTTTGTGAGTATCCAAAGGTATTTGTGTGCGTCCGTGTCTTGTTCGTTGTTTTTTGTTTTCCTACCCCCCAAATAAGACATCATTGTCGAGAGATATGGATACACATTGCATAGTCACAGCCATGGATTAACTTTTATCTTCTTTGACAGTCTGAGGGAAGAGTGCACGCTGCACGTCCCCAGTAACTCTGCCCTTGTTTGTATGACGCTCCCCTCTGGGGTGAAGCGCATCTCTCCTGTCAGTCCTTCTGATCATTCTGTTTGATTCCCTCACCGGTGCACAGCTGCTGAAGGAGGCTGTGGAATCACAAAGGATGTATGAACTTATGAAACAGCAAGAGGTTCATCTCAAACAGCAGGTGAGGGTCTGTCATGTTCAAAAGCAGGAGGGATCTTCAGAGATGAGAGCCGTCGTGTGAGATGTCCCAGGTTCCTGCTTCTCCCTCTGCTGTGACTGCAGAACGTTCAGGAGCTGCTTCTGATCCAGTATGGTACTGTGTATGGGTTATGGCTTCATTTCACCTTTGCCCTTTGCAGTTGTCACTGTACACAGAGAAGTTTGAAGAGTTTCAGAACACACTTTCCAAAAGCAACGAGGTGTTTACAACCTTCAAGCAAGAGATGGAGAAGGTACTGAATGCTAATGCATGTGGGGAGCTGGACACACCCATTCACTATGCATTTGTATACAATGGCCTCATTTTGGCCACATTTACTTACTTTAGATGCTGGATAGGATGTTTCTATGAATCATGTCCACTGACTCTAAACAAACATATTGGGTGATATGGATTTTAAAAATAGTACGCAAGAGAAATGTCTTTAGAACTATTTAAAGTGATGGATGCATTGTTGCTCTGCACATTATCTGATGACACACATTGTCTATAACACTCATTTGCTGATTAGGAGTTCATGCAGAAAACCGCTCATTAGAACTGACATGGAGTAAAATGTCCGGCAATTAATTTGTTTTAATCTGTATGTGCTGTTCTGTAGATGACAAAGAAGATTAAAAAGCTGGAGAAGGAGACGACGATGTACAGGTCTCGGTGGGAGAGCAGTAGCCAAGCCCTTCTGGAGATGGCTGAGGAGGTGAAGAGAACCGAGTCACTCCACACATTTATGACTTGCTGTTTACAGTCCGTCAGCCTTTTCAAGTTCCTCAATTAATTATTACTGCTTCGTATTTCGCAGAAAACCCTTCGAGATAAAGAGTTGGAGAGCCTGCAGGGGAAGGTGCAACGTCTGGAGAAGCTTTGTCGTGCTCTGCAGATCGAACGTAACGAGCTGAGTAAGAAGGTCCAGAGCCTCAGTAACACAGAGGACGGACACGGCCTCGAGACCACGCCTACGGAGGAGGAGCCTCAGCACCCGGGCACAGACTGCGACGAGGGCAGCCCCGCCCTTCGGAATAGTCCCCAACTACAAACTCCACCCACCACTTGCACTCAGGCATGTCACTGTGGTCCAGATCCAGACACTGAGCAGCAGAGGGAGGTTTGCTTAGCCCAGGATTGAGTTACTGCTTCTTGGCTAACACTCCTTACAATGTCCCCTGTGTTTTTGCCCTATGGCAGCGTGGTAGAGTTTTGGTCTCCTCTTGGGGCGATCCATTCCGCCAGGGAAGATTGTGCCTTCGAGATGAGTCTTATGCTGCATTTTTACTTTTAGTTTATTATTTGGGTTTATTTTATTTCACCTTTCCTTTTATGGTAATCCCTCTCTCGGACATGCTAATAGGGGCTTGAGATGATGCTGCTGCTTTGAATCACTGAACTTGAACACTGAAGTTTTGGGTCCATTTATAGTTTGGCTTAGAATAAAACCTTGCAGAATGTAGGTGTGTGGCGAGCCGAGCTGCTTGAGAACGATGCCTTATCTATTACAAAGTGAACAGCTGTAATGTGGCAAAAGTTAAGCACCCATTGGACATCCTTCCTTCATGTCCTTCCTTCATGTCCTTCCTTCAGGTCCTTCCTTCATGTCCTTCCTTCACGTCCTTCCTTCTGTTATTCAGCATCGTCCTCTGCATCACTCTGTTTATCCATGGTTTAGTTTTGTATTTGTTTATTGTCCACAGAACTCCACATGTTATAAGGGCCTATATACCATAATCTGGTTTTGCTGTGATTCAGTGTTGGATTTTGACCTCACCATGATTGGTGCCTGTTACCTGAAAGGACATATTTTGGAGAGTTTTCTGTTTCTGCATTTAATAAAACAAATAATCAACATTTTCTTAAATTTGTATTAGTCATGCAAGTCATTGCTGTTTGTCCCTGCAGTGTATTATCATGTTGGTAACATCGCACTGGTTGATGTTATACTTTTGAGACTCCTGAGAACTTACATGTATCAAAGCCCTCAATTTGAACTAACTTGAAATAAGGAAGAATTTAAGAACGTATGCTCAGAATTATGTGAGCCTATTTTCATTGCGCTGTACATGCAGTAGGTGAAAATGTTAATCCCTATCAAACTTCATGTAGTCCGATTCTAAATGCATTACACTCTGTAGCTTTAACATTTTAAACAACGCGGTGTAACTTCTGAGTTGAGTCTTAAGCCACCACAAGGTTCATTATGGATGGCTTTGTTTTTGTGTCCTTTCATCATGAGGTAGTTTGACCAGTTTTACAATCATTCCATGAGATCCAGAGGGAAGCATGCTCTTGAGACTATGGCCACTGAGTAGTAAGTTAGCTACACCAGAATGTCGTCTCCTTCAGAGCTCTTATAGTAGACCATTATTTTGATACTTTGTTGTTGCTAATATACAGTATGTCTCTTAATGTGATTGTATACAGATTAAAATCAACTTTAAAAATATGCACATATTTAATTGCATCCCAGATCCAGTTTTGTGTGTCACCAGGTTAAATAAAGAGATTCTAAAATGTTAAACTCTATGCAATTCTAGTCCTGTTCATGTGATTTAGCTCTCGAATGTCATGCTATGGAAATGAATATACATTAACCTTACAACGCTGGGTCTGGCATGTGCAGTTGTATCTGATGTGGATACATCGTTCATTTGAGGCTATGAAATGTTTTCTGTTCTGTGCTTGGAACATTCGCGGTTCTTTTCCCTGAATGTCAAGACCTGTAGAATCCCCATCAGGTCTTCGGTGTGTGGCCCAATAGCCCAGTGTCAACACGGGTCCAACACGGGTCCAGAATAGCTGCTGCTTAGCACTGCGTCTGGTGCCCAACAGCATGCCAGCTTCCCATGGTCCCTGCTCAGCTGCTGTTGAGTAATGCTGTATGCACCTACTGTTAAAAAGGTACCAAAGAGCTCTTTTCTTTCCTTACTCCACCCTGTAAGCATTGTTTGAAAATTAAATAAATTACACCGAAAAACATTCACTCTGTTAGTGTTTCAGTTTTGCAAATATGAAGAAAGTGTTGTTTAACTGTAATACAGTTAAACAATAGCAGGTTCATTATATTGATTATAATTTAAATCTTTTCTGTGCCACTGACTATTGTGAAGTGTGATGTGTTACTAAAAGCTACTCTTTTTGTCTTTAATGGCTGTTTTAGTTGAGTCCCAAATAGTACAATATTACATATTTCGCATTGACTTCCATCAAACATTCCATCTAAAAATACATGTAATGAAACCTGCTGTTTGTTCTATGTTCCATACAAGTTTGTGCTAGTATGATTCTTGATAATTTGTCATTAACATGCCTGTAGCTAGTCTCACATCCCAAACCAAACATCTATCCATGTTAGTCATGTTTTGTTTACACTGTGCTGCACAGAATTGTGTGTGCATTATAATAAGCTGAAGACTCAAACTGGCGCAATCATTGTAAAAGCACAATGCAACACTTGTGATGATGGCTTCATTTCACTTTCGTTTAAGATAGTGTGTCAACCTCAAGTAAAGGTTCAGTAAAAAACCCTCTGGATTATGGGAATCAAGCTTCTGCTGCAAGTGAGCACAAGTACAAACGGAAGAACAACACACAGAACAACAAGTGCCTATTTTCCAAGCAGATAATATTCTTGTCCTACACTGAACGTCTTTTTGGCAAATCTCTACTGCCTGCGCGCTTTATTCAAAGTCTGTTTTCTGTCTTAGCAGGTCCGGCGACGCGGGCGCGTGTTTGCCTCGGTTCACGTCTTCTACGGACAGGAAGCTAAAAAACGTCTTTTCCGTTTTTGTCCCGGTGCTGATCAACACGCGTAGTGCTAACCGGGTTTCCTTCGGTTTATTAAACATCCCACTGACCTGTATCGGTGACGTGAGAAGTGTCCAAGACGAGAGATCATGGTGAGTTTAGGTTGTGTTATTGATGTGGAAGTCGAAGCGGTCGCGTAGGACATGTTCATAAAACACGTTGCTCATCTGAGGCGCATTTAGCACGTTTAGCTGCTTGTTAGCTCGTAGCCTCGACTGTCTGTTGATTAGAAACTCGATTTTGTTGTTTAGTAAAGATAACCAGTGGCACAAAGTTGTCTGAGTTATTTCCTTTTTACACGTGTTCGCCGCCTAACTAATATTACATAAACATTAGATAAACATTGTTTACAAATGACATGGTTAACTGTCGGTAGTGAGTTAGCATAGCTAGCTTGCTGTTTCACTGAAGTATCCCTTAAAATAGCAAGCTAGCTAATCGAGATAGCCAGTCCTAACGGATTTTAGTAGTTAACCTAGATAGATTACCTACTCTAATCTATTCATATGGTATGGTTCATAATTTGTTTTCGTAAATAGCTAGATAACGTAGCTTGCTGCAATTTCTGTTAATAATACAGGCCTGTAGGTTATGTGATTTGTGTTTTTTAATGTGATTTCTGCAATTCATTGGCGTTTTTCATGATATTGTTTCACACTTGACATTACATGTACTTTCTGCAGAAACCAATACTTTTGCAGGGCCACGAACGGTCCATCACGCAGATCAAATACAACCGCGAGGGAGATTTGTTGTTCTCTGTGGCCAAGGACCAGGTAAGCTGGGGAGCTCGTGCCTGCACAACTAACCATGCCCATGTGGAACAACTCGAGAGCTAAATAATGTTTCCTGTTCAGTTTGTGAACGTTTGGTACTCTGTCAATGGAGAGAGACTTGGCACTTACAACGGACACACCGGCGCTGTTTGGTGCGTGGATGCTGACTGTATCCTTCACTCAAGAAGCTCCTAAATGTTAAAGCTGTCGCAATAAATGTTGTTCCCATATTTGTTGGTAACCTTAACAAGTTTTTTAAAGGGGATACAAAGCATGTATTGACTGGATCTGCTGATAATAGCTGTCGGCTCTGGGACTGTGAGACGGGTGAGTTGAGACAGGTGGAACTGTGATTTCATTGCCTCATCTAACCATTCTAATGTGTACTGAAAGGACCAAACAGGAAAGAACAATCAGATATATTTTGTCAGTCTGTTTTTGTTTCATTTAAAATTTTACGGGACAGTGGGTGTGTGTCAGGGGTGCTGTAATGTGAAAATGAATGTGAGCTAGGATTGGATTTTAACATTACTGCACTCATGTTGAGTGGTCGTTTGCACTTGTATCCTAAGGTAAACAGTTAGCTGTGCTCGAGACCAATTCGGCAGTGAGGACGTGTGGCTTTGACTTCAGCGGAAACATCATCATGTTCTCCACCGACAAACAGATGGGCTACCAGTGTTACCTTAACTTCTTTGATCTGCGAGACCCACAACAGATTGGTAAATGTAGTTCCTTACTGTCAACAGTAGCACAATATGAATGCAAACATATTAGAACAGTAATTTCTGCAGTACTAAACATACAGCTGAAATGCCTGTTGCTTGTGTGTAATACTTTGTGCTTTTATGTCAGTACACATTCGTACATTCATATATACTCACACACTCATATACACACACTAATGTATGTTTAGTTCGATCAAAGTGTGCTCACTGAAGCCCCCCACAAGAGTCTTAACGGTTTACTTCATCTTTTGTCTGTCCTCAGAGGAAAACCAGCCATATCTCTCTGTGCCGTGCTGTGAGTCCAAGATCACCAGTGCAGTGTGGGGGCCGCTTGGCGAGTTTGTCGTCGCTGGTCACGAAAACGGGGAAATCAACCAGTTCAGTGCGAAGGTTTGTAATCTCAGATCAAACGTTCATGTCCACAGATCAGGCTGAATGAAGACCAGCTGAGCGTGCGTGTTGCTGCGTGTGCATAGCCATGGTTTTCATCCGCTTATGGAGGATGGAGGATGGAGGATGGGTTCCCATTTGAGTCTTGGTCCTCCCAAGGTTTCTTCCTAAATTCCTGCCATCGTAGGGAGTTTTTCCTTGCCACTGTCGCCTCTGGCTTGCTCATTAGGGATCTGGACCCATACGATTGTAAAGCTGCTTTGTGACAACATGTGTTGTAAAAAGCGCTATATAAATAAATTTGACTTTGACTTTGGCTTGTGATTTAAGGTGCGTGTTTCATTGGTGTCATATGCTTTTTTTGTCTGTAGTCCGGGGAGATTCTGAAGAAGGTCAAGGAGCACACCAAGCAGATCAACGACATCCAGTCGTCTCTGGACCTCACAATGGTCATCACTGCCTCCAAAGACAGCACTGCTAAGGTCCGCACTGTCTCTGCAAAGCCCCTCCATAAAATACCTGTGTGTGTGTGTGTGTGTGTGTGTGTGTGTGTCTCTCTCTCTCACAATATGCCTGTTCTTAAAAAGAAAATATCAGATATTTACAATGTTTTTTTTGCACATAGAAGAATTGTGCTTCTGTTAACATGCTTGGACATACAGAGAGACTCAAATGCTCCCTCTCTCTACACAGCTCTTCGATTCAACTTCACTAGATCACATAAAGACCTTCAAGACAGAGCGGCCTGTAAACTCTGCTGCCATCTCACCCATCATGGACCATGTAAGGCATCTAGATCAACCTCTTTCTTTCATTAGACGGGTCAGATAAAGCATATAATTATGTTATAACATAATACACATGTTTAATGAATTGCCTCTGTTTGGTATATTTTTTCAATAGAATATGTGATTGTTCCTTACTGGAAACCAAATGAGTGGCATTAAAAGGGGCTGGTGTGAATGAATATACCAGTTATAACACTACTCCAATGATGAGTAACAATGCCTGTTATTTAATCATGGGTATATTATTACCATAGTTGCACATGTATTTGTGTGTGTTTTAGTAATAACGATTTCCGTGATCCATAGCTGACGTTGCAGTGGAGCCTGAATTAGCCACTCCAGTAAAGCGTAGAGAGCATCACACAACTGGAGACGCGTTCTGCTTCAGCCTCTCCGTCGCATCTCAGTGGCTGTTTACACCAGGATTCTAGACTTGAGATTTCTGTCCTGGATGGGTGTAATGAGGACATACTATGCCCTCTGATTCATGAGATAAACAAATTAATGGCTGGGACTGAAACTGTGCCCCCTTGCTCAAAACGAGGAGTGCTGTAGTGTGCGTATCCCCGCCGTGTCCAGACCTAAAGTGTGTGGCTCTGAGAGCTGTTTTTGGCACCCAGGTGGTCGTGGGCGGAGGTCAGGAGGCCATGGAGGTCACCACCACCTCCACTAGGATTGGCAAGTTCGAGGCCAGGTTAGTGTGGAGAGCAGTGTCTGTTGCTCACGCCGAACTTCCCTTGCTGTGCTCATGTGCTTTGTTTTGTTTTTAGCAACATAGCAAACATGATATTTTGAAAAATGAATGTTAGGAAACGAAGGACAATATGAATCTGTAGTGTCGGTTTGACCCCTCGGGGGTCGAGGTTGGGGCTGTATTCTGGTCCTTTGCCAACATATTCCTCTCTCTGCAGGTTTTTCCATGCTGCATATGAGGAGGAGTTTGGGAGGGTGAAAGGTCATTTTGGTCCCATCAACTGTGTAGAATTCCACCCAGATGGGAAGAGGTGTGTGTGTTGTCACCCCCCACTCACACACACACACACTCCACACACCTTATTACACTTCGCTATTTACAGCATTTTCCAGAGGTTTTGTGGTATAAATGACTACTTCTGTGATCTGGTAAAAGCAAACTACTCTTTATTGATGGATTATGGTTTACAGTAATAGCAATAAACAGTTACATCTCAATAAATTAGAATATCATCAAAAAGTTAATTTCAGTAATTCAATGCAAAAAGTGAAACGCATAATGCAGATTCATGACATACAGTGATCTATTTAAATTGTTTATTTCTATTAATCATGGTGATTATGGTTTACAGCCAATAAAAACCCAAAATCATTATCTCAGAAAAATAGAAGACAAGACCAACTGGAAAAAAATATTTTTATTCATAATTGAAAAGATGATTTTTAATTCAGAAATGTTGACCTACTGAAAAGTATGTACAGTAAACAACCTAAGTACTTGGTCAGAGCTCCTTTTGCACAAATTCATGCATCAGTGCGGCGTGGAGGTGATCAGTCTGTGGCGCCGCTGAAGTGTTGGGGAAGCCCAGGTTGCTTTGATCGCGGCCTTCAGCTCGTCTGCAGTGTCGGGTCTGGTGTCTCTCGTCTTCCTCTTGTTAATACCCCAGAGATCCTCTATGGGGTTCAGGTTGGTGAGTTTGCTGGCCAATCAAGCACAGTGATACTGGTTATTAAACCAGGTACTGGTGCTGTTGGCAGTGTGGACAGGTGCCACGTCCTGCTGGACAATGACATTTCCATCTCCAAAAAGCTTGTGGGCAGAGAAGCAGGAAGTGCTCTAAACTCCCCTGGTAGACGCTGCACTGACTATGGTGGTGATCTAACACAGTGGATCAACACCAGCAGGTCCAAGGTGGTGTTTTCAGATGAAAGTAAATTTTGCATTTCATTTGGAAATCAAGTTCCCAGCGTCTGGAGGAAGAGAGGACAGGCACACAGACCAAGCTGCTTAAGGTCCAGTGTGAAGTGACTTTGGGGTTTTTACTGGCTGTAATCCGTAATCAACATTAACAGAAATAAACACTTGAAATAGATCACGGTTTGTCATGAATCTATTTATGCATTTAACTTTGTATTGAATAACTAACTTTGATATTCTGATTTGTTGAGCTGCACCTGTATTACCATATGTCATACTGGTATTATATGAATTATTGTAATATGATGTATACATCATGTACTGAAGTATTTCTTCCCATTCTGTTTTATAGCTACAGTAGTGGAGGTGAGGATGGTTATGTCAGAATTCATTACTTTGATTCTCCGTACTTTGACTTTGAACTCGAGGCCTGAAGTAAGACACAGCATTCCTGGATCCTGGTTCACTCCTCACTGCTCACCTGGTTAACAGCTGAACTCTGTTACGTCCTGGACTTCACCTGTCAGACAGAGTCTGGTTTATATGCGCCTTTCAGCACAGGCTTTACCCATGATGCACCTCATCTTTTGTGGTGTATTTAATCAAACCTTTGAATTAAACTGCATTTCACAAGAATCTGTATTACTTTGTATATTAATTTGCTATTAATGAGTAGTTGATTAATTGTAGTTACTGGAATTTGAGATGCTCTTCTTAAGTATTTGATGCATCATACATTCTGAACCGTGGATAATATGCAATTGTGTTCATTTCAGAAAATGTATCCCAAATAATTCATGACCATAGAAATGCCACAAATAATGTGCGGGGACGGTCACACTAGTTATGGCTTCACGGTATATGAAAACAGACATGAGAGAAATTCCTCTTTATTTACTTTACCAAAGGCATTGTTAGAATATGGACATTTCAAAACGAATTCCTAAACTGCTTGATCTGGCCAGAATTGCCACCGACTTGCACAACCACAATAAAAGTAGAATCTGGAGTCTTAACAGCAATAGCACAAGTCTTTCTCCCCGTCTGTCACAGGGGTTCAGATCCATCAACACAGACACCGTCATTAAAACAAACATCTTTATCTCTTAAAAATGAGGTAAAGGACACTGTACCAGGGGAACAGTATCCACAGAAACACAAGACCTAATAAGCAAGAGAGATATGTCAAGTCCATTATTCAAAATAACGTGGAGGTGAGGCCTGCCCAGAGGGAATGCTATAGACCATCAACTCACTACTGTTTATGGTCCTGTTTGATTGAGGTGCTACTTTTGGTAGACAGTGATAAATTTCTAACTTAAAAAAATAAAAATAAAAAGTGATGTAACGTTTCAAAGCACAAAAAGGGGGGAAGGAAACATCTTACATTTCAGTTCACATTTGTAATGCAAAAAACGTTTATACCGCTCATTAAGAATACAAATAGTAAAATGAGTCTTAGAAAATAATTTACAGTTTTTAGCTTGGGAGCCAAGATAGCACATGTGGGGCAACATTGGGTGTATGATGCAAGTTCGTGCATCCAATTGGACTTCAAATAAGTTCCCTCAGGTTGTTTTCAACTCTTCTTTTGGCCTTCAAAAAAGAAAAAGGCTATTAATATCATGACTGTGCCTCATTTTTCTTGCTAGCCCGAAGCCCCCCCCCCCCCCCTTACAGCAAATACTTTATATGAACAGACCATTTTAAGACATCTGAAGCAAACCAAATGTCCTTGCATCATACATAACAGACACTGATCACTACTGAGGAATCATTCTAGAGGTAGTTTCATTTTCCAAGAAGAACCCATCCACCCTGGGGAGGCTAGATGAGAAACCACCTCACCCCTTTGTGTCCATTTTCTCCTCTGGTGTCTTCTCCTCCTCTTTGACGTCTGTAGGATTGGAAAACAAAACATACACACACATTACATATTACAATTACATATTACCTCTCATTTTAAATTTGACACAGCACAATCAACAAATGCAAACTTGTCCAAAGTGAAAAGCACAATATTCTGCACTGTATTTACCTAAAACATCCTACAGATTTAAACTGCTCTGAATGCAGAAAAAAAACATTAACTCTAAAAGGTAAATGTTTGAAGTAAATCTTAGTTTAAACAGACGGGACTGTAAAGCATTTGGGGAGGAGAAGCATCATTAAGAGTGATGCATCCTGGGATTTGGCTGGGAAAGGAAGGGATGTCGTGCGGTGATGGTGCCGTTACCTCCGCCTGGCTGCTCACCTTTCGTCTCTTCTCCATCCTTCTCCTCTTCCGTCTTCACTCGCTTGGTCTTCTTGTAGTTGGCCGTGTTTCTGCGGCCGCCTTGACCTTCATCCTCAGAGTCAGAAAACTCCTCGTCGCAGGCTATCCGCTTATCATGAGCGCGGACTGGAAAAGGAAACGCGGTCAAGAGTCACAACCAGTAAGCGGATGAAACCAGTAAACTCCCAGTAACCCTTGCACTATTAAACGGTCAGCCTGGAGCTCCTCCTTTCCCCTCAGCTCGAAACTCTTGCATCCTTGCATGCAAATCTAAGCAAAGCCCCAGTGAAAGGTGATCCCAACAGGGCTGCCAGAGGACCAGAGTTCAGAAGGACGCTGCATGTCGTTCCTGCCTTAAAACAGCAGCTTGGTCTTCCACTACTTGTTTTCTACAGAAGATGCATCATGTCTTCCCAGAGGATGGACGTTTTCATTTCCTGAGCTTGGCTGCCTTTGAGCCTCATCTGTTACCTGGATGTTTGGTTCTCTCACTTCTATTGACATCGCAAAGCCTTAATTTGCAGCTTTGGCCACGATGCAGATGCAGTGAATAGTGGGAGTCACTGAACTGCCTGATAGTGGGACACACTGAACAGGTTGTTATTAAGGCCTGCAGAAATCCAACACCACTGGGAGAACTGGTGCTGCTCTTTGAGGACATGCGCTGCAGCGGCAGGACCAGGGACTCACAGGTACTCGCCCTAGAAGAGCATTAGGGTGAGGGGGGAAGATACAGGGGCCCCAGGGACTCACACGTACTCGCCCTAGAAGAGCATTAGGGTGAGGGGAGAAGATACAGGGGCCCCAGGGACTCACACGTACTCGCCCTAGAAGAGCATTAGGGTGAGGGGGGAAGATACAGGGGCCCCAGGGACTCACACGTACTCGCCCTAGAAGAGCATTAGGGTGAGGGGGGAAGATACAGGGGCCCCAGGGACTCACACGTACTCGCCCTAGAAGAGCATTAGGGTGAGGGGGAAGATACAGGGGCCCCAGGGGCCCCAGGGACTCACACGTACTCGCCCTAGAAGAGCATTAGGGTGAGGGGGGAAGATACAGGGGCCCCAGCAGAGGTGAAAGGAGACACTCACTGGGGACGCGTTTGTCTGGGTCGTCCTCCTCGTCCCCACTGTCCTCCTGCACAGCGTCCTCTGGGATGGCCTGCATCTGCACGCCCGGTGCATGGGGCAGCATGCGCAGGTTTTCAAACAGACGCTGCCTACACACACACACACACACACACACACACACACACACAGAGAAGAGAATCCTCCTTTAAGAGTGACCGTTTCTCACAATTGGGGAAGCTACTTAATAAATGCCAACACCAGAATATTTAATAATCCATGTAATAATAATGTACTACTAATAATCATCAATATTTATACAGCACATTTCCAACATGATGATGCAAGAGTGCTTCACAATTGAGGTCAAGACAACTGGAATCAGAGAGTGAGCAGAACACGTTACACGCTGGACACACTCACTTGATCTTCTCTAGGTAGTCATTTGTGTTCTGATTGGTCATATTGGAAGGGCTTATGTGGAGCTTGAAATCAGGTCCGAAATACTCAAAGTAGTCATTGTATGGAAGTTCTGATTAAAAAACAGACAGGAAACATTGCACCAAATCATAATCCGATACACGCAAAAAAATTGTACATACATTACAAACACATTTATTTATTAATATTAAACAAATCAACCCTACTTCAAAGTATCCCCTTCCCAACAGTCAACGTGCCACGCGTGGTAACCCAGTCTTACCATTGGGGATAGTGGTGTCCAGCGCTACAGCCGTCTCGAAGGTCCAGCAGCGCGCCACGTTCCTGATGGTGTAACCTCCACCCCCCAGCATCAGCAAGGGCAGGTTAAAGCTTTTCATGTACTCAACACACTTCGCATGGCCTGCAGGGCACAGAGGAACCCCACGTCAGGGGCAGGGAGTGTGTGTGTGTGTGTGTGTGTGTGTGTGGGGCAGGGGCGTGTGTGTGTGTGTGTGTGTGTCTGGGGCAGGGAACGTGTGTGTGTGTGTGTGTGTGTGGGGCAGGGAACGTGTGTGTGTGTGTGTGTGTGTCAGGGGCAGGGAACGTGTGTGTGTGTGTGTGTGTCAGGGGCAGGGAACGTGTGTGTGTGTGTGTGTGTGTGTCTGGGGCAGGGAACGTGTGTGTGTGTGTGTGTGTGTGTGTGTGTGTGGGGCAGGGAACGTGTGTGTGGCGGGGAATGTGTGTGTGTGTGTGTGTGTGTGTGTGTGTGTGTCTGGGGCAGGGTGTGTGTGTGTGTGTGTGTGTGTGTGTGTGTCAGGGGCAGGGAACGTGTGTGTGTGTGTGTGTGTGTGTGTGTGTGTGTGTGTGTGTGTGTCAGGGGCAGGGTGTGTGTGTGTGTGTGTGTGTGTGTGTGTGTCAGGGGCAGGGTGTGTGTGTGTGTGTGTGTGTGTGTCAGGGGCAGGGAACGTGTGTGTGTGTGTGTGTGTGTCTGGGGCAGGGAACGTGTGTGTGTGTGTGTGTGTGTGTGTGTGTGTCTGGGGCAGGGAACGTGTGTGTGTGTGTGTGTGTGTGTGTGTGTGTCTGGGGCAGGGAACGTGTGTGTGTGTGTGTGTGTGTGTGTGTGTGTGTCTGGGGCAGGGAACGTGTGTGTGGCGGGGAACGTGTATGTGTGTGCGTGTGTGTCTGGGGCAGGGAATATGTGTGTGTGTGTGTGTGTGTGTGTATGTGTGTGTGTCTGGGGCAGGGAAAGTGTGTGTGGCGGGGAACGTGTACGTGTGTGCGTGCGTATGTGTGGGGCACCTTTGATGGTGAGGTTAAAGCAGCCAAGCCTGTCTCCAGACAGCGAGTCTGCGCCACACTGAAGCACGACGGCACTGGGCTGGTACATCTCCATCACTTTGGCCATGATCTGAAGCACAAACGCAGACCAACACGTAGATGATCACACAAACAGTCTGACAGGTACTTCAATTACACAGACAGCAATATCACTATTTATATTTTAACCTAGGAGATTCAGCTTTTTTCTAATAATGACTTACGGGTTTGAATATGGCTTCATAAGACTCGTCGTCAATGCCGTCCCTGAGCGGGTAGTTAACAGCGTAATATTTGCCCTTCCCTGCACCAATGTCCTAACAAATGCAGAAACAATTAGCACAATTATCGAAACACAAAGCTGTACATATATGAGTAAAGCAGCGAACTGTGGAATTACAGCGATTCACTGTTAGATGGGAACTCACTCTGAGGTCGCCGGTACCGGGGAAGTACTCTCCATACTTGTGGAAAGACACCGTCATGACACGGTCTGTGGTGTAGAAAGCCTCCTCTACTCCGTCACCATGGTGGATGTCAATATCGATATACAGTACTCTTTGATGATATCTGCCACACAGCACCAAAAAAACCGCATAGCGTTAAACCGGAGGTCACGCTGCAGCGATAAAACTCTGCAAAACGACTACAGGCAACACATTCTTAAGGACCAGCGCGAGGTTCACGGAGGACGTACTTTAGCAGCTCCAGGATGGCCAGGACAATGTCGTTGACATAGCAGAAACCAGAAGCCTCTGACTTCTTGGCATGGTGAAGGCCGCCAGCCCAGTTAATGGCAATGTCAGTCTGCTGTTTGTTCAGTTTGACGGCCCCAGCTGAGCAGGTCAGAGTAAACACCACACGCACAGTAAACACCACACGCACGGTAAACAGCAATTAAGTTGCTCATCACACTTAATGTTCTCATAGTCTGAGAAGCCATTAATTCTCCCGTCCCTGAATAAAATAAATAAATAAATAAATAAATAGAGGTCCAGACCCTGAACAGAACACACTTACCAACAGAGCCCCCTGTTGAAAGCTGGCAGAACTCAAACAAGCCATCAAACACAGGACAGTCTTCACCAACATTAACTGACAAGGAAACATTCATGATCATGATTATTTTAGAAGTTACTTTTCCCAGTACCTTTTAATTCTAGATAGTGACTATTGTTGCATTCGCACATTTCAAAGCATTACAGAACTGTATTTGAATGTTTTTCTCAAAGATGTAATGTCATTACAAGTTTGAAAGGGGTTCTTTTTCAAGCAAAGCGTCACAAGAGATCAATTTTGGATATTTCTCCAAACATTTAACATTCAAAGACTTGATAGCATATTTCAGTTTAATGGCGACACTTTAGAAATAATTTTGAATATTAGAGGAAGAATCCGATTTTAAATAAACAATTTAGATATGATTAGTTTATTACTGAAAACATGCTTACTGCAACATTAGACACAGTGATGCCTGGGAAACTGCATTCAAAAAACAAGATTCAAAATCAGTCACACTGATCAGTCATCATTATCCTTTGATAAAATACTCACATCTCTGCATCTGCTTGCTATACTCAGACATGTTGTCTGGGCGGATGGAACGCAAGAACTTAATGTAGTCGTCGCTGTGGTACTTGGTCATCTCTTCAGCGTTTGCTTTATGTGGTCTCTGTCAATGTTCAAACGTATACACATCAGTCACTACCATGATGCCCTAGATCAGCTCGTACGGGTCAATAACGAAACTACTTGTTTCCCTTACATAGATCTCCATCTTTCTGTACAGCCCATAGTTCAGGAGAAGATTGTGTGTCATGCGGATTCTGTGGGGCTTCATGGGATGGCCCTGGCCATAGTAATAATTCCCAACATCACCTAAAAGGGTACAATTATTTTTGTAAATGCTGTTACAGACATTTAGACAAGTTAAAACACTCGATTAAGTCATTCAGCTAGATGCGTTATTAAAAAGTTTAGATTTGTCCTTAAACGTCTACCAATTT
Organism: Brachyhypopomus occidentalis; assembly: GCA_020368025.1. Lineage (NCBI taxonomy): Eukaryota > Metazoa > Chordata > Actinopteri > Gymnotiformes > Hypopomidae > Brachyhypopomus > Brachyhypopomus occidentalis. The sequence goes on from JAGXOD010000072.1 coordinate 5,328,417, forward strand.
CATGGAATATAAAATGCATTAAGAGAGAGGTTCGCGGACAGCGCACCAGTTTAATAGTTAGCTAACGAACATTCATTTGCAATAAAACGCTAAACAACCAGCAAACTAGCACAGCTAGCTAGCCGCATTCACCAACTCTGAAGCTACAGCTGATGCTGAATCAAGAGATACTACAAAGAGTAAAATCTTGCAAGTAAGGCATAAAATTATTTCCAACACACCAAAACAAGCATAATACAGCCGTACGGACTCCTAAATGTGTACCGCACCGGCCTTTCAACCGGACCGGTTACAAATGAACTTGGAAAACTGACAAATCCTCTGGCTAGCCATCAAGTTGGGCTATGCTAGCTTAGCTTGGTTACTTTGATTAGCTGTTCTGGTGAGCAAACGTGTTAGCTCGCTGGCTACGAATTAGCAATTTGGATGCTGACATCCCAGCTAGCTAACGTACAAAAGAGACCACAACTAACTGGCAGTGCGATTGATTCATGTCGAACTGTCAGTCATTATTACTTTTGTACTATAGGAAAAGTTTGATGACCGCAAACAATGCAGATCGGAATTACACTCGCTTACTTCTAGTTGGTTAGCTAATTGGCATTAGCTACACAGCTACTTGTTCCTTTAAGGCTAAGTGGCTAACTCTAGCTACCACAGATGTAACTAGCATAAACTGGCTAGCTAACCGGCTACATTTAGCTAACAATTAAACCGGAACGCATATAAGTGAAAGATTTGCAGAAAATGTATAAAGCAGTTACTGCTTTTAGTTGCTGTACAAGTAAAATATAACATGACTGCACAGTGCACCAGTTCTTACCATCATAATAATAGCAAACTTTCTTCTTTGTTCCTTGGGAAGTCAGCGCCATTTTACCCCCAATTACAGTCTGAGGTTGAGCCTGCCGGGCTTTCTGCGCAACTAACTTCAATGGGAACTTGTCGATAGTATATCTCCTCCAATCATATTTCAGCTTTCTTTTCTTGGGGCGTTACCGTATATATCCAAACCAATCATCTCTCTCCACTGTATCCTTTCACTCTTGGTGATACAGGATTAAGTTAAAATGTCCTGTGCAATATAATAAAGCATAGACAGATATTCTCTGATCTTGGCTTCTTAAATTGCACAAAATGTGCACGACCCTGATATGCAGGTTTCTCCTGTACAATATTACGAGGATTCATGTATTTCTTTTCAGGGAGGCCATCCACATAAGTGTTTGTGCATCCCTTGGTCCTTCTTATATTGGAGTACTGAAACTCACTCTTGGCAGGTCTTCTAATACATGCCACTGGAACTGCATTCTAAAATCAGCTCACTGCGACGCTCACACCACTGATCTCCTGAACCTGCCATCATCATATTTAAAACCATGATGCTTGCCTGCAAAGCAAAAGCCCGCACCTACGTGAAACCTCTGGTCTCATCACCAATCTCTTACACTGGGGAGACATAGCTCAAGGTTTCTTTGTATGTGTTTGTCTGTAAATAAAAACTGTGTGCTAAAAATATTTATGCAAAGTCTTGATTTACTTCCCCTGGTCTCTGTTCCATACTATGCTATTTATAGTAGAGTTATATGGAATAAATATTGCTTCACTCATATTGCAGCACAAACACCTTCCAGAATTACTTGCACACGGCGTATGCCGTATGCGTCTACTATGAGACGGCGTATGCCTCACCTTAAGGCTCGTCTGTCGGCTGTGTGTGTATTGAGTACGATGTTTTGACTGCCGCTGGCGAGAGCACGAGCGCGTGGTCTCGCGTGTTCGTTTTGTCCTGGCGTGTGCGTGAATTGTTTTGTTAAGAGAGTGGCAAGGATGAGGTGCATGTGTGTAAGCCTTTGCTGGAGATGCCAGGACCGGTGCATGCTTTGTGTGTGTGTGTGTGTTGTGCAGGTGTTTCTCCCTGGTGGTGAACAGTGGCACTCCTGGACCTTGAGGGATCTCCTAAGTAGACAGAAGCCCCCTTGTTATGGGGTGACCAGAGCCCCTCTGTTGGGTGAGGGCTCGCTGGCTCTGGTCTTCAGCAGGAACTCTTCAGACAGAGAACCAGGGGAGAAGGTTCTGGGTTGAGATGGCCCCCAAAGGGTGGAGGCTCCCCCTGGAACCCTCGGTTGGGTGGAGGAGTCCACCCTGCCATGAGCTTCCCTGTGAAGGGTGGTCTCCCCAGGAGGGTAGGGTGACCCCATGCGGGAGGCAGGGGTCCGGCCCAAGACGAGAGGTAGGTCTGGGAGGTGGTTAGTGGGTGGTGTAGCTGCGCCCTGGTGAGGTAGCCCGCACACACATGCACTAATTTGTGGGGCTGAGCGGCCAGAAGCCTGCTAGGGTGTGTGGGTCCTGTGACTGACATGGGTGTGGTTGTAGTCTTGTCGGTCCAGGACCCCGCCTGAGGGGTGAGCTAATCTGTGTTGTATTTCAGCTCCAGGGCTGCAGGGGGTGTCCCTGCCTTGTCCCCACCCCTTCGTTGTTGTGTACTGCCACTGCGGGCCGAGGGAACGTGCGGCTTGGTGGGGGGGCGGCCCTGCCAGCCGCCTCCATCCAGTGGCAGTATTTCATGTCCTGTTACACCCTCAGGTGGGCGGGGCCTACTATAATCCCCATCACCTGAAGGCCATTTGTCTGTCTGTCTTTGTACCAGTTGACTGGTTATTGTATCCTTACTTTGGATCTGGTCATGGGTTTTTGGTTGGTGCATGTTATCATTAAACCCTCCTTTTCCCCCTGAGACTGGTGTGATCACCTCTTTATTTTACACTCCTCGCCCGTCACACAACAAAATACAATTTGTATTCAGATTTTTTTCTAATTTCCAGTCATAGTTCCCAAACACCAGGAGGATACAATATACAAGATCAGAATATAAAGAACGGATCAGGTAGACAATGCCAAGCCTTCATTAGTAAGGTGATGTCTGTAAAGTAGCTTTTCACCTGAAAACATCTCAACTATTATGGCAATAATTTAAACAAGGCAGATAATGTAATTGATGCTAAACACCAACACTTTCTCACCTGTAACAGCTGTAGAGACCGGAGTGCATTACAAGCCAGTGCTTTGCATTTAGAATTGTTAAACACTTATGGTTTGATAGGCCTGTCTAAACGAGAACGTTATGTCTATGAAAGTGAAGAAGATGGATCAAGAGGCAAACCTTTTCCCAAGGCACGTATAGTCCTGGTATGCTGGTATGTTATGGAGCCATTTTTTTAGGGAGTCTTGTTAACATTCATGCTATATGTTTGGCAATTCTAGAGTTTGGGTTATGGTTGGTTATGTCAGCAGTACGGTTAGTAAGTGCGTATGGTCAGGTTCATGTTGATCACAGAATTAACCTTGTTAATTACTGTAGTCTGACCTCATCCCTGTTAATAACCTTGTGAATTACATTAAAGACAAGACCCTATAAGTGAGAACCAAGGACCTGAAATTTTAATTGAAGCATCTTGGATCCTCATAAGTTACTTATTTCACCTTCTCCAATATTACAAAAGAGAATATAATTTATTACGTAAGTAAAATTAACATATCGCATAGTAGTAATACAAGACATGGACACCTGATGGCGACATATGCCCATATTTTACTCATTCACTGTATTTAGAATATATTTTCTAATATCAAGTAAATAAAGGCAGTTTTATAGACTTTTTGATTATATTTAGCAAATGTTCTTATATTTGGAGTGCACTGTAGGTGTAGCAATGAATGAAATAATTGTAATTGATTATAGTACATCGACAAATACCCAACAGGAGACACGTCTACATTTGACCTACTCGCTGATATGGGGTATATATAAGGGATACACACACACACACATGAAATCTTGCAGTATTAATGAATACACAGTAATTAAATAATGGTCTCATCATTCACAAGCAATGTTTTATTTTCTTTCTTTAACAAGTCATTCATCAACCACTAGTTTTTTAAATAACAGGGTGATTTAAAAAAGCAATTAATTCACTTTTACATCCTGCAATCAAACAAGGCACTAAGTAGTGGACTGCACCTCAGTTGAACTGTTGTCTAATGCTACATCACATGGCATTTAACGTCCGCGCTCATATTTGTTTTCTCCATTTTCCCCAAATATCTGATCTACAAATAAACTGCACATTTTTCATTGTACATTTAGTTTTTTTTCTGATGCATGGCACTCCACATGAAAAACCTGTAGTATGTAGTAGAATGGATCACTGGGGCCTCATTGGTAGATGAGGTTTATTTGGTTATTGCCAAGTCAAGTCTGTCTTTTCCAGTCTCTCTTAGTATAAAAACTGTCTAATTAGGTGTGATTAAGGTTTCATATCTAGATCTAATTATCAAGTGGCAAAAATGTTCATAAATGTATCTCACTGTTTAAAAAAGTCATAGAGCAACTACATTTTCTGGACCCTTTCCCTTCGACTGAATTTGTTGTCGTGCAGTGGCACACCTCTGTGGGAGTCTCTACCTCACAGCTGAAGAGAAAGACACACACATATCGCCCTTAATTAGGTAACCAACATTTATTTACCATTATCAACTTTACAATAAAACCAGTAACATCTTTTAACATTAGCAAAATAAAGAACAAAATTGGTCAAATTTATTTACATAGACAAAAAAGCAGATCAAGGCTCACATTTAACACATAACAACTCTGCTTCTTTTAAAACTTCAAATGTGAACATAGCAAGCTCAAATGTGTTTTTTTTTTCTTTTTCACCAAGATGAAAATTAAAATGCGATTTCAAACAAACAAGACAAAGCCTTCAGGATATTTAAAATGGTTCTCTATACACCACAAAATACTTAAATTTGGGTTAAAATATAGGAATGTAGAAAGTTGGCAAGTCTTTTTTTCTTTTCCATTTTTTAACAGTCATTATATGTGGTGATGGTTCTCTTTTATATAATAGCATCTTTGTGGTGGTGATTTTGAAAGATGCCTCGTCTTCATCCCCTTTTCAAACTCGTCTCTCACTCCTGTGTTGATGTCCTGATTCCAGGTGGTACCAGCCTAAATTCAGAGTCCCAGGCCTTGGAGCCATTTACTGGGAAGTGAACTAGTGAATCTAGTCTGTCATGTCTTATTAATCTTGAAGATAGTGGCACAAGGAGTCTTTTTTTTTCCACATACATGTGTATATATACATATACATATATCCATGTATATATACATATGTATACATATACACATATATATAAATATATATATTTATATATATTTATTTTTTTCTTGAAAAACAGTTCACAAAGTCCTTGTGAAGTACAATCACTCTTTCTGTTCGGATGGTGCGGGTGTGGAGTTGGTCTCCTCTGTCGGTTTCGTGGGCTCAGCAGGAGGAGCAGGGGCACCAGCCTCCTCCTTGGGGGCCACGGCCTCCTCTGCCTTGGCTGGGGCTTCCTCGGCCTTGGGGGTCTCCGCAGGGGCGGGGGTCTCCTCCACCTTCGCCTCCTCCTTCTTCTCCTCGACTGCAGCTGCTGCGGCAGCGCCGTTCTCCTCGGGCTTCTCCTCGGCGGTGGCCGCCGCGGTCTCCTCCTTCACCTCTGTGCTCTTTTTGTTCTTCTTCAGCGAGATGCCCTTGAACTTGAAGGAATTCTTCAGGGAGAACTTCTTCTTTTTCTTCTTGGGGGTCTCCTTGGCGGCCTCGCCCTCCGGTTTGGCTGCGTCGCCGTCGGCAGCAGGAGCGGGCTCGATGGCATCACCTGCTCCACCCTCAGACTCTTTGGCTGCCTCGGCGGAGCCGTTGGTGGTGGCGGCGGTATCTCCCTCCGCCTTTGCAGAGACGTCACCATTGGTTTTAACATGACCATTCTCCTAGGGAAGAAAACAGAAATTGGTGAGGTTTTAACTATAGGCAAATGACGGGTCCTCCTATAGATTCGCGTGATCAATCAGGAGACACTTGAATACACGTTTTTTTTTTTATTAACTCCATCTTTGTCGTTTTAATCGTCGAAGAACCATTCGATGACCGATAACGTACAAAATGCAATCCTTGTAGGTGACGCCTTGCAGCACCATGAGCCAGCGAGTGGGGGCGATAGCGGACCACGAAACTCACGTAACGCGAGTCGCGACTGTAGCTTTCAGACAAAAGACTAAAATCGATCGATGCGAGGTGGTTTCGCTGAATTTGATTCACAATTCTGCCGTCGACGTACGGTTAACCATTTAAAAATTATTAAACAAATAATCAGTCAATATTAGGAAAAGAACACCACGGGAGTCTTTTCCAAACATTTTTTATTGGTTTTAGCCAAATCTGCTGTCTGTGGAGATACTACTACCATCCAGTGTCTAGACTTGCAAGCTCGCGCGTCTGCAAATCCAGCCTTTGCCGACACGCGCTCCCAGTAACGCTAATCCAACCAATCGCGAATTTACGCTTTTCCACCTACGTGTAATTATATTTACATTAAATATAGTGAGTTCATTTCGGTTAAACGAGACACAAACACTGTTGCCACTTTAGACTGCAACTGAAGAATACCCTTAAACGAGGCACCATAAATACTATGCTAATACATGCTTGAATACCAAAAGCGCTCTCTTTTACGCTTACGGAAGTCACATGTGAACATTTGCATGCATCTTCAAATGCTCGAATTGCGCTAAAAGAGTGATATCTTATTGACAGCCATTACGTGCCTCCATAGGGGGGTAGCTGGCGAACGCTTTACGCACACTGTAATGAGCGATGGGACACAGCGCGCTAACGGTGGAGATTTTGACTCTCGCGCGTCTAAAACGAAGGCGCGACCGCACTCCCAATGCACATATGTTATATTAAAATAAAGGGATGACATTAACGCTTGGTCGCTAACTAGTGAACGACGGTCCATTCAACATCACTCTCTCAGACCGTGTGTGCCAACGTCAAATGCATCGCAGAAAAGCTGGCTAGCACTCCCGGCAAAAGCACTTGTTAGATGTGGGTGTGTCACGATCAGCGGAATGGGTGAGAAGAGCGGAGGAGAACGGAGGAGAACGCTGCCTACCTGTCCGTTAGTCTTGACGGTAGCCTGGTCACCGGCGGCGGCTTTCCCGTCAACAGCCACTCCTCCCTTTGATGCCTGGGATCCCATTGTGTTGAATTGGGTTTTAAAGTTAGTTAAAATAAATCAGGTGAGTGAAAAATAAATCCAGACCAGTAGGCGTAGCGTGCATCCAAAAGTGCGAGAAAGCTGCTTTTTTTTCTTTTTTTTAAAAGAAAGATTTGACACTTCTCAGCTCCTCGATGTCCTTCAACCGTTCGCGTCGAATGCGACCTACTACTACCAGTACCCGTTGAACGGCGCTTCAAGATAACCCTAGGCCCCACCCATAGGCGTGTCTCTGTGACTTTAGCCAATCTGAAACAAGGTGCCCGCCCTCTGCCAGACCCCCTGTATATCCCACTTCTTTGCTCACTATCTAGGGAAAAAATGGCATTAAATCTACGTTGGAAGGGACCTGTTGAGTTATTTTGAAACCTGAAACTTAAATCTTTAAGTACTGCATAAATCACTGCAGAAATATGGGACTAATAGTTCATTTTTCAATTGCAGGCATCATTCAGTAACTTTCTGGACCGCTAACTAGCTCTCTAATCTACAGTAACAATGAAATGAAAAATGACAATAATATCTATTATTGATTATAGATAAATTGATGTGAGAGTAATAATACTTAGTGTAAACATAACAGATCCTAACACGGATTACTAACAAAATAAAACTCCAACTTGAGCAAGGGTCTATAGATTGGAGGAAAGTTTTAATGTTGTTTAAAGGTCGTGACTGGGTCTCTCTGTCCAGCCCCCTTGGCATTGCCAAATGCCATAAAGTCTCTACTGTCTGTGGAGCACTGAGGAATGTGAGGCATGCAGTCATCATGAAGACTTTTTTTTTACTTAATTTGCATCTTGCTTCTTTCTTAGAATGCTGGGTGGTGGTGGTGTTGGTGGTGGTGGTGGTGGTGGTGTTAGAATGCTTTTCTTGTTTGTGTCAGATGAAGGAATGTCATGAATAAGATCATATACTGAATCATTCATTTCTTTTTTCCTCAGGGAGAGAGTTGGGGGTTGAGAGAAAAAAGAAAGTTTGGGGGTGGGGTGTGGGGGGGGGGTTACCAGAGCCTCCTAGTGCCCAGAGCTTTTGTGATGTGGCTTATTTTCTTGATGACGGGTCAGGACACATCATCTCATTGTAAATGCTGCAGAACACCCCCCCTCCCAAAAGCAGCTGCTATCATTGTCACGAGATCAGTTTGGAGTCAGTGTATAAAAGCAAACAGCCACAATCCTCACCAGAGCAGTCTGCCTTTCACACGTTCTTTGCACCGGGGAAGAGCTCCTCATTGTGTTGGGGGTTTAATGCCCCCGTGGAGCTCACTTATCAGAGCAGGAGATAAGCACACGCGGAGAGGGTGGATCTCAGGCGTGAATGTGAATGGGTGTGTTGATGGGTCTCTGATGAGACAGGGGGCTGTCACACACCTTGTCCCCATCACCACTGTCTGGACGCCCAGCAGGGCATCAGGGCAACAGGGGGTATTGTGGATGAGAATATAGGCACACTCAAAACACACGAGATTATCACTGAGTGGTTTCTGCTGAGTGATACTCTGCTGTGGAACAATATGCTTTAATATTTATAATGTCATATATGATATAATGTTATTATGAAATCTAATATTAAAATATTCATTCGCATTCATTTGCAAAGTCATTTTGTAAGTCTTGTTCAAGAGACTATTTCACATTCCTTTGATCCTTTCTGATTGGCTCCTGGAGCCTTTCAGTGGTTTGTTTCCTTTCTCACAACTGCCCCTATTTATGGATTTTGTCTTATCTTGTAAACACTGCACATGCATTTACATGGAGAGAAGGAGCCCATGTCCAGTGAGAGAGCTGAGTTCATACATAGGGTCACTCGGGAGTCACTCAGGAGGACGAGGTGCTGTGTAAGTGCCACTGGCTTCACATCAGGATCAGAGAGCTTTTCAACTCTTTAACCCCAGCATTTTGAGAAGAGGAGAGGAGGGAAGTACAACAAGATGTAGCTGAAAACATTATTGGTGAAGGCAGATTACCCCAGGGAGCCTGGAGTCTGTGGTGAGCAGGCGCGTCGAGGCCGTGGACGACGCGCTTCCAGACTTTCTTTTGATTTTTTGTTTGACCACATTTCTAACTCTTCTAACGGCATCTCTCCATCTTGCCCCTCTCGTTATGGCCCTGAGGCCACGAGCTGCTTTCTGCAATGTTAAACGTAGAGCATCTTATCTCTCTCTCTTTCTCTCTCTCTCTTTCCCTCTCTCTCTTTCTCTCTGTCTCTCTCTTTTCTTCCCCCACAAGAGTGAATGGATCTTTTTGTTTGGCTGCCGGGATTTCATGCCTGAACACAGAGTGAGATTTATATGCTAAAAAGGAGCTATTGTTCAGTTTTCAGAAAGTCAACTGATCAGCGTCACAAGCCGAGGTGCAGCGCACTGGGAGAAGAGGGCTCCATACGGCAGAGTGCTGACACGGCCCCATGGAAATGGCCCTTCTTGCTGTATTCATTAAATACTATATTCAAATCTCAACTCAAATGTCATGACGCTATTGCTAAGCCCTACCTTTCCTGCCCACTCCAGAGAACCGAGAAAGTATTTCTGATGTCAGTCCTTTCATCATATAGGAGCAGATTAAGTAACAGCTGGACGTTTCACAAAAACGAAAGACAGGACTTTGTACAGTGACCGGTAACTCTCTTTTGCAAGCAGTTGCTTTTGTCTTCCTACACGTTGTTTTTCATTGTTCTAAATACCAAGTGACACGACCTCTCTAATTTGTTAGTTGTCATTGATCTGTAAAGAAATCTAAGACTCTTAGCCTGTGGATGAGAAAGTGTGAGCATATGGCGTGGCAGTCTGTGAGACAGATGTCCAAGTTGGACAGAGACAAAAGGGGGGAAAGAGGAAATCTTGACTTTAGCAAGAGTGAAGGTGCTGGAGTCCAAGGAGCGAAAGGCCGGAGACCTCTGTGCTCCCCTCACGCACCACACACAGGCTGGCAGTACAGGCCCGTGTGCAGATGGAGAGAGTATAGGGTTGGAGTTTCCGACACCCCTTCCCAAACATAGAAACCCCATAGAACCTTACAAATCTTGTAAATTGTTATCGATCACTTCCAGGAGTGCACTGAAAACCCCCCACTGTGTGTTAAAATGGGATTTCCAACAAAAAACAAACTTTTCAGACCTTTAAGCTAAACTGTGGCCAGTCAACATTACACACCCGGGCTCCTGTTATACCACAGACGTAATGACATTTGAGCTGGAATGCACCTGCAGTTCCCAGCAGAACACACATCGCTGCCTCACCTGTAAACACTGAGGCGGGGCCGGGTCCGTTTTGGCGTGTACCTGGGGAAATGTGACGGTGGACGGGACTTTTCTCAGCAAGGACTCCACTGGGATTCCCAAGTCTGAGCTCGTCGGTGTGGTTCACGGACCCTGAACTTTCACTTTCACTTCACCTCTCCTGCTTTTGTACGTCTTTATTTCTGTGCCATCTCTAGCAGGGGAATCCCAGGAGGGAAGTTTAAGCGATTCTAGTGAAAATTTAAACCACCCTTTAACGACTGGAATGCCATGCGTGTGTTTCATAATCTCTGTAAATGTGCTGCTGTTCCTTGAGAATTGCTGGATGGAGGTTAACCCTTTCTCTGCCAGGGCCATCACCAGCCAACTGCACCTAAGCAAGTCAGCTGCTCACATCACAAAACACGTGGTGGATTGATGTTCTCTCTGTATTCTATTGTCTGTCTAACCCTCCCTGGCCACTAACAAGGCCCACCATGTCTCCCGTGCCGTACCATCACACACTGGGGAGCCTCTGTTTCGCAGCAGCGACCAAATGAGAAAAATGGTTTGTTTACCACAAGGAGGAGAGATTTTGTGAATTCAATTAGGACAAACGCTCAAGCTGTCTGGGTATTGGAAACAGATGACTCCACACATTCACCGTCCCTGTCCTATACAACATCTCACACACCTCAGTAGAGGCAGTAGAGCCAGTAGAGGCAGTAGAGGCAGTAGAGGCAGCCTCTTCCTCTTCTGCCTGCCCCTCCTCTTCCTCTCGCCCACCTACATAACATGGGATTCGGGAGAGAAGTGTGCTGAGTGTGTTCACATGTATGAAACCATGAAAGGAGGACTGGTTATTTTTAACCTTCAGCGTGGGCACCGTGGGCTCTACACACACACACACACACACACACACATATGGCAGACGCGAGTGTGCTCACACACAGCATCTCGTGACTGCATAAGGAAGTGAGAGCCATCTTAGGGAACATTTTTTCCGTTCAGGAGACACATCTAATCCTGCGTGTTATGGGAGAAAGTGGAAAGAGTGTCATGCTAGATGTCAGGCCCCAAGTTTATATAATCTGGATATTTGTTGTTGTGCAGTAACACACATAGTAGCACACACAGCAGTGCCAAAGAGGCCCATCTCATCAACATGTCCGTCAAAAACATCCAGACAGCCAGTGCTACACATCGCAGTCGTCCATCTGCGCTAGTGCAGTTTCCCTCAGCCACATTTGCATCTGTTGTCATAGTAATAAGGCCAGTCTTGTGTGTCAAAAAGGGATTTGAATAAACACTTAACTGTTTGCACTTGACTGTTTAACTGAGGATATTACTGTCCCTAGCTTTACCATATCTGTGTGTGGGGTGTGTGTGTGTGTGTGTGTGTGTGTGCAGTCTGTGAGTAGTGTATGAATATCCTGAAAAGACGAGCAGACATAATAGTCCGAGGTGAAGTTGCTGAGCAATACTACAATCTTTTTATAAAACCTCAGTTAGTTTAACATTTTTAGTAACAGCTAGAAAATATTATATTGAAATCCTCTTCTGGAGGGGTCACAGAGGCAAATGTTGTGTAAACAGTACTTGCATACATAAACAAATACACAATTAAATACAACATTTAGAACATTCTTGAAGGGTGCAGAAACACCATCAATAATGCTTTAAGTGCAGGATGGGGTCTTTACCCTCTACCTGCTGACATGACAGATCGATAAAGCATCGGCAGTCACTCACAAGCTGAGCCTCACTCACAAACATATATATTGTTCTACTGGCCAATGACAACTGTCTGAATTTTGCCCATTGTGTCTACTTTGTTTACAAGAAAAAGCAAATTTCATAAATGAAAAGAAACATGGACAATTGTAAGAAATCAGGAAAGTAAATTGGTCTCAATCCATGAACCATAAACCTCAAAAAATCCAAGATAGAAAAATACAAATAAAATGAAACCATAAGAGACACATTCTTAGAAATGAATGATGCAAAAAGAGTAAGGTATTCCCTTTTCTTTGTGACTGATGAACTTTGTTGCGAGGAAGTGATCGTTGTTGAGAGGAAGTAGAAACAGCCACTATAGCAGCTAAGAGTCTGTCCATTCAGTGTATCTTCAGGGATGAGAGATACTAAACTCCTCCCCTACCCACTCATGTACTGACCTTCCTGGCCCTTCTCACTCTTTCAATTTGATTTATCATTTAAATAAGAGTGTGACAGCAGGTTCTTGAACCCATTTTAGGAAGAACAGTATGTGCTGATGGAGAGCTGTGTGTGGCTCCTGTCTGGGTGGGACAGGGTGGAGTGAACAGTGAGGTGGATGCGTAGGACAATGGCACACTGACCCACTAATTCTGCGTGTGCACCACCACTGGGCCTGTGGTGGCCTAGTGAACTGTCCATTACGCAGAAAGATACACGCACAAACACACGGAAACACAAACGTTCATACGTTTACACTTGGTTGTCGGGACACGATAACACTCTATTGCCCTCGCAAAGGCAGAGCCGGCGGTGCTCACAGAGGCCTTTGGGAAAGTCGGACACTGCTGCCACACTCGGCTCTCCAGGCTCACAGTCTGCATGCAGATCGCGCACTCCTTCCACCGAGAGCACAAAGAGACAAGATGGAGGAGCACTGTGAAGACGAGCTGGCCATCTAAATAAGAGACACAGCTCTTCAGCCTCTCTGGGAAGATGGAGGGAACAGTGGTCCACCTGTCCTGTGGTCCTGGGGAAGACGGTGAGCTCGCCTCTTGGATGTCAGGCTCAATACTTACCTGTGTGTGTGTGTTTGTGTGTGTATGTCCCTGAATGGTTATGGCAGGGGTGCACTCAGTAATGAGACCCACCCGTTTCCGACTGCCTCTCTTTCTCTGGTGCTGTCCATCAACACGACTGAGAGATGTTATCACGTCCCCTCTTCTCCCCTCCTCTCCTCTCCTCTCCCCTCCTCTCTCTGTCCCTCACCCCCTGTTGTCCTGGGCTCTTTCTCCTTAATTGCTCCCTCCTTACTTTTCATTTTTCTTTTCAGCACCTTCCTCTCCCTCCTTTTAACCGAGGCTGCACTTTCTCCGGTGGTCCCTCCAATGGCGCTCCTGCCCTCGTTGATGAACTGACTTTTCTTTAACTCTCCTCTCCTTTTCTTTTCTGCGGAGCTGCACGTTCAGTTGGCATCGCTGTTGCCAAATTGAGCTTCCTCGACGTTCGCCGAGACGATGGAGCTGACGGGCGTGAGGACGGCAGGCTGGGCCAATACGGCCTCTTTTGTGGAGATGAAGAGTCTGTCAAAGGGCTCCATCCCCCAGGGTGTGAACCACATCCAGAGTAGGTCACCATAATGCTACAGAGAGGAGATAGAATCCCACGTGGCAGGCCGGCTCATATGCAGGAAGCACGTGTGGAGGTCTGACCTTTCTTCTTTCTCCTGGGGTCCTTGTTTTTAGGTATAGGAAGGCAGTGTCATTGACGCATTTTGGTTCATGATTGTCTGATGTGTTGTCATATTTATGCCTTGATAAAAAAAAACAGCTTCTGTCTCTTTGATTTCCCCTTTTGGAGACAGTACAGCCTCTAAAATAGACGCCGTGGAAGAGGAAGTTAGTCCGCCCGCACAGGCAGAAGCAGCGCAGAAGGATGGCAAAACAGAGCGGCCATGATTCGGGATGCAAATGCCTCTTCGCCAAGGCCGCGTGGCCCTCGGTCATACCACTCCATACCCGGGTGTGAAATGAGATCCTGCCAGACGATAGTGCCTTTAGAGGTGGTTAGCAGCGTGTCAGAGGATCACGTGTGACATCACTGGGCTTCATCGTGCTGTCACTGCTGGGCTCGTGTTGTTATGCCAACCTGGCCACATTGTGTTGTTGTGTTCCAGCTCAGAGCTTCATTTGAATGACTGTTTACTAAAGCATATAGACCTAGCAATTCAATGACAGTGATGGTGTGTCGCTGGTACAATAGCACACTTTGTGTAACACTCATTAAAACTCTCTTTAAGGCACTGGGGTGCAGGGGAGAGTCGGGGTGGGGGTGGGGTGTTGTGGGGGGTGGTGTGGGGGCAACAATTCAGCTTTCTGGGTCTTTAGCCGGCCTTAAACAACCAAGGCTTTGTGAAGGCACCGGCTTTGAAGTGAATGAAGTAGTGTGGGGACACTGCACCTATTGGGGGCTCATCTCCACTCTCTTCAGCCCTGATGATAACACATTCTCATTCGCATACAGTCAGAATAACTAGTTACTGTGAAGTCAGAAACTCAGGAAGACATCAAGATGCCAAGGGCTATAAAACCTGCTCTGTCACTCTCTGAAGAAAATCTAATGGTAAATCCATCACTGGCTTCTTTAACTCGTCCTTGGAACAGAACAATTCTCTGTGTTAGGGAGATATTTAGGGAGATATTTAGGGAGAAATTTTTAAAGACACTTGATGAAGAAGCTCAGAGACGTTTTGTCTGGTATATATAACACTCGAACCAGAATCACCCTAACCGGGGAACCTTCAAGAAAATAACAAGAAATTTGGCTATTATTTATATTTTTATTAATATTATTATTAATAAAAATTCATATAGAGAAACATTGCAGCGGGAAGGCAGGTATAATATGATCTGGCACAGGCCATATGCCATTCTAAACTTTAACTCTTCAGTAAGGGTTTCACTGGAGGTGATGCAGGACAGGAAGTGTGCTCATGACCCATTAACTCACACACATCATTTTAAAAGAACGACACATTGGTGCTGATAGGAATTTCAATCCAGAAGCCATTACTATGGACATCAACGGGCCATTAACTGTCCAGCGCCGTAAAGGTTACAAACAGCTCAGTAGTGCTAAACAACAGATCATATTACAGTCATCCCCAGTGCATCTTCTGCTTCTCTTTATTTATAACAAAATCACATCAATTATGCTAAAATGTCCACAGTTGAAATGGCAGTGAGGTAAGACATTGAAAAGAGGGATAATTAAACCACATATCCTACATATTTAAGCCCTCCTTGCTGCTGTTTTGGATCTGTGTTTATCAAACCTACTATCTGAGATTTACCAGAGCCAGCCTGCAATTTTCATATGAAATGAGTCTTGTGTCCAAAACAAAGTGTAATACACACGGCTGGACTTTCAGGAATTCCTCAGGAATGATGAGCATTTGGAGAGAGTTCCAGAATGGGACGCCTGCAGAGATACCAATCCCCCCGTTACACTCAATATCCTCCTGCAAATTCTTCCCCTGAAAATGTTTTCACCCATCTGAGATCTGTCCTTCCAGTAAACCTTTCCTGAAATACAAGTCTTGGATACGTCAACGCAGTCCTGATGTCTCCGGGGGAGATGCAGGGGTCTTTTGTTAATCAGCCTCCTGCTCCCAGTGTAGCCCCGCCCTGGTCCCACGTCCAGGCCAGACTGATGTGGGCGTCCTCACCCTGTGTCCCCGCCCCCAACCTGTGACCCCACCCCCACCCCTCCCCCACCAGCTCTCTTGGCCCTGACCTCATTCTTTTGGTTTTCTTTTCTGTCAGTGTGTGTGTGTGTGCGTGTGTCTTGGTCTTAGCGATCAAGTTGACTTATTTTAGCCCTTTAGTCTGTATTCTGTTGGCTCTTTATTGTTCCTACAGTGTGTGTGTGTGTGTGTGTGTGTGTGTGTGTGGGTGTGTGTGTGTGTGTGTGTAAGAAAACGTACAGCGCCTTATACGCATCCTCGTATCAATACACTTCAACACAATGGATGCCACTGATAACATTTATTTGGTAATATTTACTAAAAATTATATTTAAAAATAAATGAAGGTCCAACTCCAGAGTGTAAAACGTTGAATCTGTAATGGACGCTGGTTCACAGGGACCCCTGTGGGCTTTTGTTTTTACAACCTCACAACATTGGTCTGCTGACCACATTCCTGTCATTTTCTTTGCAATGTATCAGTAAATACTGACTATCTGTTTTGCTTTGGTCTTTTGTTTGTGTTGTCATCAAAGTTTTTGTCATTTGTTCCCTCTAGCCCCAGATAACACAACCTCTCACTCCTCCCGTCTCACCCAGATAACACCCCACAACCCTCTCCTCTCACCCAGATAACACCCCTCACCCACTCCCCCGTCTCACCCAGATAACACCCCACAACCTCTCACTCCTCCCGTCTCACCCAGATAACACCCCACAACCTCTCACTCCTCCCGTCTCACCTCTCACTCCTCCCGTCTCACCCAGATAACACCCCACAACCTCTCACTCCTCCCGTCTCACCCAGATAACACCCCACAACCTCTCACTCCTCCCGTCTCACCAAGATAACACCCCACAACCTCTCACTCCTCCCGTCTCACCTTTGGGTGTGTTCTCCTCTGCCTCCGTGTGCGGGTTGGTGTGGAGTGTGTGCTGTAACACACACACACACACACACACACACACACACACACACACACACACACACACACACACACACACACACACACACACACACACACACACACACACACACACACACACACACACACACACACACACACACACACACACACACACACACACACACACACACACACACACACACACACACACACACACACACACACACACACACACACACACACACACACACACACACACACACACACACACACACACACACACACACACACACACACACACACACACACACACACACACACACACACACACACACACACCCACACACACAGATTAAGGAACTGGCCTTCTTTACTGTGATTTAAGTGTGTGATTTAAGTAAGGGTGCGTCAGCTGGCTGGAGGTCTACAGTATGTACTGAATTCAGGTCTGACACCATGAATAGTGAGAAAAGGAATTCCTGTGTGACTGAGCTGTAGGACGAAGACACAGTGCTATCTGGACTGATCTGGATACGACTGGCTCTTTGCCCACTGTCAGTGACGGAGGGGGTTTTGGGTGATGAACAGCCCTGCGTCCCTAACCTCACTGAATTCCCCCACAGTCCACATCACAAAGGAGAAAGTCAGACGAGCCTGCAGTCCAGCTCTGTCAGTGTTTGTCAACCATTGGTACTTTAGCCAATCAGAGGCGGCCATGTAGATATAGCTGAGCAACTGGGGGAAGGCGGGATGAGTGAGGGCTTTGCGTTCCCCAGAGGGGTCAGGGCTGCATCGTGTTCCCACCCACCAGATGACTGCAAAATGAAGCTCGGCACAGCAAAAATGAAAGATGAGTTGAATTAAAACACCCTGCAAAAAAAAAAAAGACCGAACAGATTTATGTATGTGGAAGGAAATAAAGGTAACAGATCCAAAAGAGTATAAATGTTTTTCTGTAAAAGACGCTGTGGAACCTCTGGGGCAGCGTGTAGGTGCAGTGGTCAAAGAGCAAGCGAAACTCTCCCCATGGTCAGGTGCTCTGTGCAGGTCCACTGAGCTTAAGGGGTGTGTTCAACCTGCTATTTGTATAATCTCATTACCCACTCACGCGTGTTTTAAGCCAACCGCTCTGAGCTTTCAGGCCACGCCGAGGCGCACTGAGTTGGCAGGAGCGTACGGCCGAGCCGCCAGCATCCGCCATCTTCTCCGCTCTCCTCGCAGAGTGGGCCGAGTCATTGATTTTTAACTCGGAGGTTTCTCACATCCCACATCCTCGCCCATCCACTCCACACTCGGGGTTCCCGAGGGGAGCGCGGAGTCGTCAGGTGAGGCGCTGCTGGAGGGCTCACGAGGAGCAGCGCTGCTGAGCACAGGCTCAACCAAACCGAGCACTTTGGATTTAATACGCAGTTTAAAGTCGCAGATTGGATCATACGCGGGGCAATCTGGAAGCACTTGGGCAGCAGGGCAGTTTGTGTTGTTTGTGTAGTTTGTGTTGTTTGTGTAGTTTGTGTAGTTTGTGTACTCCAGTGCATTTGTGAAACAGTGACTATGAGGTTAAAACACAATGTCAACTTTTTGACTTAAAGCTGGTATCTTAATATCTATATTAGATGAACCATATAGGAATCATAGTGAACTCCATTTCCTGTTAAAAACAGGCCACTGTCCAGTAACTTATTATCATGCCGTGTTTACATTATAACCATGCAAAACAGGGACTGCTTTCTGGAAGTGGGAGTGAAATATTTACACATTTTCTGTATTATTTTAAATGAAAGCACACAGCTGTTATGAGGGATATATGTATGTCAGGGAGGCGAACTCTCACCTCTGAGACATAAACTGTACAGCATGTAAAAGACAGACGGACTTGCTGGACCCAGTGTGTGTCTCTCCTGTCCCACAGAAAAGGTGCTAAACAGAGATTTGACCTCAGTGTTTCTGGCAACACAGTAGTGAGAGAGGAGGAGGTGTCGGAGGAGTGAGGAGAGAGAGAGGAAAGAGAGGAGAGAGAGAGAAGAGAGAGAGGAAAAAGAGGAGAGAGAGGAGGAGGTGGCGGAGGAGAGAGGAGAGAGAGAGGAAAGAGAGGAAAGAGAGAGAAGAGAGAGAGGAGAGAGGAGGAGGTGGAGAGAGAGAGGAGAGAGAAAGGAGAGAGAGAGAGAGAGGGAGAGAGAGAGGAGAGAGAGAAGAGAGAAAAGAGAGAGGAGAGACAGAGATGGAGATGACAGCTCACTCAGGACTCCACTCCGTTCTGCCAACATGCATAAATCATAGACAGCGCTCTGACGTGCCGCCATCTTAAACGCTAATGATCCTCCTAGCTCTCAGAGCTACTCTGCTTCTCCTCTTCCTGCTCACACACACACACACACATACACACACACTTCAGACCTGTGCTCCCCCTCACACTGCTCTGTGCACACACGCTCCACATGCACGTAACATGGCCAGCGCTGCTCTTTTCCTCAGCATATTTTTACGGCAGGTGCGCACGGCTGTTAGAGGCGACATACGGAAGTGAGGAGGGGGATCTGCATTAAGACCATCTCGCTCTCGTCTTGTGTTCACCTACAGACGAGGCCCTTCTGAAGGACACATGACCTGCGCTTTTCCACAGCTTCCCATAGCATGAGGAGTTACGAAAGACACACGCAGCCCAAAGCAACAGATCAAACTCCAACACATCGCCATGTCACTGTTGAGATGTGTAGAGGCTCCAGCCCAGTGTCTCCAGCACCACACATCTATGGGCTTCTCCACACCTGCCTGAGGTCTTCTTAACCAAGCCAGGGTGTCAGAGCTCAGTACCTCCCTCTCTCTCTCTCTCTCTCTCTCACTCTCTCTCTCTCCACCTCTTTCGTGTTCTCTAGCTTCAAACATGCCGGTTGCACCCACATAAGGGAATGAGACTTGAAGGAGCTCCATTCGGATGCCCTCCCTCTCTCTCTCTCTCTCTCTCTCTCTCTCTCATCTCTTTCTTCTTCTCTCCCACACTCTGTTTATCTCTCTAGCTCTATCCCACTCTGCCGTCAGCTGCTCACGTGAAGTGAAAGAGAATTTATAATCGGACATTGGAGAAGTGGCAAGAGGAGCGAAAGGAAGAGGGGAGGGTGGGAGAGAGAGAGAGAGAGAGAGAGGGAGAGAGGGCTTGGAGGAGAAAGTGTTGACCTAATTCTGTGTAAATGGTGGCAGCTCTGCTGTGTAAGGCAGCTTTCTCTCTGTCTCTCTCTCTATCTTTCTCTCTCTATCTTTCTCTCTCTCTCTTCTGTAGGTGTAAAGGCAGAAGGCTGGAGTCCTCTGCCTGTGCTCCCTGTGGTCTTGTCCACACTGTGCTCCTCAGAACCTCCCTGATGTCTAAAGCCACTTTATTTTAGCCTCAGTAAACACCAGGAAAGTGTTTGTCTCTTTTAGAACTGCCTTTCATCAAATCTACATTTTCCATTTTTGTAGCTACAGACTTGCCCTCCCCACCCTCCAGCCCCACCCCCAGCCCCACCCCCAGCCCCACACACATATACAGTCATGTTGTGTATAGTAAACTAGGCCACTGAACAGAGTTGTGAGGAAGCTACGCCTATGCTCGGGAGGGGTGGGGGGGGGGTGTATTGGGGGGGGGTGGATGGGGTGGGATTACACACTGTAAGTCTAAAAAAACATAGCAGTGTTTTGAAAAATGACACAAAGTGTTACCTTTTGTAGTGCTTCAGAGACACCTCTTGCAGAACTATGTTTAAATAAGGGGTCATAAATGTGTGTGTGTGTGTATATATGTGTGTTTGTGTGTGTATGTGTCTTTTTGGAAAAAAAAAATCTCAGTAGAAGATTATAATGACAGTGCTGAAAATGCCCAGCGCTGCTCTAAACCGGCCGTGCGACACAGCTGGGAGCCGCCGTTGCCTCCACGGGCTGGGCAGACCGCAGGGTGGTTCTCCTGCACCCCGCCACTCCAGGAGATGCTCCAGTCAAACAATAGTTGCTTCTTACTTCCCCAATTAACTTCTACTTTTTATTCTATAAAATGCTCGATGGGAAATGAGAGACGCAATAGGACTTTTTTTATATGCTGTATTTTGGCACATTATGCAAATGAAAACAGGATGTGTCAATAATGCTAGAAAATGAGTTTGAGAGATTTGTTTTCCTCTTAATCCCCAATGTTTTACTGAGAAACGACTGTAGTAAATATGAGATCACTGCCTTTTCAAAGGAAAGTTTCTGGAGGGTGAGGAGAACCCTGGTGCTTTGGTTAACCTTGACATTACACCAGAAACCCGAAGCTGCTGGATTGACTTCCAGATGCGAGTTCTGTGTGTGACGCCTCAGAGCACTTCGGAAGTGCAGCCCAAGAGAAGAACTAGTTCTCCGCACTGTGTTTGTAGGCTTCAGACCTGCTGTCATAGTCTCCCTTCAATGCACAGTTAAAGCAGAGGGTGCAGGAGTCTGGGGTAGAGGTGTGTGTGTGTGTGTGTGTGGGGGGGGGGGGCTAATGCTCAGGTCAGGCTAATGCTGGGTTAGTGCAACCCCCCCCCCCCCCCACGAATGGGAAGAGCTGAGTTGATCTTCCAGGGCTGGGAAGAGCTGAACTGATCGACATCCTCAAGCTTTCACCTGTTCCACAAAGGCCGCTGGATCTGATGGCATTGTGACACAAGGAGAGGACAGCTGTGATTGGCTGTGTGCACCGTGCATGAGGAAAAGCAGCAAATCTGCTCTCCTCTGCAGCTATTTCATTGGGCGGAAGAAAGAAGATTAGTATTTTAAACAGTCTCCTTGTCTCTAAGTAGGAGGATTGAGTCAGTGTTGTCCCCTGGAGAGCAGGCTATCATCACATGTAACTTTACATACAGAGAGTTAAGTGTGAAAAGATTTGCTTAGGGTGGGTGATATGTAACACAAACAGACATGAGAAACTGGAACGTTCTCTATGGTCGTTGGTGTCTTTCCAAAGCACATTCCTTCTTTCAGCCACTTTAATTTGGGGGAGGTTTGTTGACACAAGTGAACAAAAGCATCAAAGAAACCCACAGTGAAATGCTGTAGTGTTTCTGTAGTGTTGGTGTGCTGCTTAGGACCAATTGTAGGTTCAACAAGGATTTTGAGAATAAAATGTAATCAATACATCTGCATTCACTCAGTCAGAGCCCCTATCTCAGGGTCAACTTCTACTCTACACACACACACACAGACATGTATCACAAAGGTATCCTAAGCCATAGCTGGAGAAGCAGACTGACGTGATCAGTGGATGTAGCCGTGACGTAGCAGTCCTGCTCTGTGGCTCTGGACACATCAGCCCCGACCGGAAGCAAACACAGGCATCCATCCACACTGACCCCGGCACACCAGAATTAAGAGTCACAAGCTGAACACACACGGCAGGAAACTGCAGGCAGGGGGTGAATCCCGCCACACTCGGGGAGGCCAGATCTCGGGGGGGGGGGCAGCATGGTTTAAATGAAAGGGGTGGACACCACTCACTTCCACTGCGTTAGCACACAGCCTATAAACACATGAACACGAAGGCCAGGAGAAGAGCTTCCAGACCGCTCACACTGCATGGACAACACCCAGGCCCAGGACAAGGCTGGGGACTTCCTGCCGTTAAGAGAAAAGGAGACGAGAGAGAGAGAGAGAGAGAGACGAGACGTACAAACATACAGCTGCAGCGTACGTGTGTTCATGCGTGAGCACAGCCGATGTCTGATGTGCACGTTTGGGTTCTATGGTGCGCTTCCTTGTGAACAGGTGATTAAATCTCGTTCTCTTCGCAGTAACAAATATTATGGTTGCTTATGCACTCGTGTAATTATCGTGGCATATAACTATGGAGACAGGGAGAGAGAGAGAGAGAGAGAGGGAGATGGGGAGAGAGAGAGATGGGAGAGAGAGAGAGAAAGATTTGTCAGTGTTTTTCTCATGTCTGCACCTTGGCTGTAGTGTAGTGTAGTGTAGTGTAGTGTAGTGTAGTGTAGTGAGCCCTTGGCTGTAGTGTAGTGTAGTGTAGTGTAGTGTAGTGAGTGTAGTGTAGTGTAGTGTAGTGTAGTGTAGTGAGCCCTTGGCTGTAGTGTAGTGTAGTGTAGTGTAGTGTAGTGTAGTGTAGTGAGCCCTTGGCTGTAGTGTAGTGTAGTGTAGTGTAGTGTAGTGTAGTGAGCCCTTGGCTGTAGTGTAGTGTAGTGTAGTGTAGTGTAGTGTAGTGAGCCCTTGGCTGTAGTGTAGTGTAGTGTAGTGTAGTGTAGTGTAGTGTGGTGTAGTGTAGTGTAGTGTAGTGTAGTGTAGTGTAGTGTAGTGAGCCCTTGGCTGTAGTGTAGTGTAGTGTAGTGTAGTGTAGTGTAGTGAGCCCTTGGCTGTAGTGTAGTGTAGTGTGTAGTGTGGTGTAGTGTAGTGGTGTAGTGTAGTGTGGTGTAGTGTAGTGTAGTGTAGTGTAGTGTGGTGTAGTGAACCCTTGGCTGTAGTGTAGTGTAGTGTAGTGTAGTGTAGTGTCGTGAGCCCTTGGCTGTAGTGTAGTGTAGTGTAGTGTAGTGTAGTGTAGTGTAGTGAGCCCTTGGCTGTAGTGTAGTGTAGTGTAGTGTAGTGTAGTGTCGTGAGCCCTTGGCTGTAGTGTAGTGTAGTGTAGTGTAGTGTAGTGTAGTGTCGTGAGCCCTTGGCTGTAGTGTAGTGTAGTGTAGTGTAGTGTAGTGTAGTGTAGTGTCGTGAACCCTTACATTTACATTTACGGCATTTAGCAGACGCCCTTATCCAGAGCGACTTACAAAAAGTGCTTCATTGTTTTACTCAGAACAAAATCTCTAGCTAGTTAGTTTAGGCTAAAATCAGGAAGAAACTTTAAGCAAAGATATTATTAGATACAGTCAGTATGGACGCCTAGATATACTCAAATATATACTGAGAAAACCCTACTTAACAGATAAAAGCAAGAAAAGTCATTACAGTCACAAATATTTAATACATGCTAGTGTAGTAAAATTTAATTTAAGTGCTCTTGAAACAGATGTGTCTTCAGTCTTCGCTTAAAAACAGCAAGAGACTCTGCCATTCGGACACTCAGTGGAAGTTCGTTCCACCACTGAGGTGCCAGAACTGAAAAAAGTCTGGATGCATGTTTTCCGCATGTCCTGAGAGATGGTGGGTCAAGCCGAGCTGTGCTTGAAGCTCGAAGAGCTCTGGGTACAGATCGGGATTTGACCATTGCCACCATGTATGGAGGTGCTGGTCCATTCTTAGCCTTGTAGGCCAGCATCAGGGTTTTATATCTGATGCGGGCAGCTACAGGAAGCCAGTGAAGAGAGCGCAGCAGAGGAGTAACATGGCTGAACTTAGGAACATTGAAGACAAGTCGAGCCGCCCGAGTTCTGGATCAGTTGCAAGGGCCTGATGGTACGCATAGGAAGACCAGCCAGGAGTGAGTTGCAGTAGTCAAGTCTTGAAATGACAAGAGACTGAACAAGCACTTGAGTAGTCTCGCTAGACAGAAAAGCTCAAATTCTCGAATGTTGTAAGGAGAAATCTGCATGACCGAGTCAGGTTTGCAACATGGGTTGAGAACGATAACTGGTCATCCACAACTACACCAAGACTTCGAGCTTCAGCAGATGTGGTGACCAGCGAGTTCTCAAAAGAGATGGAAAGATCCTGGCGAGGACTTGAAGTTCCAGGGATGAACAGTAATTCAGTCTTGCTGGGGTTCAGCTTCAAGTGATGAGCCGACATCAAGATGAGATATCAGCAAGACAAGCCGAGATCGAGATGAAACCTGTGTGTCAGAAGGTGGAAAGGAAAGGACAAGTTGAGTGTCATCAGCATAACAGTGATAGGAAAATCCATGGGAGAATATTACATCACCAAGAGAACGAGTGTAAAAGAGAAGAGCAGAGGACCGAGCACTGAGCCTTGTGGGACACCCGTGGTGAGCCTGGAAGGAGCAGATGTGGCCCCCTGCCAAGATACTTGGTAAGATCTCCCATCTAGATAAGACTTAAACCACTGCCAGACAGTGCCAGTGATTCCAAGTCTTCTGAGGACAGACAGGAGGATCTGGTGGTCAACTGTGTCGAAGGCTGCAGAGAGGTCAAGCAGAATTAGGACCGAAGACAGTTTGGCAGATCTAGCAGCATGCAGCTTCTCTGTAACTGCGATGAGAGCAGTTTCAGTAGAGTGCGCCGGTTTGAAGCCAGACTGGTTCGGGTCCTGTAGGTTGTTCATAGAAAGAAATAGAGACAGTTGGTTATAAACAGAACGCTCCAAGACCTTAGATAGGAAAGAAAGAAGAGATACAGGTCTGTAATTGCTGATGTCAGAACAGTCCAGAGTAGGCTTCTTCAAGATGGGGATCACTCTTGCAGTCTTGAAGATAGCTGGTACATGGCCTGTTGACAAGGAGCTGTTGATGACATGAGTGATGAAAGGTAGAAGGTCAGGTGCTATTGTCTGAAATAGCGTGGATGGAATCGGGTCCAGTGGACAGGTAGTAGGATTGTTGGATGAGACCAACTGTATGATGTCATTTGTGGAAAGAGGAGAAAAGCAAGACAGGGAATGAGGTGGAGGGTGGTGTTCAGTAGGAAGGATATTGGTAGAGAAAAAGGATCTGCGAATCTTATCAACCTTCTCCTCAAAGAAGGTGACAAAATCCTCAGGGGAGAGAGTAGAGGGTGGTGGGGGAGTGGGAGGTTTAAAAGAGAGGAGAAAATGTTGAAGAGCTGATGCGTGGATCAGAGGCTGATGCTTCCAGCTTCTCCTTGAAGAAGGAAGATTTTGGCTGTAGTGTAGTGTAGTGTAGTGTAGTGTAGTGTAGTGTAGTGGTGTGTGTGTAGTGTAGTGTAGTGTAGTGTGGTGTAGTGTAGTGAGCCCTTGGCTGTAGTGTAGTGTAGTGTAGTGTAGTGTAGTGGTGTAGTGTCGTGAGCCCTTGGCTGTAGTGTAGTGTAGTGTAGTGTAGTGTGGTGTAGTGTAGTGTAGTGTAGTGAACCCTTGGCTGTAGTGTAGTGTAGTGTGGTGTAGTGTAGTGTAGTGTAGTGTCGTGAGCCCTTGGCTGTAGTGTAGTGTAGTGTAGTGTAGTGTAGTGTGGTGTAGTGTCGTGAGCCCTTGGCTGTAGTGTAGTGTAGTGTAGTGTAGTGTAGTGTAGTGTAGTGTAGTGTAGTGTGGTGTGGTGTAGTGTAGTGTAGTGTAGTGTAGTGTGGTGTAGTGTAGTGTAGTGTAGTGTAGTGTAGTGTGTGTAGTGTAGTGTAGTGTCGTGAGCCCTTGGCTGTAGTGTAGTGTAGTGTAGTGTAGTGTAGTGTAGTGTGTGTGTGTGTGTAGTGTAGTGTGGTGTAGTGTAGTGTAGTGTGGTGTAGTGTAGTGTGGTGTAGTGTCGTGAGCCCTTGGCTGTAGTGTCGTGAGCCCTTGGCTGTAGTGTAGTGTAGTGTAGTGTAGCCCTTGGCTGTAGTGTAGTGTAGTGTAGTGTAGTGTGGTGTAGTGTCGTGAGCCCTTGTAGTGTAGTGTAGTGTAGTGTAGTGTAGTGTAGTGTAGTGTAGTGTGGTGTAGTGTCGTGAGCCCTTGGCTGTAGTGTAGTGTAGTGTAGTGTAGTGTAGTGTAGTGTAGTGTAGTGTAGTGTAGTGTAGTGTAGTGTAGTGTAGTGTAGTGTGGTGAGTGTGCCCTTGGCTGTGTAGTGTGGTGTTGTGTGGTGTAGTGTGGTGTGGTGTGGTGTAGTGTGGTGTAGTGTGGTGTGGTGTGTGTGTGTAGTGTAGTGTAGTGTTGTGTTGTGTGTGTAGTGTGTAGTGTAGTGCTGTGTGTAGTGTGTAGTGTGGTGTGTAGTGTAGTGTAGTGTGTGTGTGTGGTGTGGTGTAGTGTAGTGTAGTGTGGTGTAGTTGTAGTGTAGTGTAGTGTGGTGTGGTGTAGTGTAGTGTAGTGTAGTGTGGTGTGGTGTGGTGTGGTGTGTGTGTAGTGTGGTGTAGTGTAGTGTAGTGTAGTGTAGTGTGGTGTAGTGTGGTGTAGTGTGTGAGCCCTTGGCTGTAGTGTAGTGTGTGTGTGTGTAGTGTAGTGTAGTGTAGTGTGTGGTGTAGTGTAGTGTAGTGTGGTGTGGTGTAGTGTGTGGTGTAGTGTAGTGTGTAGTGTGTAGTGTAGTGTAGTGTGTGTAGTGTGTGTGTGTGTGTGTGTGGTGTGTAGTGTAGTGTAGTGTGTGTAGTGTAGTGTGAGCCCTTGGCTGTAGTGTGGTGTAGTGTGGTGTGGTGTAGTGTAGTGTAGTGTGGTGGTGTGGTGTAGTGTAGTGTGGTGTGGTGTGGTGTAGTGTAGTGTAGTGTAGTGTGGTAGTGTAGTGTAGTGTAGTGTAGTGTGTAGTGTAGTGTAGTGTAGTGTAGTGTAGTGTAGTGTAGTGTAGTGTAGTGTAGTGTAGTGTAGTGTAGTGTCGTGTAGTGTGGTGTAGTGTAGTGTAGTGTAGTGTAGTGTAGTGTAGTGTAGTGTGGTGTAGTGTAGTGTAGTGTAGTGTGGTGTAGTGTCGTGAGCCCTTGGCTGTAGTGTAGTGTAGCTTTTGGCACCTCATAGACAAATGCAGCTCCAGTAGACATGATTTTATGTGACAGCTGACAAAGGCAGTGGCATTAAAACGAGAGATTCGGACAGTAGCTGAGTGGAGAGAGAGAGAGAGAGAGAGAATCAGGGAGAGAGATAAAAAAGAGACAGGTAGAGAGAGAGACAGGAGAAAGAGAGAGAGAAATAGGAAAGTGGGAGAGAGAGAGGTAGAGCAGGAGTGAAAAACAGACAGGGGACAGAGAGACAGGTAGAGTGGGAGAGAGAGACAGAGAGGACTGGCAGAGAGAGACGGGCAGAGTGTGAGAGAGAGACAGGAGGAGAATACAGACAGGGGAAAGTGGGTGGGGGGCTTGTACAGAAGAGGAAGGAAAATCAGGGAGGGAGAGACAGTTTGTTACAGCACCATGCCATCAGCTTCCTGCAACACATAAATATTTCAGACACATGCACATCCACCCATCCATCCACCCACCCACCCATCCACCCATTTACCCCCACCCCGTACACACACATATACAGGCGCTGGTGTGTACATCCTCTCTGACACAGTCCTTGTGTTCCTCTCATACACAAACCTCTACCAACATAGAGAGACCCATATTCCTCTGTTCTTTTCTCTCTCTCTCTCTCTCTTTCTATGTTTGCGTGTGTGGACATATATAACCTTACTCAATAGTGTGCTTGCATCCAGGGTGTCAATCTATTATACTGCTTCTTAAATATATTTCGTTGTTAATAATGCATGAGCTACCATGAATGAGCATTTTTTCCCAGTTAAACATTATAACATTATGTTTCCATACAAGCTCAACATTTTTGCTTTACTAAATTATACAACAGGGCTATAAAAATTTCTTTGAACTTTCAAATCGGGAAAGTAATAAGCCACACATGAGAGGCCTGACAGTGATTAAACACATATCTCTCTCCACATCTTTGAAGACAGATCTATTCTCTTTTATTGGATTAGATCTTATTTTCAACATTTAGCCAGTTTCTCTAGATTGCCTTCATAGGTTTAAAGTGGAACCTGTGGCTATAGAAGGGACAAGGTTGCAATAATGTACTGCTTATAATATTGCAGCAGATGTAGGATATTTGTATTCAAAAACATGCTGATCCAAACAGCCAAACCACAAGGGCCAACATGGAGAACAGAGTCACATGCAGTTTACCTCTAGATCACTGCTTAGATCACCTCTAGATCACTGCTTAGATCACCTCTAGATTACTGCTTTGATCACCTCTAGATCACTGCTTAGATCACCCCTAGATCACTTCTTAGATTACCTGTAGATCAGTGTTTGTTGTGAGTTCAGCAGCCTGATCTCCAAACCTGGTCTCCAAACCTGATCTCCAAAGCTGATCTCCAAACCTGATCACCAAACCTAATCACCAAACCTGATCACCAAACCTAGCCCATATCCTCCAAAGCCAGCATGTTCCTGCCTGAGCTGATATACTGGGATTCGTCTGAAGCCTGTTTGACTAGCAAGTCCATCTTTGCCTCCTTGGTTCACATCTACCCCTGCAGGCAGGTGTGTGCAGAGGCAGGTCAGCTGTTCCCCGATAGCCGACAGCCATGATTGCAACGTAATGAAACGTCTAGACAGTATTCATCTGGATTTAAATGCCACACACAGGGGTCACTTGAGCCTGTTTTTGTATTAGCATAGCCCGGCTGAGTGGCTAGCTGTGGAGCGGGCTGGTGGGATTGGAGCATATGGAGGGGCGTGGTCTAAATCTCAAAGCTGATTGGAGAAAGATGATTAGGAAAATTGTCGAAGCTGTAGATAACTGGGCCATATACTGGAACATCAGCCAGTGCTGTGGGAAGCTTCAGCGATTATTACAGATCTGTTTCTATGATATTGCACAACACAAAC
>JAGXOD010000072.1:5362500-5537500 GCA_020368025.1 Brachyhypopomus occidentalis
GTCTGTCCGTCTGTCCCTCTCTTCGTCCTCTCCTGCTCCTGTCTTCTTCACTCCTAGGGACACACAGAGCAGAGGTGGAATCGGGACGACCGGCTCTCGAAGCCAAATCGATTGTGCCGACGTCTCCATCCCAGCAGCTGCCGGGGTTGGAGGTGGGGGGTGGGGGTGGTGGTGCCAGGATATTGGGATTTGAGGTGAGCCGGTTATGGGATAACACACAGGGGCCAGCATGCGTGCAAGGAGGTGTTTAGATGGCAAACAGGAGTTACAACGACTGAGTCCTCTCCACTGAGCTGGCTTTGGTCTGACATTCATGATGCTGTGATCAACCCTTTAATCTCTAGGATTATCATTTAGTTAGTAATCTTAGGGCATTTTATTCAGTAACTGCTGTGAATTGACCAATAACAATATTGGAACTGATATGAACACTATGTTATAAGAGAGAAGAAAGCCTACATCCCCACTAGGTCCTAGGGGTGTAGGGTGTTAAAAAGTTTATGTAATTGTATCTGTTTATGATAATAACCAGCTACATGAACAAATAAGACTGATTAATCTACAGGTTTATTTATTTAACAATTTAACAATATTTTCAAGAGGAACATAGTAATTAGATGCTCATATCAGCAGCACATTTTTGCCAGTATAATTATCTCCATATCACATTAACATACCATATCTGTTCCTTCACAGAGCTGAACTCTATTATAGAACAAGCAATTGTTCTCCCCTTGTGTGACACTTCTATAAACTGTGATGCTGTGAAACGAACTCTCTGAATATTCACATCCGGTGAACGGTGACCCCATCAGCCCCAGACGTATTACACAGTGAGAGTTTATAGGTCTTTCAGTGCTCCAGAATAAATAACAGCACCACAAGTCTAGAGATGAGCTGTCTGGTCCCGCCCGGTATGGCCCGGGTCTGGGTGCAGAAGCTGGTCCTGGCAACAGCTTTGGGTGATGCCACCGTAGACTCATGAGCAAGATGTTGGCCTGCTCAGGATACCTCAACAGTCCCCAGCAGAACAAAGGGCCTGAATTCATGATGGACAAGCTGTCGGTCTGAATCCCCCAGTGTCCAGCCCAGAGCAGGGCTCACACTCTCTACATTTAAATCATAAATCTCCACTGATCACAATTATTTAACGGCGATTGCAGGAAAGCAGGAGGTGTTGGACACTGGTTTGTAGAAATATGTCAGAGGGTCAGATCTCTATGGTAACGTGGAACGTTACACGGGTTGTGCTCTCACAGGGCAGCTGGGTTTTCTGCGGGGTAAGTGGTGTCTGTGGTGGGGGTGGGGAGAAATTGATAGGACAACAGGAAGACAAGGGATTACATTCACATGGAGCCACTTCCTGTGGGAATGGCAACGAGATTCAATGGGAGCGCTGGCCGTCATGGGAAGCTTCACTGGCTATGAATGTCAGGAGACACTCCTACTCTCTCACACTGTCTCTCTCTCTTTTTCTCTCTCTTTCTGACCTTCTCTTCCTGTTCTTCTCCTCTTTTCTCCGGCTCTCACTATGACAACCCATGTTCCTCTTTTTTCTCCCTCTCCCACTTTTCCTTCTTCTGCTCTCTCTCTCTCTCTCTCTCTCTCTCTCTCTCTCTCTCTCCAACTATTTTCCACTCCAGCGTCTCTCCCTGGGGGCTCATAAGGGGTTGCAAACCCCCTTTGCTCTGTGTGTACTTTCACTTCCTAAAGAATCTCAATCATGCAGGCTTGCACAGTTAGCTGAGCATGCTGTTAGCTGAGTGTACACCGTTAGCCGAGCATGCACAGTTAGCTGAGCATGCTGTTAGCTGAGTGTACACCGTTAGCCGAGCATGCACAGTTAGCTGAGCATGCTGTTAGCTGAGCATGCACAGTTAGCTGAGCATGCTGTTAGCTGAGTGTACACCGTTAGCCGAGCATGCACAGTTAGCTGAGCATGCTGTTAGCTGAGTGTACACCGTTAGGCGAGCACGCACGCTTAGCTGAACATGCAATGTTAGTAGGACACATCACCAACTCATTCATTGATCAAAAAAAGAAATATTCCTACTTAATGCTATGATACCAGATTCATGAAAGCTTGATATTGTACTGGTTATTCACAAATGCATCAACAGATTTGAATCTGTGATTTGAGAGCTGATATTCTTCTACAACCCAGACCAGCTGTCTGCAATCTAGGAATCGTTTATTACCCACCACTTAGTTCTGTTGCTAACATCAGTTCCTTAATGAAGGGTTCACTTACCACCTCCACAACAGGTCATGCCTTCAGTCCGTACTCAGCACCAACAACGTGGACACACTGGCACTACTATCTGTCCTCTGTGGGTGACTGTCCTCTGTGGGTAACTGTCCTCTGTGGATGATTGTCCTCTGTGGGTGACTGTCCTCTGTGGGTAACTGTCCTCTGTGGGTAACTGTGGCTGTCTTCTCCTCCAGACTGTAAAAATTGCGAATAGAACTTTACAAATACCAAGTTTTACTTCTCAAACTTACTTACTTGCAGTACTTAAGTATGCCATAGTGTACAGAAGGTATGACATTCATCTTTCCAACTCTTTGAAAAGGATGTGCAGATCTCAGTTTTTCTTTTTGGCATTTTCATACCTTTGCTAACATCCTGTTTAGCCTTTTCTGTTAGCTGGAGAGCCAGTAGGTGAGTTACGAGGTGATTTGTTAAACCAATGAAATGTGATGTATTATACCTTTGACGTGCGTGTGACCCGCTGATGTACTAAAATAGCACTGACCAAAGGAAAGAAACTACCAGTTCACTCCAGAAGGATGACATAAAGGTGTCCATCTAGCTGTCCAGGGGGAAAAACAGACCTTCTGGCCTAAAACCAGCCGTCTGGCCACCTTTGCCCCAACTGTCTAATATTTCATGACTCGAGTTATACGTGTCTGACCTTTTGGTCGGCATTTATACTAGCTAATTCTTGGGAAATAACATTGAATGCGAAAAAGGTGCTATATTACTATTATTATTGTAAAGACATTATTACTATTATTATTGTAAAGATATTGTATGAAGATATTGTAGAAATATTGGGTTTTTGCTCAGAGGTACTAATGTGTAAAACTAATTTTGTATTTGTAACTATACATCTAGACATGTATGTGTGTGTTTTCATTTTTTCGATCTGCTAGTCACTCTTTGGAAGACTTATTGAATGATTGGTTGAATGGTTTTGATTTTATCTGAAGTGGCACAACTGTGCATCAAGGACAGACCTTACAACGATGTAAGAGTTTGTAACTTCATAGCATTACGTGTTCATGGCTTAATGATATTACCATTAAGAACCTGCACCTAATCATTCAACCATGAATCACAAAATCTGCTGACACCACATGCGTTAGACTGCAGCCTGCTTCAAACTGTTTATTCCAAGGGACAAATGTAAATTAGAAATCAATGCAAATGTTTATTGAAAAAACACAGTGCTGTGTTAGGAGTGATTAAGAGTCAGGGTTGCTGGTGTGCCATTTGTTTTAATTCCATTCAGACTGATGCTTTACATGCAGCTCCACTGACTCCAGATCAGTGGCAGGTGTCAGCACTCTTCCTTACGACACCTAAATGGGTTTTCAGTACCAAGGACCACCTCCCTTCTGCTCTCCTCTCCGGCTGTGGGGGCGATCATCTGTACTTAACACTCACCCAGCACTATGACACCACCACTGCAGTGATGTTTGCATAGTGGAACCCCAGTATCTGGAGCTGTTCATAGCTGTTTCCACAGCCAAGCCACTAGGCTGAGTTTGCCCCTATGGACATGCAGTGGTTAACGTTAATTGATACAGAGACCTCACTGGGGAAACTTTAGAGAGTGTTAAATAAATGTGGTTGTCATAAGATGCAGATCTAGATAATGAGGATAATGATCCCCCTGCATCCATCACTCCAGGGGTGAGGCACTTTTTCTTGGAGTAATCAGATCTCCAGTCTGCAGACAGCTCTCAGCAGAGCACCCAGAAAGCTTCTCCTCTCTCGCTCTCTCTCACACACATACACACACAATCACACACACACACACATTCGCCACCAGATTTATCATCATATTTATCCATGGCGCTACTATCTACCCCTCAGCATTGTGATCAATGTGACACACACACACACACACACACACTCCAGACAAAGAACAGACATTGCTTGACACTGTGGTATGAGAGAGAATAAAACACAGGAGGGGTTACGATATGGAGAGATGGGAAGGGAATGGACCAGATGATAATGGATGCATGACATGCGATAGCATGGAGATAGGGAAGGATGGATGGACAAAATGAGATTAGGGAGGATGGAGAGAAGGACGGAAAACACAATCTGAAGGTATGTGTGCAGAAAACAGTGATTTGGGTGTTTACACATATAAGCATCATTCCTCTGCTATCATCACTTCTCCTGACAATAATCATGGTTCTCTCCGTTCCTCAGGGGGAGACTGAGACTCTGTTCAAAATAGCCTACTACATACGGCATACTGCATACTGCACTCAGTATATACTGGATACTGCATACTGGTCCTCATAGTAGTATCCAGTACAGTTTCCAGTATGCGACAAAAGCAAAGCATACTACAGGGTCACGTGATCGTAGCGTTGCATTATGGGATGCAGTACGAAGATAGCTCTGTTTGCGTACTGGAAAAATTCTTTTTATTCGCATACTGCATACTGCATACTGATTTGGGGCCCAAGCAGTACGCCAGTAGTATGTAGTAGGCTATTTCGAACAGAGCCTGAGTTTGTGACTCCTGATTCACCCTGCTGGTCTGTGATTCAGAACTCTGGTCTTGGAGACCCTCTTGGAGATCCTCTTGGCTCAGATCTGCAGTGACGATGACGATGTCTTTTCATCTGCCCCCTCCTCTGCCAGATCAAACAGCCAGGGTTGCCTCCTCCTGCCCCTGGGGAGCCCCTGCCTCCCCACACAGCTGCCCCACTCAGATCCTTGGGTTGTCCTCAATTCTTCAGCCCAAACACCATTTTTGCGATACTTAAAGTATCATAAAGATATTTGTTAAATCTTTTTGCTGACTGACTTTAGCACAGAACTGATGAGTCATTTTTAAATGCTCCCACTAGACGCTGTAGAACGCACTACTGCTGTTGGCGAGAAGGACACACGTCTGCGTTGTGTGAGCAGTTATCACTCAAACAAAACAAAGCGCACATGTCTACCCATGCAGCTAGGGCGCGTCTTCCTCTCCTGAGAGGGCCACTGACCTGATACCCCGCCCTGTCCCTCCCCACTGACCTGATACCCCGCCCTGTCCCTCCCCACTGACCTGATACCCCACCCTGTCCCTCCCCACTGACCTGATACCCCGCCCTGTCCCTCCCCACTGACCTGATACCCCGCCCTGTCCCTCCCCACTGACCTATTACAGTTCGTCCTTACAGATTGACATGTCTACCCACAGACGGTGTACTCACTCCAGAGGAATTTGTTGTTAAAGAAATATAGCTTCTTTGACCATCATTTCCTTTGCCTTGAAGACACAGAGACATAGAGATGATTGATATGTAGAACTTCCTGTTTGTTCTCCGACAGTTTTTTGATAATTCATTGTCAGATTTGCCCAGAGGAAATGTGACCAAGGAAACAACATATGTGACAGCACGATTCTCTGTGCCTTGCATTGATTCTTCTTGCTTATGTTAATGTGTATGTACATGTGTGTGTGTGTGTTCTAAACTCCCCGAGGGGGAAGTGTGTGTGTCTTGGGATTGTGGACTCACAGTAAATGAACACAGATCCTACATTTTAGGTGTCTTAGTCATTGGGTGTGTAAGTCGTCAAAATAAATAATACATATACACAGTGACACCGACACAGTTTTCATGAGCTTGCGGCACTGACACACACACACACACACACACACACACACACACACACACACACACACACACACACACACACACACACAACACACACACACACACACACACCCCTCTGGGTAGCACTCGGGGACATTTCTGGGGGGTTCTGGGTTGGGGAGATCCTTAGGACAGAAATGGCACTGGGCTGCCCCTCACACACTGGCCTTAATGTTCTTCACTCAGTCTGATCTGCTGCTTCTCCTCTGCTAATCCTCCACCAGGCTTGAAACACTTTCAGGAAGTAGAAGAATTCTTCTGTTTCTAGTGTGGTCCTTGACATCTGACAAAGGAATGTATAAGTGCCTGAGGTTAAGAATACACACACATGAGAGATATTCAGAGTGACACAAATTCCTGATTTAAGACCTAAGTGACCCAGCTGTGAATTAAACAGGAAGTGATGCACATCCTGACAGGAAGTAAGTTGCCTTCCTAATAGCTTTTTAAGCACAGTTGCATACATTCATAAATCCACCACATTCATATCAGACCACTTCAGCATTACTAGGCAGGCAGCTATAAAATACAATAGAAGACTATTGCTTTATTTTCTGTGGAAGGACATAATAGTTACATATATAGTCGTTTTTTGAGATAGAGATTCTATAAGGCCAGTGGGAATAGACCAAGCAGAAGGTATTTGTTTCTAGATGCTGGTAGGAGGTTTCCATTGGTTTCTTTGCACATCATAGTTTTGACATTGACATTCAAAGGACTGTTTGCAGTTTTGCAGGTCATTAGAAATTAGAAGTATTTCCAGTTGAGCAAAGCTTTTCTTATTACAGTTTTTTACGACTGCTAACAAGCGTTTCCCAACACAGCAACTCACAGATTGCTCTAAACACAGCAACACATTTACCTCATACAAATAGCCAAATAGTTAGTATCCTGTTCAAAAGCACATTCACTTAACTAAATACCAACTCTGCATTTCAAAATGCAAACAAAGTTTTCTCTACATACACCAACTTTGTTAAAACACAACAAACCTGGTTCAGTATCCAATCATTCTTTCAAACACTAGCACAGATTCTCTATTCAAGAGGAACAGGAGGTCAATCACTGCACAACCACTGTCAAAAAACTAACAGTTGATGGCATTACAGAAACAGTATTGCATGTAATATTTTACTCTCTCCCAGCAAACAACAGACATTATACAGTTCTGTTGCTTTCTTATGACAGTTCATTTTACTGTAATCTGGACTTTTTACTCAAATGTGTGCATTTTTGGCAACATACTGTCATACCACCTTGGTCTTGAGTGATATTTACTGTAACGTACTGTTTGGAATGTAGATTAGACAAAAAAGGAGTCTGTGACAGTCATTCAGTAAAGGTAATATTTTACTGTATTAGGGACATGAAATTGTAGCTTAACTCAAAAAAAAAAGATTTACAATAATTTTACATGCAAACACTGTAATTAGCCATGGTCCCACATGTGTAAAAATACACATATAAAAAATGCAGAAGGGAGAATAAACAGAACACAAAACTGAACAGTCTTACAGTATTAGGTGTGATCTAAACGGTCTTCAGCATTTGGCCACTTGTTTTCATCAACATCACATCTGATGTTGTCTCTTGCCATGCTCCTGGTCTTCACTCAAGAGTTTTCCCCTTCCCCAGAGGGAGGCAGACGCTGCATCCTTTATTGTAAAAGAACAAAAACACAATATATGTATTAGCAGTAGGACCTGGCCTGCAGGTACTATACTGTACGATATAGCATCAGTAGGAATATACTTGTGAAATGTATTGTTTACCTGTTAGTTTAGTTTGTTTAAAGGTCCGGATAATGGAAGCCACAGTTGACCGTCTGAGATTAGGCTGCACCCTTTCACCAGCCTCTCTCAGTGATAGACCATGGTTTATCACATGGTCTATGATGGTGGCTCTAATTTCATCAGTGACAGTAGTTCTTGATCTTCGCTGAACACCACCACGCATTCTTCCTCCTCTCCCTCTACCTCGCCCTGGCCCAGCTGTTCCTCTTCCTTGTGCAGACATGATTTTTCTTTCCTCTGTTCCTGTGCCCACATTGACCAAACTCAGTCCAAACAAGCTCCTGTTTTTATGAGTCCATGTCACTGACAGCACCTGTTTGTATCTCCAAGTGGGATTTGAATCAGCTGTGGTTGGTCTATTACTGTATTTTATTTCAATGATCTGTATGTGCAAAAAATGTGTATTACAGTAATAGCTTTTCACCTGCTTTTTTTTTGCATAATTTTGCATTTTATACAATATTTAAGGTTTTGAACCATAGGTTTTCATTTTTTGACATGCTGTGTGCAAGCATTTGTAAAAAAGGCCAAAATGATCCATAATTTTGTTATTGGGTAACTTTGTGTGTATAGAAAATGTAAGCATTGTATAAACATGTTAAATGCCTGCATTTTGTGCAAAAACAACATGAATTGTATTAACTGTATAGCCACTAAAGACTGAAGTTGTGTTTACTGTGTTTAGAGTTTTGCAAATGTGACTACAGATTGGACAAAAGGATGTTAGCAGTCGTAAAAAACTGTAAATGCCTGCATTTTGTGCAAAAACAACATGAATTGTATTAACTGTATAGCCACTAAAGACTGAAGTTGTGTTTACTGTGTTTAGAGTTTTGCAAATGTGACTACAGATTGGACAAAAGGATGTTAGCAGTCGTAAAAAACTGTAATAAAAGCTTTTCAAATTAACACTTGCCTACATCACCACTAAACTGAAGAAGAGACAGCTAGGACTTCAGTGTTGGTCTGTATCTCCGCAAGGTATTAAGATGTCCTGGAACCACGAAGTATAACAAAACTAAATAATACAACTGTCTAAGTCAGAATTTGTACAGTTTCATTTTTGTTTTCATTTGTTTGTTTATTGTATCCAAACAATAAAAATAGCTTTTTATTGTAAAGGCTGTCCATGTCCCTGTATAAAGTCTTGTCTTAGCTGTGGGAGCTAATCTCTACCAGGGTCAAAGCTTATCAGTTCACTGAATTAGCAACTGATCATGGCTTTAGTAATTCATCATTCAGTGACTGAAAGACCCCCACCAACCTGGCCCCCTTCCCGCACACACACACACACACACACACACACACACACACACACACACAGGAAGTGGGCTATGGAGCGGATGTGGAGAGTAGAGAGGAAGAACAGACTGTAGGGTCAGGAATGTGGCCGCGTGGAGGCAGGGAAAGGGGGAGGGGCTTGGGATGCACTTCCTGTGACAAGAAGGAAGAATCCATCACCTAGGAGACAGGAGTGGGGTCAGACAGGTAATGCACACTTCAACTCCCCCAGAAAACACGCACTCACACTCACACAAACACATATCACACTGACATATTCCACTCTGACTGGCTATGATGACACCTGCTTACCTGCACCCTGCTGAACCATCACTCCACAGAAACAAACGCATGAAGATCTTGGTCATTTTGTTCTCTCTAACACAGAGCAATTTCTCTGTCACACACACACACACAACACACCACAGATCACTGGCTCTCCAGAGAATCACAGCTCTGGACAGGTTTCCAAGGCTACCAGCATCAATTAAGTATACAAACGTCTTGAATCGTGTCCACCACTAACCAGAGCAGCTTGAACAGAGGTCTGTCTGTCTGTCTGTCTGTCTCTCTCTCTCATTTGTGCTCTTCTCTCTGTCTCACTCCAGAGAATCACTAATATGCCCTGGGATTACCTGTAGTGACATTTCCCTGGAGCTTCCACTGCACACACACACTCGCATACACACACACACACAGACAAACACAGTCTTGCTTACTATATATATACATATATATTGCATTAATGACATATATGTTTGCATTACCAGTTGTTGGTGTGACAGTAATGAAACTAGGAAATTCAAAGAAAGAGAACTGGACTTTAGAACACCATGGAATGGATGTTATGACTTAAATCTCTGTATGATCTATGTTTTCATATATAAACTGGTTCCTCATCCTATTACAGTAATTCAGAAGCATTCAGAATAATCCTCTATCTCTCTCTCTCTCTTAATATATATTATATTGTGCATTTTCCAATCTTTAGATCTTTAGTCCATTTGTAGCACAATATAAATTGATTCTGCTGTTTTTTATGTTTATGTGAGGTGTGTGTGTGTGTGTGTGAGAGAGAGAGAGGCTGAGTGAGTTGTCAGTATTTGTGCATTTGTAGTGTTATGTTTTGTCAGTATTTGTATTTTTGTAGTCTTATGTAATGATGTTTTGGCCTGTATGTGCTATTTAATTTTGTGCTTGTGTTTGTAGGGCACTCTTGACATTGTGTTGCTACATGGGTCTGTGGATTGTATTGCTGTCTATTCAAATGCCTGGAGGAACCTGTTTCTAATTGGACAGATACCGAAAAGTGGGAGTGGTTGTCTACACAGTCAATACACTGTGGATAAAGGCCCATCCACCATTAGAAATGACCCCAGTTCCCCTTTTAGATTTACAGTACAGCTGTTTAAAGTCTTTTTTCCTGATTAAAGTTGGTTACTTGCTTGATTAAGGTTGGCTACTTCTGTCTGTTTGCCTGGTGTGCCTGCCTTAATTAACCTGTAATCAGCCACAGGTTAATTAAGACCTAAGGGAAGTTTGATGTGAAAGAAATGATTTATTCTGATAAATATGGATGTTGCTCTGGGGTGAAAAATCTAGAAATGTAGCTTAATCTATCTGAAGGCTAGTTAACACCAATGGGTCAATGGATAATCTTAATCTATCTGAAGGCTAGTTAACACCAATGGGTCAATGGATAATCTTAATCTATCTGAAGGCTGGTTAACACCAATGGGTCAATGGATAATCTTAATCTATCTGAAGGCTAGTTAACACCAATGGGTCAATGGATAATCTTAATCTATCTGAAGGCTAGTTAACACCAATGGGTCAATGGATAATCTTAATCTATCTGAAGGCTAGTTAACACCAATGGGTCAATGGATAATCTAGATCTATTTGACGACAAGAGCAGAGTTCAGATCATGAAAAACTGAAAGTATTTGGGTAGTGTGCAGACTTTTAGCACAAGAATCAAATATTCTTTGGAAGAATATTTCTAAATATAGCATTTTGCAATCTAAAACTAGCCAACTTACTCCTTCTTTTACAGTAACACATCTTTAACATTTAGAGATCCAAACCATATTGCAAAGAGAGAGGAAGCATTAGCTTGACTATACTCCTCATCTCACGAGCGTAACTATACTCCTAATCTCACGAGCTTGACTATACTCCTGAACTCACAAGCTTGACTATACTCCTCATCTCACAAGCTTAACTATACTCCTGATCTCACGATCTTAACTATACTCCTGATCTCACGACCTTAACTATACTCCTGATCTCACAAGCTTGACTATACTCCTGATCTCACGAGCTTAACTATACTCCTGATCTAACGATCTTGACTATACTCCTGATCTCCCTAGCTTGACCATACTCCTGATCTCCCGAGCTTAACTATACTCCTGATCTCCCGAGCTTGACTATACTCCTGATCTCCCGAGCTTAACTATACTCCTGATCTCCCGAGCTTAACTATACTCCTGATCTCCCGAGCTTGACTATACTCCTGATCTCCCGAGCTTGACTATACTCCTGATCTCCCGAGCTTGACTATACTCCTGATCCTCTTATGTGATGGGAGCTAGAACTAGACAGAAGTACCTACAGATCTGTTTTGCTTTTCTGCTACATGATCTCATGTGGGAGAGCAACAGAACTGGATCTAACAGAAATCACAGATCAGTTCTGTGCATGATTATGCTCTAATGTTGGTATGTTATACTTAAAACACTTATACTTACACTATTTATGCAATATGTAATGCCTTAAGGCCTTGTGTTGCTGTGGACAACAAAACAAAGACACCTATATCAACGTTAACGTGTGCACATTCCACATGCGAGCTTTGCAAGTTCATTTGAAGCTACAACTATAGAATCGTTCTTTGGCATGCAAAGTCACTCCACGTTCGCTGGCAACAAGCCAACCCTTACATTCCCAGTCAGCTCCAACCACACCTGCCTACGTGACCTGAAGCATGTAGCCATGACCAATGATTATGACCCAGGTATGGGCATCTAGCCTTTGCAGCGGGTCTTAAATCACATGGGAAGAGAAAAAACGCAGTGTGTATGGACAGGCATGTGCAAAACAAGTGTGTGTGTGTGTGTGTGTGTGAGGGGTGGGTTTGTGCATGTTTACATGTGTGTGTTCTAGGTCATGGTATGGATGATTCTGACAAGGCTGCTGAGAAGAGTGAGGTGTTCTATCCTGTTTACACTACAGGAAGAGGAGAGTGTGTTTCTCATTTATCAAATGGAGGACCTGACACACACTTACAAATTAGTATCACTTTGACTACATATACATATATGTGTGCATGTGGTATGTCTGTGTGTGTGTGTGTGTGTGTGAGAGGGAGAGAGAGAGAAAGAGAGAATGAGAGAGAGAGTGTCTGTGCAATCACAGGTGGTAATATTTTCTGATCACTCCTGAGATTACTGTGCATTTATCCATGATAATGACCCCTTCCCTTAGTGTGTGCCCAAGCTGGGTTTGAAGTGTGTGTGAGTGAGTCTCTTTCTCCTCTGTGTATTTATAGTCACAGTCTGCAGGTCGGTCTGTGCCGTGCCACACCAGGGGAAACGAAGTGTTTTAGGGTTTGGGGCTTTGCAGGGCATTCGTGGTCACAGCCATGCCATGTGTCTTTAAGCCTCTATCCACTACATTAAAGAGCAGCAGAATGAAACAAACACTCATGTCTTCGTTTAGTACATTTGATTCATAACCAGCAAACGTAGCAACCAGAATGCTCACTCTAAATCATTTACATTACATAAGCATGAACAATTAACACATACGCTGGCAAGCAGTGAAAATATCCCTCAGATAAATTAAATACTAAAATGTAATTGATATAAAGTGTGATTCTGTTGATGTTATTGTCCTGTTCTGGTTCATCTCTACCACTGCTGTAGTTTTTTGAATGTTATTGGTGATGGTTTAGATGAAATATTACTGCTCCTTTGTGATCCAGGATTTTTTAAATCTTCTTGTACTTATTTTTTTAAATCACTTTTAAAGGCGATTAAATATTTTTCAGCTCATCAGATTCAGGTTCATCATCAGATTCAGATTCACCATCAGAATCCTCAGATTCATAATTTTTCTCTTTATCTCTGCATCCAGCCATCTCTTTATCTGTATGTGCATTAGTGCATGCACATGTGTGTATATATGTGTGTGTGTGTGCGTGTGTGTGTGTGTGGGTGTGTGTGTGTGTGTGTGTGTGTGAGAAAGGGCTCTGTGTGTTCTGAACAGACGAGCCCAATGCAGCTGTCCATGGTGGTCAGGGAGGAGCACAGAGAACCAAAGCAGAACTAGAGGTAAGAATGTGTCCAAAAATCCAGCGTCTAATCACTTTAGAATGAACCATCTGAAATATGTCAGTGTCATGACCATCTCTCGTCAGCACAGACACAGCACTTATGTGTGTGTGTGTGTGTGTGTGTGTGTGTGTGTGTGTGTGTGTGTGTGTGTGTGTTCTAAACTACTTACTCAAGAAACAACCTTTACTGTGGCCAGCAAAAGACACAAAGCAACTTTTCCCTCACTATACCAACTGTCTCACATTATGTGCACGTGTGTGTGTATGTGTGTGTGTGTGTGAAAGAGAGAGAGAGAGAGAGAGAGAGAGAGAGAAAGAATGAAAGTGAATGAGCATGTGCATGTTTGCTTTTGGCACACAGAGTGATTCGTTTACAGTGGCAGACCACAGAAGAGTGCGGGCCATCCATCATTCCCCAGACAAATCCATTAAGTATGCAGAACTGTGAGGGGCGGGAAGCAGCGCAGCCCCAGGAGCAGGAGAGAAGCGATGTGCCCCATTATTGTAATGGCCTCCAAACTGCAGTGATGGACAGCACAGATGGGCATAAAGAGTTCCAGAAATTTCTTCTCACCAAGACAGAACTATGGAGTGAAGGGTCCTACGCTAGGCAAAGGAGATTTACACACACAGCTCCTGGAGGGCCGCACCAGCGAACACTGGAGAGTTGTGGGAGGGGTCAGGGTGGGGCTGGGCAGCTGAGGTGATGGGGCAGCAGCACACCCGCCTGGGCACCTGCGGGTGAGAGGTGAAAGGGCATTACCCCAGCAGAGCCAAACTGCCACACAGGCGTTCGAGCACAGCTGTGTGGCCTGGCACACAATACCACCCTCAAAGAGCGTGTGTGTGTGTGTGTGTGTGTGTGTGGGGACGGCATTACCAAGAACTGGGGAAACATAATGCTATTGTTCAGCTCTGTGTCAGAAGGGGCAAGACACTGGATGAAAAGCAGTGGCTAATCTTTCGGACCATATGGGTGCTAGCAGGTCGCGCTGGGCAGACAGAAGGACATAGACAGACAGAAAGAGAGCAATAGAGAGAAGGAGAGAAATAGAGAGAGCGGAGGAAAAACAACAGACAACAGCAAATCGGGGCAGCTGGTCAGTGAGGGGTGTATGTGTGAAAGTGTGTTTACCCAAATACAAATGGGCCTTTACAACTCTAACAATAAGGCAGGGAGTTGGCCATTAAAACACTGGGATAATCCCCCATTGACTGAGCTGTACCAGGGAAACACAGCTAAGTGGCTAAGGCTTTCAGAGGGTGATCCTGTTACATACACACACACACACACACACAGGCATGTATGCACTCACATACACACACACATGCAGTTCCTTTTTGACATTCTTTTGTCTTACTCTATTTCTCTGACACAGACACATTCTCAGATTTTTCTGCCTTTATTTCTCTCTCTCTCTCTCTCACTCACACATGCACACACACACACACACACACACACACACATACAGACACAAACACTTTTTCTCTCACTCTCTCCCTAAACACCCAGCTTGTTGTTTATCTCCTCACCCTTTGGTAAAGGATGTGCTGAGTTGTTTATATTGTGTCTTGCAGTCTTGGGCTATGGACACGCTCAGCTGACCACAGAACACCAGGGCCTTTGTACAGGATTAACACAAATACACAGTTGGTCATTTTCATTATGTTTGCAAGTCTAATGGTTCTGTTGACAGATA
The DNA here is from genome assembly GCA_020368025.1 of Brachyhypopomus occidentalis. Classification (NCBI taxonomy): domain Eukaryota; kingdom Metazoa; phylum Chordata; class Actinopteri; order Gymnotiformes; family Hypopomidae; genus Brachyhypopomus; species Brachyhypopomus occidentalis. Next base: position 5,377,509 of record JAGXOD010000072.1, read on the forward strand.
TCTGTCCCAAAGGCTGATGGGATACTCAAGACAGATAAGGGTGGCACCTCCACTTTCCCATAGTGCACTGCTCTCATTACTGGAAGCCCTAACCTCATTTACAACATGTCCTAATGGGGCTAATTAACATGATACTGGATTAGTAAACATCACACACACACACACACACACACCACACACACACACCCACACACACACACACACACACACACACACACACACACACACACACACACACACACACACACACACACACACACACACACACACTCACAGTCTGTTTGTCTGTTGTCATTGTTTATTTGTTTGTCTCCTTTGCTCCTTTATTTCTCCCAACCAAAGCCCCATCTGCTAGACTGTAACTTCGTTAGAGTATTTTAATTCACATCTCCAGATACCATCTGCACCCCCCCCACCCCTCCTCCCGTGCATTTACACTCTCACACACACACACACATACACACACACACACACACAGATCCAAGAACATGATCTGAGGCCCTGCGGACATCACCTGTCCCCTCTATTTAGGGTTGGATACCTGTTACACTCCAACATATGTTACCCAGCAACCTCACCCTACCGCCAGTCCGGTCTCATCCAACCATTAAGCAGAGCAGCAATTAGGAAGAACTCATTGACTACCTTAAAAGCCCATCTGGTTCTTTAAGAACCCATCCACTTCCTTAAGAACCTATAACTAATCTATAATGCTTCCTTTCTCCAATAAGAACCCATCTACTTCCTTAAGAACCCATCCACTTCCTTAAGACCCCATCCACTTCCTTAAGAACCCATCTACTTCCTTAAGAACCCATCTACTTCCTTAAGAACCCATCCACTTCCTTAAGAACCCATCTACTTCCTTAAGACCCCATCCACTTCCTTAAGACCCCATCCACTTCCTTAAGACCCCATCCACTTCCTTAAGAACCCATCTACTTCCTTAAGAGCCCATCCACTTCCTTAAGACCCCATCCACTTCCTTAAGAACCCATCCACTTCCTTAAGAACCCATCTACTTCCTTAAGACCCCATCCACTTCCTTAAGACCCCATCCACTTCCTTAAGACCCCATCCACTTCCTTAAGAACCCATCTACTTCCTTAAGAGCCCATCCACTTCCTTAAGACCCCATCCACTTCCTTAAGAACCCATCTACTTCCTTAAGACCCCATCCACTTCCTTAAGAACCCATCTACTTCCTTAAGAACCCATCTACTTCCTTAAGACCCCATCCACTTCCTTAAGACCCCATCCACTTCCTTAAGACCCCATCCACTTCCTTAAGAACCCATCTACTTCCTTAAGAGCCCATCCACTTCCTTAAGAACCCATCCACTTCCTTAAGACCCCATCCACTTCCTTAAGAACCCATCCACTTCCTTAAGAACCCATCCACTTCCTTAAGAACCCATCTACTTCCTTAAGAGCCCATCCACTTCCTTAAGAACCCATCCACTTCCTTAAGACCCCATCCACTTCCTTAAGAACCCATCTACTTCCTTAAGAACCCATCCACTTCCTTAAGACCCCATCCACTTCCTTAAGACCCCATCCACTTCCTTAAGAACCCATCCACTTCCTTAAGAACCCATCCACTTAGGTAATATTCTTTCTTTTTTCCACATTTTCAATAGGATGTTTGTATTTATTTATATTCTGGTCAGCTCACTTCTGCCATTTCAAAACCTCAAAATAATATCCAAATTGTCCATCAGTTACCCCAGGCTCATGATATAAAACTCATATCAGGCTCATGGTCTGACATTACACTAATGTTGAGAGCTGGTTAAGGTAAACAGATTAAGGTAAACACATATACAGCTCTAACAAACGCAGGTTTTTGACCTTCACAAGTCTTTCTTTCCCAGTCAGTTATGACGGCTGTTGGCGATGTGGCCGTGAGGCTCAGGCCTCACCACACCAGCCGTAATTACTCCACTCCGTCCGGCCGCCGCTCCCAGGAGCCACGATCATATCTGCCTGACGGGACTTCATTACAAATCAATCTGCAGCAGAAGGGGAGGAGAGAGCGTGGGGTGATCCTGGGGGTGGGGGTGGTGGGGGTGGGGGGGTTGGCGTCCCGTGTGGCTGCAGTAGGAGGGAGCCTGGGCCTGGATATCCTGAGACGTGTTCACACACACACACCACACACAGACATACATGCACACACACACTCATACACACACACACACACACATCTTATCTCTGAGGTAGGCCGACAGGATAGAGGGGGAGATCTCGCATATCACTTACATCTGGGAGCGGAACAATGACAGCTGCTGATGTCAAACAGGTGCTGAGCCTCACGCCTGGAGGGAGACGACAAGGGTGTGTCTGTTCTAGAACTGTCTCTCTCTCTCACACACACACACACACACACACACACACACACACACACATGTGCACTTTCATGCACTCACACACACAAACACACACACACACACACACACACACACAGACACACACACAGACACATGTGCACTTTCATGCACTCACACACACAACACACACACACACACACACACACACACACACAGACACACACACAGACACATGTGCACTTTCATGCACTCACACACACAAACACACACACACACACACACACACACACACACACACAGACACATGTGCACTTTCATGCACTCACACATACAACACACACACACACACACACACACAGACACATGTGCACTTTCATGCACTCACACACACACACACACACACACACACACACACACACAGACACACACACAGACACATGTGCACTTTCATGCACTCACACACACAAACACACACACACACACACACACACACACAGACACACACACAGACACATGTGCACTTTCATGCACTCACACACACACACACACACACACACACTCACACACTTTCACGCGCAAACACATGCACACACACATACACACACAGATGCACCAGGAGGAAACAATCCTCAGTATAACAGCAAAAACTGTATTTCACATCACACAGCCTGAACATTCTTACACTCAGAACACTTGTCACCTTTCTCACATGCCATGCTATGATAACGCTGAACTGCAGTTGTATCATGCCGAGTTGTTAAATGAGCAGGACTGAACAACTTCACCACACTTTTGTATTCCATTACGCACATCTCATTTGTCCACAGTGCTTTGTGCCAGAGTTCTACAAACTTTTAGATGTTCTATTTAGCAAACTATAACCTGTCCTCCCTGTGCTTCCTGAGACCCATCACGAGCACGCACCTGACACCAAACCCTCCCATTGTGCAGCCTTAATCACATCTACGTCTACATCCTGGAGAGAGTTCAACAGTTTGTCTTCATGACTTCATGCTGTGGTCTCTGTGTTCTCCACCAGGCCGGTTCTAATAACTCAGTTCACAAACGCTCTTACACACCGAAAGGTTTGCCTGCCTCTGAGTCCAGGACTTTTCAGCTTCATTCCCCTGCTGAGAGTCGATAGAGTCCATGCAAATGGAACATCCATGATCAGCTCAAGACGTTTTACATTATTGCTTGGACAGGATCTGATGTGACGGGACACAGCTGAACAAGAAGCAACTGATAAGCCATGAAACCCGTGAAACTGGGAAGCTGCATATCAAAAGGCCTCAGTACAGAGACAAATAGCACCAAGTTAGTGCAGTGCATTCTTCACTTTCATCATAATTGTTGTTATGTACAAAGTACAGAGGAAAAACAACAATTCTGGTTCCTCATATCGACACTGTCCAGCAGCAGATTTTTGACGTTGTACACACATTCCTGTGGGGTGTGGACAAAATAGAAACTTTGTTTAGTCAGTGAGACACACACACACAGACACATTTACACACACACTGAGGCGCGTGTCCAGTGATTCTTTAGGCCGGAGACAGCGCTGCCTCATGCCAGAACACTGGTTTCTGTCGCTCAGTCAAAAATGCGGAGGCCCCGGTCGCTTCACTGCAGTTGTTGTTGAGAGTTGAAAAAAAACAACTAAGGCTGTGTTGGTTGGAGTACTACAGAAGAGTCTCACACCCACCCACACACACACACTCCCCCTCACACATATACAAGCCCACCCCACCCCACACACACACACATGCGTGCGTACACTGAAGCGCGGAATCGTTGCGTCTAGCAGATCAGATAGCACCTCGCTAACAATTGAGGCCTAGCTGTGGTGGAGTGATAATGTAGTTGCGGTTCATTAGGGAACCTCTGGATAAAACTCCACTCTTTCACACCTTACACTGTGAACTCAGTGTGTGTCTGTGTGAATGTGTGTTTATAGGAACCTAAATGGCTTTTTCTAATTTATACCTTGCAATCCCTAAAATTATTCTATCATTAGCATTTTGGTTTCCATCAGTATCCCAATAGTCAGTGTTAAAACGTTTCACCTCTTTAAGTGTTTAGACATAAATACTATCACACGTTTTCATATCTGTCTCACTCTTTTGACAAATTGACTCCTCAAGTCATCAGTGAATCACTCTGTGGTAACCCTGGGAAGAGAGTAGAGTAAAGCCGAGTGAGATTTAGAGTGAGACTCCCACGTGGTGTTAGATCACACTTAGATTACACTGTGGAGCCACGGGCAATGACTGAGAGAATGTGCAGAAAACAGATGAATGGAGATAACAGCAGAGTGAAGGGACAAAGTGAAGGGACACAGTGTGGGGACACAGTGCGGGAACACAGTGCGGGGACACAGTAAGGAGACACTGTGAGAGGACACTGTGAGGGGACACTGTAAGGAGACACTGTGAGGGGACACTGTGATGGGACCCTGTAAGGAGACACTGTGAGGGGACACTGTGATGGGACCCTGTAAGGAGACACTGTGAGAGGACACTGTGATGGGACACTGTAAGGAGACACTGTAAGGGACACTGTAAGGAGACACTGTGAGGGGACACTGTGATGGGACACTGTAAGGAGACACTGTGAGGGGACACTGTGAGAGGACACTGTGAGGGGACACTGTAAGGAGACACTGTGAGGGGACACTGTGAGAGGACACTGTGAGGGGACACTGTGAGAGGACACTGTGAGAGGACACTGTGAGGGGCCTGCTGTAGGATGCAGCTCTGGATAAACATGTGGCTCAAGAATGTCCTGCACTTTGATAACAAACAACAATAACTGCTCTTGCAACGGCAGTGAACTCTGTGTGAACCGTCCTGCCATAAGTCGGCCCTTATGACATTACCCTCAACAAGTAAACAAGAAAAAGGCCAAAAAAGTAGGAATTTTTAAAGTTGCATATAGACATTATTGGAGTCATATACAGCTGTGCTAAATTATTCATTAACTACACTGAGCCTAATATGAAAGGTATATAGTTTCCTGAAGAATGCCAATCTGCACCCAAGTGTAAGGGGTATAATGCATCTATCACACTCTACCCTGGCTTGGTCTGGTTTGGTCTGGTCTGGTCTGGTCTGGTTTGATCTGGACTGGTCTGGTCTGGTTTGATCTGGTCTGGTCTGGTTTGATCTGGTCTGGTCTGCCTCAGACTGAATGGTGGCAGCAATCAGTATCCATGAATCCTGAACTTCTCCACCCATACCCCCCTGACCAGACACCCTGGTCCTGAACTTCACCACCCATACCCCCCAAACCAGACAACCTGGTCCTGAACTTCATCACCCTATACGCCCCCAAACCAGACACCCTGGTCCTGAACTTCATCACCCTACGCCCCCAAACCGCCCCCAAACCAGACACCCTGGTCCTGAACTTCATCACCCTATACGCCCCCAAACCAGACACCCTGGTCCTGAACTTCACCACCCTATACGCCCCCAAACCAGACACCCTGGTCCTGAACTTCATCACCCTATACGCCCCCAAACCAGACACCCTGGTCCTGAACTTCACCCAGACTGAACGTCACACCCTGGTCCTGAACCAGACACCCTGGTCCTGAATCACCCTATACGCCCCCAAACCAGACACCCTGGTCCTGAACTTCACCACCCTATACGCCCCCAAACCAGACACCCTGGTCCTGAACTTCACCACCCTATACGCCCCCAAACCAGACACCCTGGTCCTGAACTTCACCACCCTATACGCCCCCAAACCAGACACCCTGGTCCTGAACTTCTCCACCCTATACGCCCCCAAACCAGACACCCTGGTCCTGAACTTCACCACCCTATACGCCCCCCAAACCAGACACCCTGGTCCTGAACTTCATCACCCTATACGCCCCAAACCAGACACCCTGGTCCTGAACTTCACCACCCTATACTTCCCCCAAAACCAGACACCCTGGTCCTGAACTTCACCACCCTATACGCCCCCAAACCAGACACCCTGGTCCTGAACTTCATCACCCTATACGCCCCCAAACCAGACACCCTGGTCCTGAACTTCATCACCCTATACGCCCCCAAACCAGACACCCTGGTCCTGAACTTCACCACCCTATACGCCCCCAAACCAGACACCCTGGTCCTGAACTTCATCACCCTATACGCCCCCAAACCAGACACCCTGGTCCTGAACTTCACCACCCTATACGCCCCCAAACCAGACACCCTGGTCCTGAACTTCACCACCCATACCCCCCAAACCAGACACCCTGGTCCTGAACTTCACCACCCTATACGCCCCCAAACCAGACACCCTGGTCCTGAACTTCTCCACCCTATACGCTCCCAAACCAGACACCCTGGTCCTGAACTTCACCACCCTATACGCCCCCAAACCAGACACCCTGGTCCTGAACTTCTCCACCCTATACGCCCCCAAACCAGACACCCTGGTCCTGAACTTCTCCACCCTATACGCCCCCCAAACCAGACACCCTGGTCCTGAACTTCACCACCCTATACGCCCCCAAACCAGACACCCTGGTCCTGAACTTCTCCACCCTATACGCCCCCAAACCAGACACCCTGGTCCTGAACTTCACCACCCTATACGCCCCCAAACCAGACACCCTGGTCCTGAACTTCACCACCCTATACGCCCCCAAACCAGACACCCTGGTCCTGAACTTCACCACCCTATACGCCCCCAAACCAGACACCCTGGTCCTGAGCTTCTGGTGTACATGTGGTGTCTAAGTTTAGCTTCTGTTCTGTGTTTAGCAGCTCATTAAGTGTTTTGGATCCAAAGCTTTGAATTCACTTAATCAGTCTCCATGACATCTAATACATTTCATCATTCAGATCATAATTAAGAACCCATCTTTTTCCCAGTAGTGTCTTTCTCCCTCCAGCTGATGATTAATAATGTGTTGATGTGACTGGGTCCCCCTCCTGCCCCCTTCCATACATTGTGTCAGTCTGGTGTCTCAATGCAGTGTTAGTGTCTCAGTGGAGTGCTTCACTGCAGTGTTAGTGTCTCAATAGAGTGTTTCACTGCAGTGTTAGTGTCTCAGTGGAGTGTTTCACTGCAGTGTTAGTGTCTCAGAGGAGTGTTTCACTGCAGTGTTAGTGTCTCAGTGGAGTGTTTCACTGCAGTGTTAGTGTCTCAGTGGAATATTTCACTGCCAAAGATGTATAGTAACGAAGTATAAGTACTTCACTACTGTACTTAAGTACTAAAATGCTGTACCTGTACTTTATGGGAGTACTTTACTTCACTACATATTTTCCATTAGATTAAAACTTTTACTCCGATACATTTTTACGTGCTACATAATTACTGCTACAATTATAAACATGTTAGCTAGAATCAAACCCATATTATCATCACTGCCAGAGCGGTAGGTGGCGCTGTCACCGGGTCAAGCGATCAGGCTCGTGAGAAAAACTGCGCGTTCTGCGGTCGCGTCCCGCCTTTTACTCCGCTGCCTCCTTCACTGGACACTTGAGCTTCGTAAGTCTGATTGGAGATGGAAGAGGCAGCAGCGCCTCCTTCACCTCCGTTCAGCACCTTCAACATCGAGTGATCGTGGCGGTGAGGAAGGAGACCAGCCCTAGCCCACCTACAGACAATGTTTTCGTTTGCCGGAGTGAAAGAAAATTCCTACAGGATGAAGCGCCTACTCTGCCTCCCTAAAGAGTGTGAAATGTTTGCCTTCAAAAGTTCACCTTCGAACTTGAAGAAACACATCACGGTAAGTTACAAATATAACCAGCTTGAGTTATCAGTAAGCGCTAGTTAGGGTAGCTATCTTAGCTAGCTAGCTAACTAACCTAATTATGTTCATGACGTGCTGCAGTATTCACTTAACATTAGCTGGCAACCATAAAGGCTCGCTATGTCACCTGAATTGTGCTTTCCGTGCTGACTAATCATGTGCCCATTTTTCTAGTGTAGTGTTTTTATAGGGTAAGGGTGTTGATCGAGGGTAAACGCAGGGCAGTAGGCTCACCAGTTTCTTAATTTGCTACTTGTTTTTACATACAGAACACTTATATTTGACAGCTTTGATTTGCAAGTGATATGTAAACAATTTGACTGCTTTCTTTAATTAATACAAAACAATACTTGTACCTTTTACCTTCAGTACTTGAGTAATACATTTTAGAACTACTTGTAATACTTAAGTACAAAAAATGCTGAATACTTCTGCACTTCCACTTAAGTATAGTTTTTAAAGAACACTTCAACTTCTACTCAAGTCACTTTTTTGATAGAGTTCTTGTACTTTTACTCAAGTATGGGTCTCTAATACTTTATACATGTCTGTTCACTGCAGTGTGTTAGTGTCTCAGTGGAGTGTTTCACTGCAGTGTTAGTGCCTCAGTGGAGTGTTTCACTGCAGTGTTAGTGCCTCAGCGGAGTGTTTCACTGCAGTGTTAGTGTCTCAGCGGAGTGTTTCACTGCAGTGTTAGTGTCTCAGTGGAGTGTTTCACTGCAGTGTTAGTGTCTCAGTGGAGTGTTTCACTGCAGTGTTCAGTGTTTCACTGCAGTGTTAGTGGTGGAGTGTTTCACTGCAGTGTTAGTGTCTCAGTGGAGTGTTTCACTGCAGTGTTAGTGTCCGGAGTGTTTCACTGCAGTGTTAGTGCCTCCTGAAGGAGTGTTTCACTGCAGTGTTAGTGTCTCAGTGGAGTGTTTCACTGCAGTGTTAGTGTCTCAGTGTTTCACTGCAGTGTTAGTGTCTCAGTGGAGTGTTTCACTGCAGTGTTAGTGTCTCAGTAGAGGGTTTCACTGCAGTGTTAGTGCCTCAGCGGAGTGTTTCACTGCAGTGTTAGTGCCTCAGCGGAGTGTTTCACTGCAGTGTTAGTGCCTCAGTGTTTCACTGCAGTGTTAGTGCCTCACTGCAGTGTTAGTGTCTCAGTGGAGTGTTTCACTGCAGTGTTAGTGTCTCAGTGGAGTGTTTCACTGCAGTGTTAGTGTCTCAGTGGAGTGTTTCACTGCAGTGTTAGTGTCTCAGTGGAGTGTTTCACTGCAGTGTTAGTGTCTCAGTGGAGTGTTTCACTGCAGTGTTAGTGCCTCAGTGGAGTGTTTCACTGCAGTGTTAGTGTCTCAGTGGAGTGTTTCACTGCAGTGTTAGTGTCTCAGTAGAGGGTTTCACTGCAGTGTTAGTGTCTCAGTGGAGTGTTTCACTGCAGTGTTAGTGTCTCAGTGGAGTGTTTCACTGCAGTGTTAGTGTCTCAGTGGAGTGTTTCACTGCAGTGTTAGTGTCTCAGTGGAGTGTTTCACTGCAGTGTTAGTGTCTCAGTGGAGTGTTTCACTGCAGTGTTAGTGTCTCAGTGGAGTGTTTCACTGCAGTGTTAGTGTCTCAGTGGAGTGTTTCACTGCAGTGTTAGTGCCTCAGTGGAGTGTTTCACTGCAGTGTTAGTGCCTCAGTGGAGTGTTTCACTGCAGTGTTAGTGTCTCAGTGGAGTGTTCCAGTTCCTGTATGCACTGGATCCTTGAACCCAATGGCTTTTATAAGGTAGCACTGGCCCTATTGCCCATTCAGTCCCACTCAGAAGGAGAGTGTGACAGCAGCACACATCACATTCCCACACCGCTATTCCTTTGAAAACTTTAAAGTCAATTACTGTGATGGTAGAACAATTTTACGCAGGGAAAACACCTGCAGGGCTGGTCTATCTGACACCAAAGCATGTCCAACTCTTTACTTGTTTAACTGCACAGTGAATCTACATACACTACCTGTCACAGCTACTCTGACTGGTAGTGTATACATACCTACTCTGTTCATTTTTTATTATTTTAAACATTAAAAAACAGGGCAGATGCCAAACCAATGAAATAACACGTTATCCTGCTCTAATAAACAAATATAGACTAACTTAGATATTAGATTCTTTTAACTGTCCTGTATTTTGCACACTCTGGTGTTCTGGTAAGCAGCTGAAGCAGAACCTGTGATACTTTAACATCAGTCCTGAAGACATTCACATGCATGAGACATTCACACGCATGAGACATTCACACACACGAGACATTCACACACACGAGACATTCACACACACATGAGACATTCACACACATGAGACATTCACACACATGAGACATTCACACGCATGCAGAGCACTAAAGTTCTAAAGTTCTCAAATAAAACTGTTTGCTGAGGGTGCATTGTGAGTGTTGAGTGTTGTGTGTTGAGAATTAATTCATATATAACACATTTATTTTTGTCGTGTTTGACTAGTAGTGTAGATGAACATATACTCAGCTCTATCTTTGAATTCTTAATACATTTGATCTCTTATCGCTGTGATGATCTACAACATTGGCCAATGCTCAAACCTTTGACCAACTCGTAGCCACTCGTGTCCTATTGCCTGTGAGGAGATGGCACCTCAAAGGAAGGAACAGCTGATTGCCATCTGAAAGACCAGGTCTCACACAACTCTGCTCTGTCTCTCTCTCTCTCTCTCCTCTTTGTGTTTATCTGTCTCTCTACCCGTCTTTCTGTCTGACTCTCTTCCACTGTCTGTATTTCTACGTCTCTGTGTTCCCTTGCATTCCTGTTTGTTTGTATTTCTGGTTGTTCCTGCACCCCTGACTACGTCTTCTCCATCTCCCCCATCTCCCCCATCTCCTCCATCTCCCCCATCTCCTCCATGTCTCATTGCGTGACCACAGGATCAGTGCTGCTTCCTCTAAACTAGGAGAAATGTCGAGCATCCACTCCACACCGTGTCACCCTGAAAGCCCTCTGCACTGTTTAAGCCCTCAAACTACCCCAGTGAGCAGGAGCGTAAGGCAGGACGGCAGACACGGGACTCGCGGGACAGGCAGAAAACCCAGAGCAGGAGGAAACGTCCTGCAGCGCCGTCAGTCCTAATCCAGCGTACGCAGTTGACGGATGACAAACACACTAGTCGCAGCCCTTGCTAATGTGGCCTCAGCTCTCCCTGGTCATGTAGCGAAGTGGTCCAGAGGAGTTGTTTGATTTATGTCCGTTATGCATGTGTGCTGGAGCAGAGCATAAAGGGATGAGCTCACGCCAGCCATGGATGCTTACACGCAATCCCAGAAGAACTCGGATGTGCAGCACCTCTGCCTCACCACCAATCATGAACCAGCCTGATTAGGCCCATCTTTATGAATCCACTCCCACCGTGGAGTTTCGCTACGATATCTGAGTGAGGAGCTCGTCCTCCAGGAGAAGACTGGCTCTGCCAGGCCCACAGGGCGGAGAGAAGGCCGCTCCAGACTCAACACGTGAGGACAGAGTACACACGCCGCTCCATCTGAACAGGGCTTATACACACATACACATGAGAAACAGCTCCTTCTCTGTGTGTGTGTGTGTGTGTGTGTGTGTGCATGTGCGTGTGTAAAGTGAGTGATACTAACAAAGTCTGTGTTTTTGTTTCCATGGTTTCCTTCCTGGCATGTATGTTATATAGGCAGCGTAAGAAAACAGTGGATAAGGAATGTTGATTGAGAGTTTCTCTTTCTCTCTCTGTCTTTTTTCTCTTTCTCTCTTCTCTCTCTTTCTCTCTCTTTCTCTCTCTCTCTCTCTCTCTCTCATACTCCTGGTGTAGAAGGTGCTCATTATAAAGTGCTGGCCAGTTTAAATGGTAGCGCTAGTGTACGATACAGCCGCAGTTTGTTTTGGTTATGAAATTGTCAGACTGTGGAATTTTCTGAAAAAACAAATATGAACTGCAGAAGTCCAGGCGGAAACGTCTTTTTCGGGTTGTTTTCGTCCCTGTGGTCCGGGCTATTAGAACTCTGCGCATTCACAACTCGCACACATGCTGAGAAAAAAAGATCAGAATGAAAGCAATATATTGGATTTTTAAAAAATGATCTAGAGTCAGAACGATCAACTTGCAGTTAGGCTCCGCATATATACGTCCGCATATATATGGCAAATGAACAACAATAAGGATATTCCACAATCAATCCTTGTCTTTAGTCTTGTTAGTTTGCAAAATAGCACAGTAAATCATGTAGGCTTTCTCATTCGGTTCCTATTGACAGTAATGCAAGCTAAGGGGATGAGGATATTTATAAATAGAGCGTTCTGATGAGTTTAAAAGATGGCTTGATTGGACAAATATACACACACACACACACACACACACACACACATATACAAGCAGTTTAATTTAAAACGTAAAGGGGAGCATGCTGGAGGAATCTTATGTTGTGATTACATAAGCATTTGCTACTGACCTGAATTTCCCATTCACTGAACATTAGATAAGACCTACTGTATGAGGCTAAATCTGCACTGCCTCAGAGTTCATGCATTAGAGTTTGTATATAACACAGGCCAGATGTGTTTGACCCAGGCCAGACGTGTTTGACCCAGGCCAGACGTGTTTGACCCAGGTCAGACGTGTTTGATCCAGGTCTGAAATGTTTTCAACCTAGGTCTGGCACATTTTTGACCCAGGTCTGACGTGTTTGACCCCTGTCTGACAAGTTTAATCCAGGTCGGACAAATGTTCCAGTGTGTGTGTGTATGTATGTATGTGTGTGTGTGTGTGTCTGTGTGTGTGTGTGTGTGTGAGGGTTATAGTGTAAGTTAAGCTCTGAGTTTTGAGCTGTTCTGCATGTCCCATTCCCTGTCTCAGCATGGCTCTCCTGGCTCTGGTGTTTTCTACCTGCAGAGGGCGGGTATTTGGATGGCGAGGGCGGGTATTTGGGCTCTACAGCAGAGTATTTGAATCCTCTGATTTTTACAAATGAGATTATATTGGTGCTATTCCTGGGGTTAGGTTAAGCAATATCCCTGCCATTTTAAAATATGTCCATGCTCAGTATATATAAGACACTGTCACTCTCGTAGTGTGTGGACTGCCGTAGTGCCCATAAAGGCTTTTGTTTTTGTTTTGCTGTGCTCCCAAAGCCTTCCGCCCCTGTGCCCTTGGGTCCCTGTGCCCCTGGGTCCCTGTGCCAATTGGGTACAGAGCATATCTCAGAAGGCTGGCCTCCCCTGCCACCACAGCATGGGGCAAAGCCAGCAATGACACACACACACACACACACACACACCTGAACACTTCCAGTGATGACACACACACACCTGAACACTTCCAGTTAAGCTCTACAGCACTTCACACATGCCCCACTGTTTCATGCCTTCCTGTAACCAGGCTGCCCTTCTTTCTGATTCTATCTGTGTGTGTGTGTGTGTGTGTGTGTGTGAATGGTTCCAAAGGAGCAGTGCTGCTGCTAAATCAAACCTCAAAAAGTTTCTACTCAGCTTTTATTAACATCATTAGCCCATTTCCAAACGCCAGTCAGAAGCTGAAACCACATGGTAAGCTGCTGTTCTAAAGCCGTCTGTCACAGTGTCAGCCTGCTTGAGCCCTTACAATGGAGGAGACACAATGTGCTGCTCTATAGCATGGTGCTCGGCACAACTTGGCCAGCATATGTTAATTAAGTCTTTTCATTAATAGGTCTGGCAACAATGAGGGGGGAGCGGGAGAGAGAGGGGAGGGGGGGAGGGGGGGGGGGGGGAGGGAGGGAGAGAGAGAGAGGGAGAGAGAGATCTCCTAATCAACATCCCTGCCCCACTGTTCTCCTACCCTGGCTATATTATACACATGACAGGAAGGAAGCCATAGCAACCAAAATATTGAATTTGTTACTGCCACTCATTTCACACATGGTTGCCATAGAGCCATTAAAGTGTATTCATGAAATAACAAGTCAATATTATGCACTGTGTGGTAATGAGATGTTATTAAAGGCATGCTCTATGAAATACCGGCAATCCCTATTTTATATATATGTAAAATATATAAAACAGGGATATATATTAACACTATATATATAATATACTAACACTGCTGGTGTTGGTCCCCAGAGGGGCGGGGGGCAGCACTGGGGGGCTTGCATGCAGCTTTCGAGGTCTGTCCTGATGAGAATGACGCCCCCCAGGATGAGCGCGTTAAACTGCGGTCTAATGCCTTGGTCTGCAGTTCACTCTACTGTGCTAAAGATGGCAACTTGTCAGCTAGGAGCCACCAGACCATTCCCACACACACACACACACACACACACACAGACAGCTCTTACTCTGTAATGTGCATTATTGTAATGTAATAAGCACATCCAGGTTTAAACCACTCTGTTGTTTCCAGAGGTCAAGGGCTCTTAAGCTCTGTGTATTGTACCTGAGAATCATGCATTGTTAAGCTTTAGCTTACTGGCCTGTTGCAACTTTGCATGAAAATGAAGGGCTTTACTGTACACAGAGAGTTCTAATCTGGCTAGTTTACCAGGGCTCTCAATGGGACTCTTTAGCCGCAAAATATTAGCAAATTACCTACAAACAATCACTGGGCCTCAGTCTTGTGTTGACACCGACATCAATATTTAGGGTATTTATGTTCTTCTAGTCCCCTCCCAGCACCACGGACTGCATATTCTGTATAAACACGTGTGCAGTGACCTTAGATCAGTCTTGTGGTGATCTCTCTCCCCTGGATGTGACATTTTGCTGGAGGAATGAGAGTAGCGCACTGTGCAAGAACCAGATATAGGAAGCTGCCCAGACGAAGGCCTGATGTGAATAAGCCTTTAATCCATGAAAGGTTTTCCTTGTTCTAACTGGCCTTGTGGGTGATATATGTGGCCTGCGTAAATGTGGATGGTCTTCTGTCATCATCCTGCTGTGGCTGATCATAATGGTAGAGTAGGGCTGTTCCACTGGGGGGGTAGTGGGGGGTAGTGGGGGGCAGCAGTGGAGTGGACTGGAAATGTGCAAACACTGCTTTGGTGCTTTTCATATTTGTAGGATATACCATTACAGAGGGGGACGGGGGTGTGAGTGAACACAACGTCTACTTCTCCACAACTACCCAGACTCACACACTCTCACACACACACTCACACACACACACAGCTGTTACAAGCTGTGAACAAGCACATCTGCTATGCAAGGTCTGCTGTTATTCAACAAGGTGGAATACGTGTCCAAAGACGGACTACAGTGATGGAGCGAGGAAGATGTGTTTCTGTATAATTGAAGTTGTGACCTCTGTGGTAGACGTAACACGTTGCATGTTGGTGAGAGATGATGCCAGTGAAGCTCAGGAAAAGTATGATATTGCACTTTGGGGGCCTGGTGGGAAATGGGGTTTAGTAAAAATGTAAATGCTGACAAAAATTCAATTTTTGCAAATGGCTTCACAGTACATTTCTTAACAACCCTATCAAGCTCTGAGGAAAGGCCTGTTGAGCAGAGCTGTGGACACTCAGCACATCAGCATCCAATGATCTGCGATTAATTGAGATGATACTCCATACATCATGTTTATAGTTAAATGTTCTGTGTGGCGGTGGTGGTGGTGGTATGTGTGTGTGTGGTGAGGGGGTGTGTGTGTGTCGGGGTGCTCGGAGGGTTAGGGAGAGGCTGCTGGAACAGTGACCAGCAGAGAGGCCTCCTCTCCCCGTCATTAGTGCTGTGAGGATGTTTGACTCTAATTACTATCTGACTACAAGATGCTTCACGTCCTCCTATTACCCTGCTGAGCATAACCAGCAGAGAGAGGGAGTGTGAGACAGAGAGGGAGGGACAGACAGAGACAGAACGAGGGAGACAGAGAGAGAGAGAGACAGAGAGACAGCAGGAAGGAGATGATCCACAATTGTGATTAATCTTGGTTTCAATCAGTGAGCAGTCTCCCAACTCAACTCTCAACTTAACTCAATCATGTTCCCAACTCAAAGCAGGGGAAAGTGTGTGTGTGTGTGTGTGTTTTGGAGGGGGGCAGAATGAATAAGAAAAATATTTAAAGTTAAGGCATAGTGTACTTTCCTGATTTATACTTAAATATATTATACTCAAACTCTCTAGGGTTGGACACACACTTTACAGTAACAGTCTTAACCACGGAGAGGGAGAGAGGGAGGGAGAGAGGGAGAGAGAGGGAGAGGGAGAGAGAGAGAGGGAGAAAGGGAGAGAGGAGAGAGAGAGAGAGAGAGAGAGAGAGGAGAGAGAGGGAGAGGGAGGGAGAGGGAGAGGGAGGGAGAGAGAGGGAGAAAGGGAGGGAGGGAGGGAGGGAGGGAAAGGGAGGGAGGGAGGGAGAAAGGGAGAGGGAGAGAGAGGGAGAGGGAGAAAGGGAGAGGGAGAGAGGGAGAAAGGGAGAGAGAGAGAGAGGGGAGAGAGAGAGAGAGAGGGAGAGAAAGGGAGAGAGGGAGGGAGAGAGAGAGGGAGAGAGGGAGAGGAGGGAGAGAGAGAAAGAGAGGGAGAGAGAGAGAAAATAGATAGATAGATAGATAGATTCCAACAGGGACAAAGAGCCCTCTGATGATAACCTCTGATAGGAGTGAACCAGAGGAGAGATGGAGGCTAGGTGGAAAGTGAAGGTCATTGAACATCCTGGTACTGTGTGTGTGTGTGTGTGTGTGTGTGTGTGTGTGTGTGTGTGATGTCTCTGTGATGACAGGAAAACCGAGGTTATGGTTAGGGGCTATATTTAGGTGCAGGCATATCATTATTTAGATACAGTAATACACAGTGGAAATACTCTATAAAAATAGTAATACAAGCGGGTGTGTGTGTTGGGGGGTTGGTACTGTATGTGTTTGTCCTAGCATGCGTGGAGGGGGGCCAGGGTTTGTAAAGGATGAGAGTACAGTATCTTGGATTCAGGTTTATATTTCTGCCATTCTAAAGTTTTAAATTATAGCGTACCATAGTGACAAAGGACATTCTTATAATTCCTCAAAACTGCAAGTTGAAGTTGTTAAGTGAGTCCACAATAGTCTTTGCTGCAGCCACATCTCCTTCTCTCTGGGTCAGAACCGGCAGTTCTGACAAGCCAAGTAAAAACAAAGACCCAAGCTGTCGAGTGATCCGCAGGCTTCTGGTTTCAGGTCCATCTACAGGTGTTGTCGTCCAGTCGTGGCTGTAGCCTGAAGGTCTGGCAGCTCCGTGGGGCAGGCGACAACCCCACAGAGATACGTGATTTGGTTATTCATTCCACTGTGCTGATTTGTTTAACTCCATGACGTGAGATTACCGTGCCGCGTCCGTTGAGGTCGGTGGCGCGCATGACTTGCCCTTTAGTGACCTCACACAAAGCACTACTGTATTAACCAGCCGCTTATATCTGAAACATCTACCTTGTGCCTCCACTGACCAGCAACTTTGTTAGAAACACTTGGCTTGCACGTACACTCCTTGGCCAGTTGATTAGGCACACCTGTCTGATAGGTGCATTTTACAGGTGTACAATTACATCCTGAGGCCCATCTGTTACCCTGCTTATGCTGGAGTGTGTCAGACACAGGAACGTTCATGTCGCTGGCAGACTGAGTGATCTGACACACCGAAGCATCCAGCCGACAGTTGGTCTGTGGAACGAGACCACAAGAGATGGACGACGTCTAACCTACATCGTCTGGAATGGCACCTGCGCACTCTGATGTGGTGGAGCTGCTTCTCCTGCCCCAGGACCAGAACGTTCGGCGTTCAACCCGCTTCACTCGGCTCCTCTGACATCGTTTCAAACAGTTGACAATATTTTTCTTCAGACGTCCATCTTCAAAGTTAAACCACTAGCTGTAGTGACAGCTTTGCGTAAAGAACTACACTTACTGAGCAGATCTCAGGTGTGCGTGTGCCTTAGAAACATACTGCAGACAGTGGGATGAGTCAAAGGGCATCATGACAACTTTAAAAACTGAAGTAGTGTCTGAGCAGGATATTCAGACGAATGGTCTTTCAATTCGGATTGTACATGTAAGTTGTCCTTGAGGTAATCAGTTGGATATTTAAGGTTCAAATATCAGGGAGTCTCCCCAGATGCTGTCTACACCAGCAAGCTTCATTGGCTCTGACTCTCATTTGAAGAACCAGTGACGTGGTGTCCAGTTCATCGCAAGGTCGTCTGCAGCTTCTGAACCGCCTCTGTTGGACTCTTGTTGGAGTCCCACACCGACTGTCCACTCAAAGGGGACATAAATGGATACCAGACACTCGTAAACAACTGTTCCCCAGAATGCAGGGTGAGGTCACTCTATAAGGTGCAGATTAACTTTTCATTCGGGCTCTAGTAACTTCGTGTATTAAAACCCAGAATAGCGGATTAATGGGGACTAATTTGCTGGGAAATGTAACCTAATTCAAACCCCTGTGGTGGAATCTTCACCCTAAATTGTTTACCAGCTTTAAAGCAACAGCGCTAATCTCAGCAGCGTTACCAGTTATGCAATCAGGATTGACAAGTGAGACCGGTCATTCATAATGCAAAACACGAAGAGAGATAGATGAGAGAGAGGGAGGGAGGGAGGGAGGGAGAGAGAGAGAGACTGAGAGACTGACTGACTCTGAGACTCTGATTGGAAGGGATGTATTTAGCCACTAAAAGAACATAGGCTGTTGACAGGTAGTAGGTAGTAGTCTGGTCTCCAGACAGCCATGCAGTATGTAATACTAGTAGCTACGTAACCTGGAGTGTAATTTAAGGGGCACTGGACATATATGTGATTGCCGGAAGGAGTCGTGGAGACGTCTGTCTGGGGCGTCTGCGATTGCAGACAGCAGTGCTGGTGAGGTGGAGCTCTGTGGGACATCAGTCCACTGCTTGCTGTGGTGTTTAATAGTTCTATCAGCAATCAATGTCACAGAGCCCGGGGAGTTGTGGAGACTGCACAGAGTGAAGTAGCTGTTTGCATTATAAACACACACACACACACACACACACTAGCTACTATACATCGAGAGAGGATGTATACAATAACAGGACCTGAGCTTTAAGGAAAAAGACCCCCACAAGTGGACCGTTTGGTTGCAGCGTTCCAAACGCTACCTGCTACCACCATCCTGCTCGTGTGCTGCATTGTCTTCACACTGCTTGCATCTCAGGTCCTGCCTGCGGTGGTAGATCCAGCCTCTACTGATATGATGTTCAGAGCTTGTTCCTGTTCTGCTGTGATTCGTGCTACCGTACAATCCAGCCTTTACCAACCATTGGTAGGATTTTTCCATATCAGCCCTTTCCACTATTTGCTGGTGGTACGTACCATGAAGGGCTTTATCCTCACATGATGCTTCCTGCTCCTCGTCATTCCCAACCACCTTGAAACTCTGCTGACTGAGGTACTTACTAAGCACTTCATCACTTGGGACCACTCTTCCTGGTGTGCTCCTGGAATGGCAATGTTTCATGCTGGACAGTGGCTCGGATCTTCACTAATTCACAGCCCCCTTGTTCTGGTGAGTGTTCATTCTCAGAGTTCTGGATTTGGGATGAAAATCTCTGCATCAACAGGGGGTTCCTTGTCTTTATGTCACGGGCTTCTCCTCTTATTATGCCAGAACAGTATGAAGATCCTGTTTATTCTCCTGGCTTCTGTTTCTTTAGGCAGCCAGTTATTCATCTTTGCTTGGCGGTATCCAAGGCTTCCATCATAGACACTTTCTTCACTTTCATCTCACCTGTGTTAACTTTGCTCCATGTTGCCCTTATTGACCTCCAACCTCCATCTCTGACCTGCTTGTCCAGCCTCCTTCTCCAAGATTCTGATACTGTTTGTCTTGTTGCCAAGCATGTCAAGTGGCGTAACTCACGCGGTTGTTCTTGGTGATGGTTACAGTAGTGATCGTCTGTAGGGCGTAGTGACATCTTTCAGGTGTTGCACGTTGTCTTGGTAGTCTAATATGGTCTAATATGGCACCCAGCATAGCCATGATTTTGTGTTTCAGGTCAGTAGTTCAGCTACTGAGCTTTGTGTGTGTGTGTGTGTGTGTGTGCGCGCGCGTGTGTGTGTGTGTGGGATCACACTCACATGTCATGCATGATTTCATCCTTTCACACACAGGCACTACACACAACTCGTTTGACACAGAGCTACACAGATAAACTGTGTGTGTGTGTGTGTGTGTGTGTGTGTGTGTGTGTGTGTGTGTGTGTGTGTGTGCGCGCGCGTGTGTGCGTGCGTGGGATCACACTCACATGTCATGCATGATTTCATCCTTTCACACACAGGCACTACACACAACTCGTTTGACACAGAGCTACACAGATAAACTCCAGTGTGTGTGTGTGTGTGTGTGTGTGTGTGTGTGTGTGTGTGTGTGTGTGTGTGTGGGATCACACTCACATGTCATGCATGATTTCATCCTTTCACACACAGGCACTACACACAACTCGTTTGACACAGAGCTACACAGATAAACCCAGTGTCCAGTGTGTGTGTGTGTGTGTGTGTGTGTGTGTGTGTGTGTGTGTGTGTGTGTGTGTGTGTGTGTGTGTGTGTGTGTGTGTGTGTGTGTGCATGTGTGTGTGAACTCCAGACATCTCCAAGAGTCCCACCTGATGTGTTCACAGGTACAGATTATACCAGCCCCGTGCATTATGGAAATTAGTACAGGGGTGTAAATAATAATCCACTAAAAATAAAGTCAGTCTAATTACAAGTACAGTCAGTGTTCCAAGTTTTATTATGCAGTATTACGCAGTAAACTGGCTGCCAGTTGGACGTTGAAAAAGGCAGAATTTATCCCAAGAGAAATCATGAATCATATGCCTGTTTAACCACTGGACTTGTGTAAATGAACTCCCCATCGCTGATCCGTGGAAGCATATGGTGAGCAAATGATAAGACTCAAAGCTAAAACCCTGAAAACTAGATTTAGGTGCCAGTTTCTCTTCTTTGCGCCTTTAGGACTAACAGAAGGGAAGCCATCCATGGTTTGACTTGGCAGAGGCCCTTATGCCCACAACACAGAGGAGTGGCTGCTCAGTTTAGCTGTCTCAGCCACCGTCAGTCATGCACTATGGTGGGCTTTCACTGTTGTAGTAGTAGTGTGAGCTACTGACCTTGGATCAGGCCCTAGAGCGCGAGTAGACTTGCTCCTCCACAGACGAGTTGAGATCAGCAGTCTACATAAGCTCAGGAAGAACAATGACGTGATGTGTTCAGCAAGGCTTTATTTTAATGGGTCACAGCTACAACAAGGTCTCTGTTCCCTAGACGCACACAAACCGCAACGACTGATATAATCACACTCTTTCTTCCTCTTCTTCTCTTTAGAGTTTTTTCTTTTGTGTTCAGTTTCACTTAATGAGCACCCATCCAGTCAAAGAACAGAGACGGAAAGGGAAGATGGTCCACGCAGGCGTTGGTCAGCGCAGCAGTACAGTCAGAAGGTCACCCCAGACGAGGAGCACGTCAGAGAAAACAGCTCATGGCGTGTTCACCTCTCGCCGAGCTGTAGTCCAGACGCTGAGGTCCGGGGCAGTAGGGAAGGAACGTGTGCGTGTGTGTGTGTGTGTGTGTGTGTGTGTGTGTGTGTGTTGGGGTGGGATTTGTGCTTTAACCTACTTCCCTCCTTCTCCATATCAAAACATGATCTTGTGAATTTGCATAACCCATCACATCTGAAAAGGTCTGACTGGTCTCCGTTTTCCAGACGTCTGTCTTCTGCTTATTGTAATTAGTGCTGCTTTCTGCAACATCACACTCTCATTGTGCCTTGGGTCCTGAGCGGCGTCTAGCCATAATCACTTCCATCTGTCCACCTCCTCTGATTCTGGCGCCTTCTGGATGCACCACTGAGCTGTTTGCACATCCACTACTTGTGCACACAAATACAGCATCACGCATGAAACCACAAAAGCTGCATAATGTCACTGAACTTTCCAAATACGATTCCCACGTCTTCAAGCTCCTGTCGTTCCAGTGTGGAGTGGCATCCCAGGCTACTGTGCCTAGTCCAAACTACGCAGTCTGATCTGTCTCACAGTCACAATTACATGGTCTGATCTGTCTGATGCAGTCCTAATTATATAGTCTGATCTATCATAATCTCTTGTATCACAGAGTGGTACAATATTGTGTTGTATTCAGGGGACTTTGGCTTTAAAAAGACAATAATGAGACATTCACTCATGTACACATGAAAACACAGCACAGAACACAGTACCCAGCACTTTGAGCCGGTCGGGAGTGAGTGAGAAAGGAGGGATGAGAGGAGAGGGAGACGGGGTGAAAGGAGGGATGAGAGGAGAGGGAGACGGGGTGAAAGGAGGGATGGGAGAGGGAGACGGGGTGAAAGGAGGGATGAGAGGAGAGGGAGACGGGGTGAAAGGAGGGATGAGGAGAGGGAGATGGGGTGAAAGGAGGGATGGGAGGAGAGGGAGACGGGGGTGAAAGGAGGGATGGGAGGGAGAGGGAGGAGAGGGAGGGGGGGTGAAAGGGGGAGACGGGGTGAAAGGAGGGATGAGAGGAGAGGGAGATGGGGTGAAAGGAGGGATGAGAGAGGGAGAGGAGAGGGAGATGGGGTGAAAGGAGGGATGAGAGGAGAGGGAGATGGGGTGAAAGGAGGGATGAGAGGAGAGGGAGATGGGGTGAAAGGAGGGATGAGAGATGAGAGGAGAGGGGGAGAAAGGAGGGATGAGAGGAGGAGGGATGAGAGGAGAGGGAGATGGGGTGAAAGGAGGGATGAGAGGAGAGGGAGATGGGGTGAAAGGAGGGATGAGAGGAGAGAGGAGAGGGGTGAAAGGAGGAGAGGGATGAGAGGAGAGGGAGATGGGGTGAAAAGGAGGGATGAGAGGAGACGGGGGGAAAGGAGGGATGGGAGGAGAGGGAGATGGGGTGAAAGGAGGGATGGGAGGAGAGGGAGATGGGGTGAAAGGAGGGATGAGAGGAGGGAGACGGGGTGAAAGGAGGGATGGGAGGAGAGGGAGACGGGGGGTGAAAGGAGGGATGGGAGGAGAGGGAGAGGGGGTGAAAGGAGGGATGGGAGGAGAGGGAGACGGGGTGAAAGGAGGGATGGGAGGAGAGGGAGACGGGGTGAAAGGAGGGATGGGGGGGAGAGGGAGACGGGGTGAAAGGAGGGATGGGAGGAGAGGGAGACGGGGTGAAAGGAGGGTGAAAGGAGGGATGGGAGGAGAGGGAGACGGGGTGAAAGGAGGGATGGGAGGAGAGGAGACGGGGTGAGGTAGGGAGACGGGGTGAAAGGAGGGATGAGAGGAGAGGGAGACGGGGTGAAAGGGATGGGGGAGAGGGAGACGGGGTGAAAGGAGGGATGAGAGGAGAGGGAGACGGGGTGAAAGGAGGGATGAGAGGAGAGGGAGATGGGGTGAAAGGAGGGATGGGAGGAGAGGGAGATGGGGTGAAAGGAGGGATGGGAGGAGAGGGAGACGGGGTGAAAGGAGGGATGGGAGGAGAGGGAGACGGGGTGAAAGGAGGGATGGGAGGAGAGGGAGACGGGGTGAAAGGAGGGATGGGAGGAGAGGGAGACGGGGTGAAAGGAGGGATGGGAGGGGAGAAAGGGGAGAGGGGGGAGACGGGGTGAAAGGAGGGATGGGAGGAGAGGGAGGCGGGGTGAAAGGAGGGATGGGAGGAGAGGAGAGGGGGTGAAAGGAGGGATGGGAGGAGAGGGAGACGGGGTGAAAGGAGGGATGGGAGGAGAGGGAGATGGGGTGAAAGGAGGGATGAGAGGAGAGGGAGACGGGGTGAAAGGGATGAGAGGAGACGGGGTGAAAGGAGGGATGAGAGGAGAGGGAGACGGGGTGAAAGACAGGAACACAGCTGGAGGACCAGGCCCTGTCTCTGCCCAACACCATCTCTGCCTGCCTGCAGCTGAAAGGCCCTTTCACTGCATCATTCTGCAGCACAACTGACCAATCAACCAAGCTTATGATGCCTGGATACACACACACACACACACACACACGCAAATATGCAAGAGAGAGGGAGGGAGAAGAGGAGAAGACAGGCCTATAAAATAATAAAATAAGTCTCACACCTTTCTGTCTTCGTCTGAAAAGGACTTCTCATACCTATAAGCTCCCTTCCTCCCTCCCTCTCTCTCCCTCTCTCTCTCTCCATATATACAATAGCAAACTGAATTAAGTCATGGTTAATGCTTAATTAGGAGGAGAGTGTAAGGCTGTACTAATTTTTACAGGATTCTTTTGCTCTGTTTCTAAAAAGAGTCCAAAGCTTCTGAACTCGTCTGTCTCATAGACCAAGCAAACACATTAATTTAGCACGTTAATTAAATTAAATGAAAACCCTCCTCTTACCACAGGCATTTTCTCCAGCAAATTCTTTTCTGGTCTGATATTTCAGCTTTAATCCTCACCTGCTGTGGGAACACGGGGAGGGTGGGAACTGAACCGATAGCCCTTCCTATCCAGCACCTGGGACATGCAGGCACGGGGGGACTGGGAGGCTTTAGACGCGGTGAAGGCTCAGATGTGTGACGGACCAGCGCAGGTCCTCCAGCCAGCTCTATGGCTGAGGTCTGTGTGGTAGATCATTCCTCCAGGGTCCTACATATCCCACAATGCCCTAGAGCTCTGCGCACCCACCCCCATGCGCTCACGGAGCCTGTGCACACAGTACAGCCGCTGTAAGCTACCGACGTCTGAGCCCACCTAGATGCCTCGCAATACTGATGCTAATCATGTTTAGCTCATTGGATGCTGCAGACAGAGTGTAGCAGCACACATCTGATTGTAGCTAAGGGGAGATGGAGGAGCTCTGAAGGAATTTTCTTAACTCACTTTTTAATCTGATCTTGGTTAAATTACCTGGGTAATTAATTAGCGCTCTGCTTATTTCCTTGACTATGAACTGCTCGTTCTTTGGTGCAGCGGCTGAGATGAACGCTAATTTTCCCAGGCTACTGATCACATTAACGGGTGGCAGACTGATAGGGAAGATAAACCAGTGCTCATTTCTCAATTGTGTAAGGCCTTTCTGCTCATGGAAGGTCGAAATGGTTCCTAATCTTGACGTGAGCCAAGATGGCGGCGAGTGTCCTGGCTAAGGGGGACGTGCAGACTGTCTGCTGAATATGGATATGAGCGAACTGAGCCGTGCGTGTGCGTTGTCGTGTAGCCGTGCAGGCGAGCCTGATCACCTGAGGAGGGGGCTGTGAGAGGAACGTCTCAGGGACGTCTCGGCACAGACACACAGCCTGGACTGTGCCAGGGCACACACTGCGTTGCTAGACCAGCTTGCCAGTATCCTCTCCCCACCACCCTCCCTCTCCCTCTTCCAATCTCTCCCTTGCTCCCCCTCTCTCTCTGCCTCTATATCTCTCTCTCCCACCCTCTCTCTCTCCTACCCTCTCTCTCTCTCTCCCCCCTCTCTCTCTCTCCCCTCTCTCTCTCTCTCTCTCTCCCTACCCTCTCTCTCTCTCCCACCCCTCTCTCTCTCCCTACCCCTCTCTCTCCCCCCCTCTCTCTCTCTCTCCTACCCTCTCTCTCCTCCCCCCCTCTCTCTCCTACCCCCTCTCTCTCTCTCTCCTACCTCTCTCTCTCTTCCACCCTCTCTCTCTCCTACCCCCTCTCTCTCTCTCTCCTACCCCCTCTCTCTCCTACCCCCTCTCTCTCTCTCTCCTACCCTCTCTCTCTCTTCCACCCTCTCTCTCTCCTACCCCCTCTCTCTCTCTCTCCCCCCCTCTCTCTCCTCCCCCCCTCTCTCTCTCTCCTACCCTCTCTCTCTCTTCCACCCTCTCTCTCTCCCCCCCCCTCTCTCTCTCCTCCCCCTCTCTCTCTCTCTCCTACCCTCTCTCTCTCCTACCCCCTCTCTCTCTCTCTCTCCCCCCTCTCTCTCTCTCTCTCTCTCTCTCTCTCTCTCCTACCCCTCTCTCTCTCTCTCTCCCCCTCTCTCTCTCTCCTACCCCCTCTCTCTCTCTCTCCTACCCTCTCTCTCTCTTCCACCCTCTCTCTCTCTCTCCCCCCTCTCTCTCTCTTCCACCCTCTCTCTCTCTCTCCTACCCCCTCTCTCTCTCTCTCTCTCTCCCTCCCTCTCTCTTCCACCCTCTCTCTCTCTCCTCCCCCCTCTCTCTCTCTCTCCTACCCTCTCTCTCTCTTCCACCCTCTCTCTCTCTCTCCTACCCCCCTCTCTCTCTTCCACCCTCTCTCTCTCTCTCCTACCCCCTCTCTCTCTCTCCTACCCCCTCTCTCTCTTCCACCCTCTCTCTCTCTCTCCTACCCTCTCTCTCTCTTCCACCCTCTCTCTCTCCTACCCCCTCTCTCTCTCTCTCCTACCCTCTCTCTATCTCTCCCACCCTCTCTCTCCTACCCCCTCTCTCTCTCTTCCACCCTCGCTCTCTCTCTTTCCTACCTCTCTCTCTCCTACCCCCTCTCTCTCTTCCACCCTCGCTCTCTCTCTTTCCTACTCTCTCTCTCTCCTACCCCCTCTCTCTCTCTCTCCTACCCTCTCTCTCTCTTCCACCCTCTCTCTCTCTCTCCTACCCCCTCTCTTCCACCCTCTCTCTCTCTCTCCTACCCCCTCTCTCTCTCTCTCCTACCCTCTCTCTATCTCTCCCACCCTCTCTCTCCTACCCCCTCTCTCTCTCTTCCACCCTCGCTCTCTCTCTTTCCTACCTCTCTCTCTCTTCCACCCTCTCTCTCTCCCTCCCTCCCTCTCTTGTCTTCTTGCCTAGGGTGGGCAAAGTCGAGCTGCAACAGGATTCAGTCGGAGAGGATCTGAATCACTGTTCCCACGGAAACGAGCAAGATGTCGCTGCCATGACAACGGACATCGTTCTGTTCAGTGTATAGCATGGGCCTGCTCATCTATCTCTCCGTCAGGTGCAGCACAAGCCTGTGAGGCTATTTCCATCCCAAGCGTCCTCTCTCTCCTCACCTGATTCTGCAGATTTCCAGACTGCCATAATGACATGAAAATTGAGCTGGTATCAGAATAATTGAAACGGCTCTCCAGGAGAAACAGTTCGCAGTGACAGATATTGATCAATGTCATAAGCCAGAAGAGATCTTGTTTCAATTTGGGTCTACTGCTGTCTACCAATTTCAGTTATGTTTATAGCACTTTGAATCCTAATAGCAATCTGTAGCCTCTGCTAATTTATTTATTTTGTCCAACAAGTTATCAATTACAGTGGGTGAGGACCAGCATGCTGATGGGTAAGGGGCCTCTCACCCCCCTCATGGGTCAGTGATCCAGAGATTTGAGAGGCGTCTTTTGATTCAGATCGGAACCATCTTCAAGAGCCCTGTATGGTCTTGGCATACATGCTTCCTGTGTCTGCAAGTGGCCTGAATCAGTGAGCCTGCCAACAGACTGGGATTGGGGAGGGACTGGGATTGGGGAGGGACTGGGATTGGTGAGGAACAGGGTCAGCAGCAGCGTGTGTCCGTGCGGTCCTCGTGTGCGGAGGTTAGATCAGGGCGGGAAACGCCGTCTCCCCTTCCCACAACACCACTCCGCCCCCAGGTCAGCCCCCCCCACCAGCTGCTCCCCCTGAGGTAGAGTGACATTTATTGCAGGCTGCTGTCCTTTAGGATTTGCACTTTATTTTTTAATAATGGCCTCCGTTGCCTCCCCTCTCCTCATCCTCCTCTCTCCTCTCTCTCCTCCTCTCCATCTCTCCTCCTTCTCTCCTCCTCTCTCCTGTCTCCCCTCTCTCCTCCTCTGCTCCTCCTCTCTCCTCCTCTCTCCTCCCTCCTCTTCTCTCTCCTCCTCTCTCTCTTCTTCCTCCTCCCCCCTCCTCTCTCTCTCCTCTCTCCTCCCTCCTCCTCTCTCTCTCCTCCTCCTCTCTCCTCCTCTCTCCTCTCTCTCTTCCTCCTCTCTTCCTCCTCCTCCCTCCTCTCTGCTCCTCCTCTCTCCTCCTCTCTCCTCTCTCTCTTCCTCCTCCTCCCTCCTCTCTGCTCCTCCTCTCTCCTCCTCTCTCCTCTCTCTCTTCCTCCGCCTCCCTCCTCCTCTCTGCTCCTCCTCCCTCATCCTCTCTCTCTCCATGCTGCCCCAGCTCAGTCGGCCTGTTTGAGCAGATCTGGAGAGAAAGCGGGTGTTGCAACTTTGGATTATTGATGCGCCTGTCGGATGGAGTTTTTGTCAGCCCGCCTGCAGGAGGAAGGGTGAAGACTGTGTGTGTGTGTGTGTGTGTGTGTGTGTGTGTGTGTGTGTGTGTGTGTGTGTGTGTGTCACTACTGGCTATAGTGACCTTTTCGGGAGGTGATGGGGAATGTGTGTGTGTGTGTGTTTGCTGTGATACGGGCTTTCCAGTTTCACCTCACTGAGCACACCACCTCCCTAGCAGTCACACACAGTGAGGGCAGGTCCTCAGCAGGAAGGAGGGGTCAGGCTGTGTGTGTGTGTGTGTGTGTGTGTGTGTGTGTGTGTGGGAGAGAGAGGTTGTGCATGAGTGTGCATCAGTGTGTAGCTGAGGATAGTGTGTTATCATGTGCACATGTGACTGAGGAAAGCATCTGTGTGTGTGTGTGTGTGTGTGTGTGTGTGTGTGTGTGTCTTTATATGATGTCCACGAGTGGGATGTGAAGATGCTGTGTTTGTGTGTGCATGAATGTGTGTGAGATGGGTGTGTCTATAACTGTGTGCATGTGATTACGTGTGTGTGTGTGTGTGTGTGTGTGTGTGTGTGTGTGTGTATGACGAGAGCGTGTGAAAAGCTCCAGAGGGAGTTCGATCTCTTGGTCTTTTATGTGCATGCGTTCTGCCTGGTAATTAAAGTGAAGTGGTTTTAATGGGAAACACAATTAAGAGGAGAGTTAATGCATAAATCTCCACATGTAGCTCACATGAAGGTCTGTGGGCTCTCAGCGCTCAGCCATATGGCCTGGATACGTATGGCTGGGCTGTGCATACTAACCCCTCCCCTCTGGGGTGGAGCAGGCCAGGTGGGGACTCCGCCCTCTTGACCACTCCTCTGGGATCATCCCTCCTCCACAAGTCCACGGGAGTGTAGAGAGTGAGAGGAGAGTGAGAGGAGAGTGAGTGGAGAGTTAGGGGAGAGTGCACGTGGCCGTGTGGGTCGTCCCGCTCTGACATGGCGGCTGTGCCGTGTTGACGCCGCTAGACACGGCAGGATGAAGAAAGTAACAGCTGCAGTCGTCTCGCCCCTCTGTCTCGCCCCTCTGTCACACCCCTCTGTCTCGCCCCTCTGTCACACCCCTCTGTCACCCCTCTGTCACACCCCTCTGTCTCGCCCCTCTGTCACACCCCTCTGTCTCGCCCCTCTGTCACACCCCTCTGTCTCGCCCCTCTGTCACACCCCTCTGTCACACCCCTCTGTCTCGCCCCTCTGTCTCGCCCCTCTGTCACACCCCTCTGTCACACCCCTCTGTCACACCCCTCTGTCTCGCCCCTCTGTCTCGCCCCTCTGTCTCGCCCCTCTGTCTCGCCCCTCTGTCTCGCCCCTCTGTCTCACCCCTCTGTCTCGCCCCTCTGTCTCACCCCTCTATGTCGTCCTGCGGGGTGAACAGCCTGCACTGACAAAAATGCCTCATAAATAATCGAGGGTGATGGACAGATAAGCAACATAAGACACTTCAAACAGTGATGTTATCTGCCTTTCACGGGGCTTGTGGCGATCAGCTCTAACACAGGCACGCACACACACACACACATAACACACACACACACACACACACACACACACACATGTAACACACACACACACACACACACACACACACACACACACACAGGCGTCAGTGTACGTGGACCACAGCACAAATGTAATCAGGTATTTATTAATGGATTGGCAGAATGGCTAGTCTGATTAAAAATCAATGCCTTTGAATGGATGATGCAGAATAAAAACAGATATAAGAAGAAAGCTGGTAGCTTGTATTGGTTCTGTTAGTAACAGACAACATTGTGTACAGCTAAAATCACAATTTAAACATGATATAATTAACATGAATACCTACAGTAATTAAGATAACTACTCTTATGCTAAAATAAGCATGCGCATACAAATGTGCACTCCCCTACACACACACACACACACACACACACACACACACACACACACACACACACACACACACACAGGCGTCAGTGTACGTGGACCACAGCACAAATGTAATCAGGTATTTATTAATGGATTGGCAGAATGGCTAGTCTGATTAAAAATCAATGCCTTTGAATGGATGATGCAGAATAAAAACAGATATAAGAAGAAAGCTGGTAGCTTGTATTGGTTCTGTTAGTAACAGACAACATTGTGTACAGCTAAAATCACAATTTAAACATGATATAATTAACATGAATACCTACAGTAATTAAGATAACTACTCTTATGCTAAAATAAGCATGCGCATACAAATGTGCACTCCCCCTACACACACACACACACACACACACACACACCTGCCATTTCAAGCTTCTTCTGCAGCTGATGAGTCTATATAAATGTACCAATAGACTGTGCGTATTGCCTGAGGCTTCTTGGCTCAAACAGGAGCGAGTGCCTCACGGCCATTGGTCCCTAATGTCATTGTGACTGGTGCACTACATCAGAGGAACCGCCCCCTTAAAACAGGAGGGGGCTACTGTATGGCTGGGTAGACCTGGATGGAGATGCTTGGCCACGCTGTAACCACATACTCCATATACTCAGCATCAAAGTGAAGGATGTTAAAGGAAAAGGCACTGTAAACACACACACACTGCTCAGGCACACACACGTATCGCACATTACTTGGGTTATTAAAGGAAAATTGTTGGAAGGTCTTCCATGGGTACTGCACCTAGACTACACTCAGCTTCATGTCTAATAATGGAAAGGGTTCCGATCCTGACGAAGCACACACACACACTCACAAATGAACCAATCGGATCGTCATCTCTGTTGAAGGCGTGGTCTGTCCTCCTTCAGATTCTCATACCACAAACCTACGTCCAAATAATCTGCCAGACTCCCAACGCCATGCATCAGCCGTTGCCATGGCCACTGGTGAACGTTCCCGAGGTTGCCGGAGCAACTAATCAGGAGTCACATTGCGTCCTCCGTCACCTGGCAGATTTTGAAAGCAGGAGGGGAAATAAAAACAGAAAAATTAAGAGAGGCCTTAGTGGGAGATGCAAACTGTCAAAAGATCACATGGACATGTAGCTGATTAACACACGGACATGTAGTGGATGTTCAGCTGATGAACACACGGACATGTAGTGGATGTTCAGCTGATGAACACACAGACACCTCATCCATTCAGCTCGATCTGTTTCTTATCTTCTCTCTCTTATTCTTTCTTTTTCTCCATCAGCTTTCTCACATACATTCTTATCTTCTCTATCTTCTCTAATGTTCTTTATCTATCAATGCACAGACTTCTTTCTCCACATGCGTCTCCACATGTGTGCCTTCTGTTTCGCTCTCTCTAGCGTGTCAACGTTCTCCCCTCCTCTGGACTCTGGACCAGGGCAAGAGGAACCCCAGCTGTTCCCCCACACACGATCACACACTCTGCCTGACGTCACACACAACCCTAAGGATGATGGCCAGTGTCCTACATGTGTTCTTCTCCCTCGCTGTCTCTTTCTCTCTCACTCTGTCTGCATCTCTCTCTCCATTAGCCCAGAGCAGCCATGGCATAGAAGATCTGCTCCTCTGGGCCTCACGGGTCCTCTTCATATTCTAATGGGGCTGTTAGTGGCATGATACTCAGTACAAGGTTGACACTGAAAAACAACTCATCATTACCTTGTGTGTGTGTGTGTGTGTGTGTGTGAGGGAGAGAAAGAGAGAGAGATCATCAATCTAAACCTAAACAGCAGAATATATGTGGCTAGGGACACATGTCTGTGCCCAAACAGCGAGTGTGTGTCTGGTGTGTGTGACTGGTGTGTGTGAGTGTGTGACTGGTGTGTGTGAGTGTGTGACTGGTGTGTGTGAGTGTATGACTGGTGTGTGTGTGTGAGGACCATGTGTGTGGAGAGAGCGCGAGAGGAGAAGTTGCCACTCAAACCTCGCCGAGCTCTGAGCATATGACGGTGAGAGGGGAGCGAACGTTTCCATGGCAATGCCATCGACTTCCATTCTCTGTTGTCATTTTGAGAGTCACTACAGTTCCCCCTTATCTCCCTTCTGTCTCCGTATACATATAGTTATATATGTACTATATAGTACACATATATATAGTAACTGCTTGCACAGCTGATGGATGTCCGTCCTGTTCCTCTGGACACTGTATACTTACAGTTACAAACGAATATAGATCCACTCTCATAAAGACACATTCTGTAAATACACACAGATTTACATTTACACATGGTTTTTATATATATAGTTATATATGTATATATATAGTAACTGCTTCCACAGCTGATTGATGTCCATCCTGTTTCTCTGGACACTGTATACTTCACTACAGAGTTTCTCACTCTCGCTCTCTCTATAAATATATATATATGCATGCATGTGTGTCTATATGTATTGTGCCTATTGTATATTTAGCCACAAAATATAGTGCGTGTAAGTGTGTCTATATATCTATATATATGTTTGCAAGTTTAAGCGTGCCATACACTGCTTCTGGTTTTGTGTCTTCTCCTCCTCCACCCAGTGGAGAGATACTGCTGCATGAGGAAAGTCTGTGTGTGAAAGACGCGTTCTGCACAGAACCCGGCCGACCCGCTCCAGGGCCCCTGACATGGGACGTGCCCGGACACACTCTGACCCCTCCTCCTCCTGGCCTATATTTCATATTTAATCTGGCCAAAGAGAAAGGATTTCTTGTCCTGCTCCCCAGTAATCTTGTCAAGACAGATGGTTCCCGCGCGACCCAGATAGTCGGAGCGGTGGCGGCTCCGGCCCGGCCCTGGTGACAGACCACAGGGAAAGAGAAAACCCTGCATGGGTCGGACCGTGGCTGGACAGGCTCCTCCACCCGGACCGCGGGGGCTGGATGACCACAGTCTGCCCAGCACACCAACGTCTGCAGCTGCAGATGGAAGCCCAAGAGAGAAAGACCCATGTAAACAAACAGCAGCAGGGTCTCAGGGCCAGGGAGACCCCACTGGCCCAGCAGCCGTATTAAACATTAAACACACTTCTGATTTAGGCTATTTATAGTGCTGCTGTGGGCGGTTAACACTATAGTAACAGGTAGGCCTTCCTCTCTCAGTCTCTCTCTCTCTCTCTCCCTCCCTCTCTCTGCCTCTGTGTCCCTGTCTCTCTCTCTCTCTCTCTCTCTCTCTCTCTCTCTCTCTCTGCCTCTGTGTCCCTGTCTCTCTCTCTCTCTTTCTCCCTCTCTCTCTCTGCCTCTGTGTCCCTGTCTCTCTCTCTCTCTCTCTCTCTCTCTCTCTGCCTCTGTGTACCTGTCTCTCTCTCTCTCTCTCTCTCTCTCTCTCTCTCCCTCTCTCTCTCTGCCTCTGTGTACCTGTCTCTCTCTCTCTCTCTCTCTCTCTCTCTCTCTCTCTCCTTACCTGCTTGCTAGTTATTGTGCTTGAGCAAACAGCAGTGCAACCACCACGGAGGATTTCCAAGAGTGTGGAGTCTGGAGTCTATGAGATATGGACAGATCCATGATAAATATAATTGCCATTCTTAATCATCCCATAGATTGAATGGGATTTCTGCATATGTGTGAATGTGTGTGTTTCTGTGGGCATGTATGCACAGGCTTGAAGACTGAAGGCTGTTAAGTGTGAATATCAGGTGGCAGAGGTAATAAACTTGACAGGTAATAAACTTGACAGAAGCAGGTCGATTTCCCCAATCACTGGGCCCTGTGTTCTAATAAGCTGATCCACTGGCCTGAGTCTGTCTGCCCTGCTACTGTCCCCAGCACACAAGTGCTTCCTGTCCACTCCCCAGCACTTGCAGGGCAGACGCCCTCGGGGAGTGTCGCTTACTGGCATGTTGCCAAGCCGTACTGAACAACTAAAAACATATTAAGGACACAAAGGCAACGCATAATAAATACTACTACTAATAAATACTACTACTAATAAATACTACTACTAATAAATACTACACATCACCTGCTCAGTCAGCAGGATGTTGGTTCTGCTCTTGTGTCCTAGATGACATGGAAAGATCGATGAAGTGAAAAGATCGATGGATGAAAAGTATCGATGGGTCTGTGTATGTGTGTTTATGACATGAGTGTGTGTGTGTGTGTGTGTGTGTGCGTGTGTGTGAGAGAGAGATCACATTTACAGAACTATTGGATAACCAGGTTAACATGTTCTGTCAGAACAGGTTCTGCTGAACAATGTGAATGAAGCTATATACAAAACCTGCTTTGTCATATATATGCCAAGCCTACACACACACACCCAGCCACCTGGCCTGCATTAAGTGGGTCACACCTGAGTGTGTCTTCCTGTGGTAGCCCCTCCATGCCCACGAGCGCTAGTGTGACTTCCCTCCGTCGGAGCCTCTGCTCCACCCTGCTGCTCCACCCTGCTCCACCTCTCTGCTGCTCCACCCTGCTGCTCCACCACCCTGCTCCACCCTTCTTCCCCCACCATCTTTCATACATCTTTAATGAGCCTTTATTACACAGGGAAGTGTGTGTCAGGTGAGTGTGATGACTCATTTCTCCCCAGCCCACCCTGACCCAAACTCTCTCCGATTGGCTGTGCTCAGAGCCCCACCCACCTTTCACTCTCTCCCTCCCTCCCTCTCTCTCTCCTCTTCAACTCTACTTCCATAATTCTACGCTTCCTCTCCTCGTTTTCTCTCCCAGTCTCTCTCTGCAGTTTTGGATTTGTGTAAATGTGTGTGTGTGTGTGTGTGTGTGTGTGTGTGTTTTTTTGTTGTGTGTTTCACAGACACTGGGCTGAGCAGGCTGCCCTAATCACAGTGCTGTGGTCTATCGCCTAATTACCATGATTTTGTCCTATCAGTGCCACACAGTGTGTCATTGCCCATGCAGGCCAGCCACACGGGGCTGGCAGTGGTGGGCCACCCACACCTGCCCCTCCCACACATGACCCACCCACACATGACCCTCCCACACCTGACCCTCCTTTCTCTGTTAGTTTACATCCCAAGGGTACCTGAACCCCATAGATTGACCTGTAATTGATCAGGGGGGCCAAAGGCTCACGGAGTCTCTGCCTTTGTCACGCCCCAGCGCAATCCACCCGCCCACACACAACACACCCACCAATCACAGCACACATCCACTTCACCACCCGCCCACACACAACACACCCACCAATCACAGCACACATCCACGTCACCACTCCCAATCACCTGCTTATTGAATCATTACACACACCTGTTCCTCATTTATCCTTCCTCCTACTTAAACCCTCCAGGTGTCCGAGCTCAGTGATTTGTGCTGGAGCTCCCTGGTCCTTCCCTGGTCCTTCCCTGGTCCTTCCCTGGTCCTTCCCTGGTCCTTCCCTGGTCCTTCAGCATCTGTTTCCATGAAGCCCTCTTTCTCTTTCCTGTTTGCTTTTGCGAATCGCACCATTTTTGAGTTCCCCACTCGTGTGTTGTGTCAGTGTCACAGCCATGCAATTACAGCAGAGAGGTGTGTGCACTGGGACACACCGCACACAGCCAAGGAGAGAGAGAGAGAGATGGAGGAGAGAGATCTCATTCTGTCCTCTTTGTGTGAGAACACAAGAAAGACAGAAAGAAACCATTTGCATCAGAACTGCTGGTCACACTGTTCTGCAACTAAATTCAACCTGCCTGTGTTCTAAGCAGCATCTCCATCTAAGCAGCATCTCCATTGCTTACAGGTCTCCTCTGCAATCTGCTGCTGCTACTGTACGTTGTGTACATACTGCACAAACTCGTAATGATATACTGTTTTCTTTAAACCAGTCCACCCCACTGATAAGATCCATGTCCCCAGCAGTGACGTCCACAGTAATTATCTAGGCTGCTGTCGTGTGTGTGTGTTTAGTGTGTGCTGCCTCGTGTCTTTGCACTCGTACCAACTGCATCGTCTCAGCACTTTATGTTGCATGTTGCACCAAGGGGCCCAGAGCAGCAATAATTCATCCTGCTGTATGTTGTACAACGTTTGGATGACAGGAAAGGCCTGCTTGACTTCACTTGAGAGGCAGCCAACTCTCCTCCCATCAGCCAATCGCAATCTGTCGCCTATCCAGGACCAGCCACTCGGATTTGCAGCGACAGAATGAAACTCTGGCACCGGCGCCGTTGTCGAGCACGCAGACATGAACCGCTTAATTACCGCTGCTGGTCCCGATCAAAAGCAATAATCAACTCCGCGATTCACACACTGTCGAAGCTGCCAGTGAGATGATCAGTCGTGGAGGAGCGAGCAGTCGGGTGCTGAGCTGAGATCTGCGGGTGGAGGGCAGCAGTGGCCCCGCCTCCCTGGCCCCGCCTCCCTGGCCCCGCCTCCCTGGTCCCGCCTCCCTGGCCCCGCCTCCCTGTTCCCATAATTGGGACACTGCTTGGACTGCCTGGGGCACTGAGTCCGGGCCAAAGAACCAGTCCTCTGCTTTTCCCATGGCACTGTCCTAGGGAAAGGCAGCATGTTGGAGTCGAGATGGAGGGTCCTTTATGTTGGCTTGTCTTTTGAAACAAACTGGGCCATACCATGCTGTTCTAATGTGGTATAATACTGTCACAAGGAGAACGTGCTTAGTTCTCTTTCCAGTAGCCCACAAAAAAATCCCCCAAAACATATAAGCCAATAAAGCATTTAGGCTTGTGTTTTATTATGTTGACTGAAGATCTTCTACATATATCTACATATTATCTTCATCATGTTCAGGAGTGGGAAAGCAGTGAGCACGTATGAGACATGGGGACAGGATGCGGTTGAGGACGTCCAGGTCAAACGCACCGAGACAGGATGAGGTTGAGGACGTCCAGGTCAAACGCACTGAGACAGGATGCGGTTGAGGACGTCCAGGTCAAACGCACTGAGACAGGATGCGGTTGAGGACGTCCAGGTCAAACGCACCGAGACGGGATGAGGTTGAGGACGTCCAGGTCAAACGCACTGAGACAGGATGAGGTTGAGGACGTCCAGGTCAAACGCACTGAGACAGGATGCGGTTGAGGACGTCCAGGTCAAACGCACCGAGACGGGATGAGGTTGAGGACGTCCAGGTCAAACGCACCGAGACGGGATGAGGTTGAGGACGTCCAGGTCAAACGCACCGAGACAGGATGAGGTTGAGGACGTCCAGGTCAAACGCACCGAGACAGGATGAGGTTGAGGACGTCCAGGTCAAAGCCGAGGACCGAGACAGGGAGAGGTTGAGGACGCCCAGGAGGATGAGGTTGAGGACGTCCAGGTCAAACGCACCGAGACGGGATGAGGTTGAGGACGTCCAGGTCAAACGCACCGAGACGGGATGAGGTTGAGGCGTCCAGGTCAAGCGCTTGCGGACGCCTAGGTCAAACGCACCGAGACAGGATGAGGTTGAGGACGTCCAGGTCAAACGCACCGAGACAGGATGAGGTTGAGGACGTCCAGGTCAAGGACGCCCAGGCCGAGACAGGATGAGGTTGACGTCCAGGCACCGAGACAGGATGAGGTTGAGGACGTCCAGGTCAAACGCACCGAGACAGGATGAGGTTGAGGACGTCCAGGTCAAACGCACCGAGACAGGATGAGGTTGAGGACGTCCAGGTCAAACGCACCGAGACAGGATGAGGTTGAGGACGTCCAGGTCAAACGCACCGAGACAGGATGAGGTTGAGGACGTCCAGGTCAAACGCACCGAGACAGGATGCGGTTGAGGACGTCCAGGTCAAACGCACCGAGACAGGATGCGGTTGAGGACGTCCAGGTCAAACGCACCGAGACAGGTCAAACTCATGGAGGACGGGAACATCTAAGGACAACAAAACTCAAAGTCAAAATAAACGATACTTTGGCTGCACAGCCAGACGTCATAATCAGCATCATTGCGGAGGTCGTTCATAGGCTAATAGATCACAGGGTGATCAACAGATGAGCAGCACTGGTCCACTGCAGGTGCCGCTGGTCCATTGGGCTGGTGCTGGAGAGTCATCATGAGTGTAAAGAGGGCGTGTCCAGGGCATCACATGTAGGAAGGATGTGTCTGGAACGTGACACAAAAGGACGTCCGATCCAGGGGAGGGGCACATAAGAAGTTATAGAGTGATGAATAAACTCTTCAAATTGCTAGAAGCAGCAAAACCTCAGCCATATTCAGCTGCTCTGCTCAAAGCTTCCAATGAAAAGAGAAAGTGGAGTGTTGTCATTCTGACACAGTAAGTGTCTCCAGTTGACATGTCAACTGCACTCGGCTACAATGGCCCAAACACACAGCTACAATGACTGAACATCCACGTCCAATTTGAGAAAATGTGCATATCACTGTGACGGTTGTTCAAGGGTTTGGGTGTGTGTGTGTGTGTTTAGAAAAAGTGCATTATCATTCCAGAACTATTACATATATTTCTTCAGGGCTCAGAGTTGAAAGAGACGTCTCAATTTACACTTTTTTTGCACAGGAACCCCCCCCAACACACACACACACACACACGAGTAAAGCTTTAATGTGCTTGTTGAGAAACTTGAAGAAGAAAAAAAGACCACATGCTCAGAGTGGATGGTGGCGTACATACACGTGTGTGTGTGTGTGTGTGTGTAATGGGTGCTTTTAATGTTTGAAATGTGTCTTTTGGCTTAAGTCATACTTCATGAAAAACCGAACTAGATATCAGTGTGTCTAATGTTTGAGATGTTGGGATTTCCATCCACTGCTGTGTCGTTGTGATGCCAGCGCTCATGTGCAACACATCTGATACGACAAACCTTGCCAGGCGAGTTCACTGCTGCTCTGGTGGCCACTTTCTCTGGCCTCTTCTCTGTGACAACCGAGCTGCACCATGAGACTGCGTTAATACCCCAGCCCAACAAAACCCAGTCAGCGCTGGAACATTTTAATGGACAAACACAACCGCCACTTTAAAATGAAAAAGAGGCTGCAAAGAAGCAGGATCAAAATGGAGGCTCACCATGCTTGCAGTCCACTGTGACATTTTAAAAAGCGCCAGGTCTCTGCTCTCCCAGGCCGCAGTGTGGCAAAGAGCCGCATGTCGTCAATAAATCATGAAACACTTACTAAAGTGTTTTTACTTCTCAGCTAATAGCTGCCCTTTCGAAACACTACACAGCCTTTTTCAAACAAGTGTTCAGTTTACTCTCAAGGGACATTCTGAGCCTCATCAATCAGACACTTCAACAAGGAATTTGTCCACAAAGTCCCTAAACAGGTGTAATCAGAGCTTTTCTGGAAAAACATAACCGGAGACCTTCTGTTTTCAGCAATTACAGACCAGTTTCAAATATTCCCTTCCTGTTTAAAGGTGATTTCTGCTTGATTACATGATTGTGTCAGGTCTAACATCTTAAATTAGTTATTCTAGTATAGTTTTGAGGCTAATCATAGCATTGCTAAGCAAAGCTTGTATTATCTTAGTGTCTAGATGCAGGTTATACATTTTTAACTGGTTGAAGTGCCACTTTGATGCAGTAAGATACATTACTTGCTTGGTCTGTCCAGCACTGGGCTACACTGCTACCAACGGTACCTGAGTGGACACATCTTGTCTTGTGGAGTCCTTGTTTGATCTATACATACTCCTGTTAGCCAGGATATCTAGTAAATGCCAAATTTCCTCCCCTTGGTACACAGAAGATACACAGCTGTATATGCCCTTAGCTACAGCCCCGTGAAGCTCTGGCAAAACGTCGTCCGACGGCCTAGAGGAGAGAGGAGACACCAACGTGTCTTTCTTCTCTGTAGAGAAATGTCTTGCTATGGGGAATGTTGCATTGGAGCAGCTACAGTCCTTATCTGCTAGGGCTAAAAACTCTCAAAAACTCGACTTACTTTTGACAGTGACCCAAGCTTTAAGAACCATATCAGTACTTTAGCAAAAATGCACATTCTGTCTGAATTGCTGGCAGTGATACTTTGTGTGCATCTGCATGCACTAGTTTGGACCACTGCAAAGATCTGCTCTTCCTCCTGGTCTACTGAAGCATTCTAGCACTAGCATAGAGAGAATTCAGACACGCGAGAACGAGTTTGCTCATTTCACCCACTCTCAGACAGATGCACTTATGAGTGAGCGAGTGAGTGAAAAAGTGAGTGAGTTGAGTGAGTGAACAAGTGAGTGAAGTGAAGAGGTGAGTGAGTGAGTGAGTGAGTGGAGTGTGTGTGTGTGTCTGTGTGTGTTTGTGTATGTGTCTTTCAGGTTTATGTTACCATACTCTTAATGATATTCCCATGTCTTTTTGGTCTAACCCTACTGCACCTCAATGATCTATTAAAGCATCTTCCCACAAGGGCTCTCAGATCTACCAGTAACATGCTAATCAGACCCTCTACCCGACTAAAGAAACTAACAGATCTAGCAGTAAATGCTAATCAGACCTTCTACCCGACTAAAGAAACTAACAGATCTAACAGTAAAATGCTAGTCAGACCCTCTACCCGACTAAATAAACTAACAGATCTAGCAGTAAATGCTAATCAGACCCTCTACCTGACTAAAGAAACTAACAGATCTAACAGTAAAATGCTAATCAGACCCTCTACCCGACTAAATAAACTAACAGATCTAGCAGTAAATGCTAATCAGACCCTCTACCCGACTAAATAAACTAACAGATCTAGCAGTAAATGCTAATCAGACCCTCTACCCGACTAAAGAAACTAACAGATCTAGCAGTAAATGCTAATCAGACCCTCTACCTGACTAAAGAAACTAACAGATCTAGCAGTAAATGCTAATCAGACCCTCTACCCGACTAAACTAACAGATCTAGCAGTAACATGCTCGTCAGCGCCCTATCTAGAGGGTCAGGTCCTATCAGGTCAGATGAACGTTTAATTAACCACGTTTGCGCTTTAGTGCTGTTGTCTTGGTTTTATCTTTAATTTTATCCCAATGAACTTAATTCTGTTTTTTATACTGTACTTAATTACTTAATTACTTAATTACATTTTATTCCTGTTGTGTATTTCTGCGTTTAATAAGCAGTATATAAATAAAGCGTATTATATTTACCATAGAAAGCGTTCTTTGACAAGCAGGGCACTGGGCTAACACAGTAAAAATGAAACACATCTTACGCACATCTACAGCACATACCTGTACAAGTAAAGCATGACCACAAAGGGAGAGAGACAGAGTGTGTGTGTGTCACACACAGCATGAAAAGATCAGTAATGTGGTAATATATATATATATATATATATATATATATATATATATATATATATATACACACAATCTGTCTGCATCTATCTGTGAGCTGAGGGACAGTTGATGGGGGGGTGAATACGTTTTTTTCCATGACTGGGTTAGTGGGAATGTATTGAAGATTTTCCCAGGAAAGGCAAATCATATTTCATGAACCTAATGGAATGTTAAACAGAAGAGAGAGAGAGAAAGAGAGAGAGAGAATGGGGGGCAGGGCAGAGGAAGATGAAGTTAGAGATAGAGAGATGAAGAGAGCAAGAGAGAGAGAGAGCGACACACAAAATGGATGATGCAAAAAGCTAATTGGGGATCAGGGCTACGGGGATCGCTGGCACACGAGAAACAGTAAGAATGTGTGGAGGAAAAAATAGATGAAAATGAAGAGGAAGAGGAAGAGGGGGAGACAGGAGAGAAATAGAGGGTCTAAACCAGTGGTAGGAGGCTACATGAGTGTTTCCATGGTGATACTTTCCTCCTCTCCCACACATAGAGACTGTGGTTTGAACACTTTGGCTCCAGTCATGAAGTGGCCGCCATTTCCTTCCCTCTCTCTCTCTCTCCCTCTATCCATCCTACTCTCCTCTCTCTCCCTCTCTCTCTCTCTCTCCCTCTATCCATCCTACTCTCCTCTCTCTCCCTCTCTCCTCTCTCCCTCTCCCCTCTCCCTCTCCCCTCTCCTTCTCTCTTTCCTTCTCTCGTCTTTCATTCCCTCCTTCCATCTCCTCCTCTCCTTCTCTTTCCTTGTCTTTCATTCCCTTCCTCCTTCTCCTCCTCTCCTTCTCTTTCCTTCTCTCCTTTTCTTTCATTCCCTCCTTCCTTCTCCTCCGCTCCTTCTCTTTCCTTGTCTTTCATTCCCTTCCTCCTTCTCCTCCTCTCCTTCTCTCTTTCCTTCTCTCCTTTTCTTTCATTCCCTCCTTCCTTCTCCTCCTCTCCCTTCCCCCCTCCTCTCACATGCGGGAGCAAACGCATCATGAATACAGCATGGACCGTGTAGCAGCTACGTAACCAAACATACACACGATGGCACCTCCGTCCCTCACACGTCTCTGGTGACCCACATCTCTCTCACGTGTAGGTGGCTCCCCTAACTGCTACTGTGATGTAGAACACACACAAACACGCACTCACGCGTTCACACGTTCAGATGGACCGAGGACCAGGGATACTTCTCACGAACATGACGGTGTGTAGCAGTATCAGTGCTCTGCCTTTAAATGGAGCCAGACTGGACGTATCCTCTGCTGGGATCCCAAACTGAGACAGACGTGCATTGCATCCAAAAGAGCATGCAGGCACACACACACACACAAACACACACAATGCAGTAACACATACAGAAAGCAACATGACTGAAGAGAGAACAGGTCTTTCACAGAAAGGGGCTTCACTATTTTCATCATGCCGTCCTCAGCGTTGTCTGTGTGCACGTTTAGCAGCTATGGAGAGAGATGCGGCAGAAATGCCGATTATTGACATGTAG
Source organism: Brachyhypopomus occidentalis (assembly GCA_020368025.1). Taxonomy (NCBI): domain Eukaryota; kingdom Metazoa; phylum Chordata; class Actinopteri; order Gymnotiformes; family Hypopomidae; genus Brachyhypopomus; species Brachyhypopomus occidentalis. Next base: position 5,420,251 of record JAGXOD010000072.1, read on the forward strand.
GCTGGTGGGGTGTGTGTGATGGTGCCGACGGTGTGGGGGTTTTTTGGGGGCTGCGTGACACGCATGGCTAAGAGGAGCAGCAGGCCTCTGTGAGAAAGGGTGGAGACTGAAAGGGTGGAGACTGGGGAGGCACAACTTTGAGAAGCCAACACTGCCCCCTGGTGTCTGAGATCACTGGCTAGCAGCCCAGTCTCTCCAAAAAAAAACAACTAAAAAATCGATGTACTGTTAATGCTAAGTAATGTATAAAGACAGTTTCATTTGTATTTATGTTCTGCGCTCATAAATCGATAGATGCGCTCATCGTATGTCTCGTAAACCTGATGCTAATGACCCATCCTCTCTCTTCTGTGCGATTTCCAAAGCTGTTTCATCTGGTCATTTACAGTGACAACAACATGTCACTGTTCATCATAGCAGGTGTCAGGGCAAAAGTGCGGAAAATAGAGACGCACAGCTCCAACGAGCCGTTCAATATGGCCGAAGCATCTCCAGTAAATCACGGCGTGATGAAGGGCTGTGCACTGGTCTGCCGATGCCTCCGTCTGTTTAAGGGAACGATGCCTCCGTCTGTTTAAGGGAACGATGCCTCCGTCTGTTTAAGGGAAGACACTTTCACGCTTTAGTCAGGTTCCCTACAACCTTGCATCACGTACGCAACAGGGGACCTCTGGGAGCTCAAGGTGCTGACAACATAAGTCATGGCTGTGATACTGTCATAATGATGAATATGGGCTTATCTGGGTGGGGCTAAGCAGATGTGGGCAGGGTTGGGTTTACCTGTGTGTGTCATGTGCCGTATAGAAGACCAGCGTGAAGCTCTCATCACTGTAAACAACAGACGTAGTATCACTTCTGACTTACCAGAGCGACAGCCAAAGAAACATAATTCATCATATCAATGTGCTGCTACATTAGTGAGAACAACCTGCATACTAATTGCTTACTAATGCACTCATTCACTCCCACACTCCGATACTTTCACTTGCTCATTTACTATTGTCTTTCTCACTCACTCAATCACTCACTCATTCACTCACTCACTTATTTCCTCCCTCACTCTCACTTTTCTCTTCCTCACTTGCTCACTCATTCACTCACTCCCTCTCACTCCCTCAGTGACACACTAACTCAGCATTGCACTGGTTAAATATCAAATTGATTTTAAAATGTTTCTATAATGTATAAAGTGTTAAATGGTCCTTCCCCACAATATCTGAGTGAACTCGTTGACACACCATAACCCATCTCACCTGCTGCACTCTCAAAATACAGGATTCCTCTTAGTTCCAACAATTAGCACAACTACAGCCGGAGGCAGAACCTTCTCGTTTAGCCTCACAGTTATGGAACAGTCTTCAGGCTCCAATCTGAGATTCTGACACAGTTCCAATCTTTACATCTAGACGTAAGACTCACCTATTTAATCAAGCAGGCATGGGCAGTCATGGTCTGGTGGTTAGGGAACCGGTCTTGTGACCGGAGGGTTGTGGGTTCGATTCCCAGTCCTGCGGCCATGACTGAGGTGCCCTTGAGCAAGGCACCTAACCCCAACTGCTCCCCGGGTGCCGGGCTAGGGCTGCCCACTGCTCTGGGCACGTGTGCATCACAGCCCCCTAGTGATCACTAGTGTGTGTGTGTGTGTGTGTTCTGATTGCACAGATGGGTAAAATGCGGAGGACAAATTTCGATTGGGGTGAAAATCACAATTGACAATGTGGCTTAACTTAACTTAAGCCTTCAGTTAATGTATTACATTACTCGCTCATAGGCTAGTTGCTACATCGCTTTTCTCCCTGTAGCCGTGAAATCCTGAGTGAACACTGCTGTTCCAAACTAAATCAGCTGCTTGTACTACAGAGTCAGTGGTGGGCTGGTGGGTAAAGATTTGATAATGATGAATTATATATTTTTATGAATCACATTGGATCAAAATAAGATTTCACCAGAGCACCACTGAAGAATTTAGAACTCAGCAAAGGGCAAAACATTTGCATGTTCTCACCACTAGAGGGCGTAGCATAATCAATATTCACAGCTAAAGAAGCTTATTTGGGTAAGCAAGAGGAGACTGAGCACTGATCATTATTATATCCTAATGTAGGGAAACAAAAAGCTAAACACACAGGAGAGGCTCCCTGTTAGGAAATACACATTTTAAAGAAGCACTGTCTAACATTACTAAATAATACAGGGCTGAAAAAAAGATTTAAGTGAATGACCTCAGCAATAATTACTATTGAAAATAAAGTGAGTTTAAAAAAGCAGTTTGCAAAGACAATTTAAGATTTAAAAGATTAAAAGATTAGCCCAAAACGCTCATGATTTACTTTATGTCCACTAGTTAACAATCATATTTAAGACCAAAGATGACTTTAAATTCAACCTAAACAAAGAGGACCCCATAAATCGAGCAGACCTCCGCATGATCCTCCCTTCATGTTCTGATAACATCTGTGTGCATTATTCATCCCTCCAGAGCAGCAGTGTTTACTGGCTGGAGGGCCAAGGTGAGGCGGTCACCTGGAGGCCATGATGGCAGCTCTTCTCTGGGCATGCATGCTGAATCAGGAGGCACGGAGTGAAGTGGAGGTCTGACAATGTCACTACACACTCATTAATTACAGCCGGCAGCTGAGGACGACCTCACACACCTGCGGACTTAATGGAGATTATTACAGTGATGAAATCAATGCACTTCTACCCTCAAAATATCCAAAATGCATGCACCACATGGAGAAGCAGGTGCAGTGAGTGTGTGTGTGTGTGTGCATGTGTGTGTGTGTGTGTGTGTGTGTGTGTGTGTGTGTGTGTGTGTGTGTGTGTGTGTGTGAGTGTGTGGTGTGTGTGTGTGTGTGTGTGTGTGTGTGTGTGTGTGTGTGTGTGTGTGTGTGTGTGTGTGTGTGTGTGTGTGTGTGTGTGTGTGTGTGTGTGTGTGTGTGTGTGTGTGTGTGTGTGTGTGTGTGTGTGTGTGTGTGAGAGTGTGTGTGTGTGCGTGTGTGTGCGTGTGAGAGAGAGAGAGACTGATTGATTATAAACATGCGAGACCCATCTTGGTGAGTCAGAACACTCCTACATGTTCACACACACTCAGTTCACACAACTCAGTCGACGTAGAAATTTGGTTTTTAAAATTCAGAACCTTTTTTTTTGTAGATGTTCATAAATAATTCAGGGTACCTTCAGAAAGATTAACAAGGAATAGCACTGCCAATGACACAGTAAATATATGACAGACAGAAAATAAAAACTAAAATAATTTAGCATAATAACAATCTCCATGATAAAATGTTATACCATGCCAAATGAGAGAGTGAGAGAGAGTGAGAGTGGAGTGTAGTGATGGGGAGTGATATGAAGGACTGTACATGCCAAGGAGCCCTAAAGTGTGATTGTGCTTTAAGAAAAGATTTAATGATTTAAGAAAGAGTAAATGTTTATTTATATCGTTTATTTATATCGTATGCCTCTCTGTCTTTGTCTCTCTCTCTCTCTCTCACACACACACACACAAAATACTCTAATCATGCCACCACACTCTCTGCAGCAATCTGATCAATACCCTTATGTACTGAGAGGCAGCACTTGCATACAAACACCCACATGAAAACATCAAATGCAGACACACACACACACACACCCACTGGAAGCAAATGCAAAACCAACATGAAAACACCAAATGCAGGGACACACACACACACACACAGTTACTGCATACAAACACCAAGAAACAAATACCCACTATCTTGGACCATGTTCCCATAATGAAGTATTTAGATTTGAACACCTCAAACAGGAAACACCTCAAATGGCTCTGAATGGAACTGGAAAGCAAAATGAGAGAAACCGTGTGACAGAAAGCACTTGGGTTAGCTGCTGTGTGTGCGTGTGTGCGTGCGTGCGTGCGTGTGCGTGCGTGTGTGTGTGGGTAAGTGGGTGCAAGCATGTGTGACCAGGGAATAAAGCTGCCAACTTTCCTCACTTTATGAAGAAGCAGAATACGAGATTGAAGACTTTCTGAATGTGGCATTTTGCTGGTGAACAGAAAGATCTCACCCTGCTATGTGCGCAAGGTTGTTAGTTAAAAGGAGTGTAGATATTTTCAGTGTGCAGCTGAGAGAGAGAGAATGGTTCAAAGGTCAGCCGGGCTGTGAATAATTGGACACGTCCAAGTGATCTGGTGCAACTGCAAGCAGCATGCGTTTAAAACCCTGTGTGTCCAGTTGGGCTGACATTTCCATTTTGACCACAGTGCTTCACTGAAGCCCCAGTATGGAGATGTGCTGCCCACACTAACGCTGCCCCCTGCTGGTTCATCAGAATTTGCAGGACTTACTTTCTTTCTTTCTTTTCTTTTCTTTTTCATACTGTATCGCCAAATGAGACTTCCAGTGTATTTTTTTGTATTGGAATATTAAGATAATGAAGTGTAAAGGACCTATTGGAATTAGACATTACTCAGATATAACTGTTATAGTCACAGAACCCGGAGGCGTTGTTGAGATCGTTAGCACCTTACAAACGAGCCATTCGTGTAATAAGATGAGGGTCTGTTGCTGCTGTTCTCTGGCTGTGGACGTCAGGCTCTCTGGAGGTGCAAACTCCGCTGCCGAACCCTTTCCTGACGCTCCACAGAACTGTTGTGCAAGTTCGAAATGTCCTGTCTCAAGAGCAAATGTGCTCTGGCCCAAATGACCAAAAACAAGTTGTCCTCTCCGTGGTCTGGTCCGCCGCGTTCCGGTCGTATACTGGCTGTGTTGTGGTTCGAAAACAGGCAGTGAAAATAAGGTGACGAAGCAACGCGCTCATATATAATTCTGTCAGCAGACATTATATTTCTAGCACTTTTGGCCTGGTCAGAATACAGCAACATAGTCTCAGCAATACCATTCAAACGCCCAAAAGTCACTGGAAATTCATTACATGCCTCCCCTCCCACACCCCCCCTTTCTCTTCTCTCTCCCTCTCTCCCTCTCTCTCCTCTCTCTCCCTCTCTTCTCTCTCTCTCTCCCTCTCTTCTCTCCCTCTCTCTCTCTCCCTCTCTTCTCTCTCCCTCTCTTCTCTCCCTCTCCTCTCCCTCCCTCTCTTCTCTCTCCCTCTCTCTCCCTCTATTCTCTCCCTCTCCTCTCCCTCTCTCTCTCCCTCTCTTCTCTCTCCCTCTCTTCTCTCCCTCTCTTCTCTCTCTCTCTCTCTCTCTCCCTCTCTTCTCTCCCTCTCTCTCTCTCTCTCTCCCTCTCTTCTCTCTCCCTCTCTCTTCTCTCTCTCTCTCCCTCTCTCTCTCCTCTCTTCTCTCCCTCTCTTCTCTCTCTCTCTCTCTCCTCTCTCTCTCTCCTCCCTCTCTCTCTCTCTCTCTCTCTCTCTCTCTCTCTCTCTCCCTCTCTCTCCCTCTCTCTCTCTCTCCTCTCTCTCTCTCTCTCCTCTCTCTCTCTCTCCTCTCTCTCTCTCTCTCTCTCTCTCTCTCTCTCTCTCTCTCTCTCTCTCTCTCTCTCCTCTCTCTCTCCCTCTCTTCTCTCTCCCTCTCTCTCTCCCTCTCTTCTCTCTCCCTCTCTCTCTCCCTCTCTTCTCTCCTCTCTCTCTCTCTCTCTCCCTCTCTCTCTCCCTCTCTTCTCTCTCCCTCTCTCTCTCCCTCTCTCCCTCTCTCTCTCTCTCTCTCCCTCTCCCTCTCTCCCTCTCTCCTCAGTAGGTGTCGAGTGCAGCTGCAGGCGTTTAGTCCTGCAGGGAGAGATTGAGATAATAGACTTTTAATGGACGGAGCTGTGAACGAGGCCACTGATTTACTATAGAGGCAGGATGGTGGCAGCCAATAGCTCTGCTCACGAATGGCCTTTACCGCAGCCCAGCCAACAAAAAGCTCATTTGGAGGCAGGCCAGGATTCGTGGGCCAGGGTTCGCGGGCCGATAGCACCGCTGTTTTCCAGAGCGCTGAGCTCCTGTTTTACTTCCTCTTCACGTGTGCATTTATTTATTTTTTTGCACCGAATCTGCATCCATCATACGACGTCCCCAGTGTTGGGTGCACCTTCAAACGCCGGGGCCCTGGAAATGCTCGGGCTAATTTCACATTTGGCTGGTTTACATGAATACGCAGCGGCATCTGTAACAGCGAGATTACAGCGCGACACAATAGAAGGGGAATGACACGCAGGAGTGTGAAGAGGCTAAGTTGAACATATCGCAGAGGGAGCGCGAGTGAGACACCAGACATCCGGGGAAGGAGGTGCAGTACAAAAGAGAGAAAACACTGTCAGAAAGAGAAATGAAGAGTGACGCAGAGGAAGTGGCCAACCGCACCTCGGGAGGGCGGCCATCGCGCCACACCTGCACTAATCATTTGCAATTAACACAGTTAATCACAGTGCGCTATTGTGTGTGTGTGTGTGTGTGTGTGTGTGTCGATAGCACTTGACTAAGGTGATGCAAAACTCAGTATTTAGGTTTGGCACTATGAGTGTGAAGTGATAGTGAGGCCACAGATGTAAGAGAGGCACAACGTGCGGGAGAAGTGATGTTGCTCTTCCAGCTTAGTGATCTGTTCTGGGGTGTGAAACCCACCAGCTGTTGGCACGACTACTTACCAAAAACCTCTGTAGCCTCAACACTGAGTTCAGCATCACCGCAGAAGATGAACGAGGTACAGAAATATGAGTCAGATCGTCTATATTTGACTGGGTTTGATAGTTTCTTTTACCGCGTCTCCTAGTGAATCATTTACTATGTTTTGCGAGAGGCCGAGTGAGATTTTAAACCCTTTATAAAGCAGAAGTCGGAGAAGAGCGTCTCAGGTCAATATGAGTCCCTAAATGAATCACTGAATGGCCAATGATTCTGATGATGAACCTGCTTAAAGTGACGAGCAGCAGTACAGAAGTTGCTAAGCAGCGGTTCCGATGTTCCTGTTGCCGGGGCCTACGCTCGTTACGTGGGTGAGCCATCGCTGTGTGCTGCTTTGGCTTGTCTGTGTCTGGAAGGCACTTCCACACCCCGAGTCCTGCAGGGAGAGATTGAGGTAATAGACTTTTAATGGATGGAGCTGTAGAAGAAGTCACTGATTTACTATCAAGGCAGGACAGTGCCAGCCAATAGCTCGGCTCGCGAATGGCCTTTAGCGCAGGTGAGCTATCGCCTGTGAGTGCACGGGGACGTCTGGGTGGAGGTAACACTGTCGATAGGCTTAGCAGCTCAGGAGGACCTTCCTGCTGGCATCATGGTGATGGGCAGAACCTCTTTACATATAAAAGGGCATGAACACATAAAACTACAGAGACATTTTTTGTGCATTTTTAATGTTAGCATCACGTTAATACAAATGTTAACCTTTACATGCACCTTAACATACGTCCACTGTCAGTAGGGAAACCATGTGGATGATGCTTTAACGTGAGCTGAATCTGTCTGGTTACACCCACAGCACAGAGGCTGCGTTACGGCACATTTAAGGAAATGGAGTGTGAGCCTTGTGGACATGCTGGAAAGGTTTCTTGACTTTAGATAAATGCTGCCTTGTTGCCGTTTTTGAGTATGTGAGAAATCTCCAGCGTTCGCCGAGGCTTTGGCTAGTCAACCTTCACCCAGACAGCCCCACACCAGCATGGTGGAGCACACACACCAGCATGGTGGAGCACACACACCAGCATGGTGGAGCACACACACCACCATGGTGGAGCACACACACCATCAGCAGTCACGGTAATGATGCGTTTCCGTCTCCAGCTTCCTGACAACGCGTTTGAAGCAAAGCAAAGACGTTGCGTAGAAGCCGTGTGAGGAGGTGCCGTGTGAGGAGGTGCCGTGTGAGGAGGTGCCGTGTGAGGAGGTGCCGTGTGAGGAGGTGCCTCACACATCTTTTGGGCGCAAATATGTATATAAAAAAAAACTTTATTATTTGTGAATCTGATTACCCTACATGGATGTTGTGTTCCAGATGGCTCTGCCTGTCTCCATGGAGACGGGTGCTATGTTACCGGACTGACGAAAGCGGTCTCGCATGCCTGCACATGAGATGGGCAGAAGGTTGAGTCCAGGGCAGGTGGTTCCGGAGGGAGGAACATGTCTGCTAGCAGGTCTCATGCTCACAGCCGCACAGAACCTGAAGGCTTCTAGACTCCCCACCACACTCTCACACTGGGAAAGTAAACTGCCACTGCCATTTCGAATCACTCCTCAGACCAGCCGATATGATCGGGGATATTGCACTAAGCATCAGAAAACATTTTTTTCCACAAACCTTCCAACATATGTAAGAGTGTAACGTGTGTGTCTTCCATCATCACTGTGTAGTTTCAACCTTTTCATGTAGCATGTTTAAGTGCACACACACACACACACACACACACACACACACACACACACAGCCACCATAAAGCTCCTACCTTTGGTGAGCCAGAACTAATTACAGAGAGTGAAACTGATTAGTTGGCACAATTTTGTCCACAGGGTTGAGGAGATAACAGGTGCATTCTGTGTCTCTTTAAGCTCCATATGAAGGCAATCAGTGGCAATACTGTTCATCGCTCGTCCATCGCTCGTCCATCGCTCGTCCATCGCTCGTCCATCGCTCGTCCATCGCTCGTCCATCGCTCGTCCACCGCTCGTCCATCGCTCGTCCCACCTGGTCCACCGCGTCCATCGCTGTCCACCGCTGCCCACCGCTGTCCATCGCTGTCCATCGCTGCCCATCGCTGCCCACCGCTGCCCATCGCTGTCCATCGCTGCCCATCGCTGTCCACCGCTGCTCCATCGCCGTCCATCGCCCATCGCTGCCCACCGCTGCCCATCGCTGCCCACCGCTGCCCATCGCTGCCCATCGCTGCCCACCGCTGCCCACCGCTGCCCATCGCTGCCCACCGCTGCCCATCGCTGCCCATCGCTGCCCATCGCTTCGCCCATCGCTGCCCATCGCTGCCCACCGCTGCCCATCGCTGCCCATCGCTGCCCATCGCCGCCCATCGCTGCCCACGCTGCCCATCGCCGCCCATCGCTGCCCATCGCTGCCCACCGCTGCCCATCGCCGCCCACCGCTCGCCCACCGCTGCCCACCGCTGCCCATCGCTGCCCATCGCCGCCCACCGCTCGCCCACCTTCGCCCACCGCTGCCCATCGCTGCCCACCGCTGCCTCCTGCCCACCGGCCCATCGCCGCCCACCGCCGCCCACCGCTGCCCATCGCTGCCCATCGCTGCCCATCGCTGCCCACCGCCGCCCGCTGGCTCATCTGCCCACCGCTGCCCACCGCCCACCGCTGCCCATCGCTCCACCGCTGCCTTATCGCCTCTATCGCCCATCGCTGCCCATCGCTGCCCATCGCCGCCCATCGCTGTCCATCGCTGCCGACCGCTGCCCATCGCTGCCCATCGTGCCCACCGCTGTCCACCGCTGCCCATCGCTGCCCACCATTTCGCCCATCGCTGCCCATCGCCGCCCACCGCCGCCCACCGCCGCCCATCGCCGTCCATCGCCGCCCACCGCTGCCCACCGCTGCCCATCGCCGCCCACCGCTGCCCACCGCTGCCCACCGCTGCCCACCGCTCGTCCATCGCTGCCCACCGCTGCCCATCGCTGTCCACCGCTCGTCCATCGCTCGTCCATCGCTCGTCCATCGCTCGTCCATCGCTCGTCCACCGCTCGTCCATCGCTCGTCCAGCATCCAGCGTCCGATGCCTTTGAGGTAAAGCCCATATATGACATCTCAGTCCTGCATGTGCGTAATTACATTTTTAAAGCCCTTTCAGAGCGGGTCTGAACCGTGGGCCACACTCCACTGGTGACGTTAATGTGGTGAAGGGCAGAAGCACAAAGACCTAAAGGAAACAGGAGAACATGAGATAAGAGGAAAGAATGAAAGAAAGAAAGAAAGAAAGAAAGAAAGAAAGAATGAAAGGATGAATGTGGCTGTGTTCACTTGACAGGATCCAAAGGGCAACGCAAAGACAAAGCTGTGGTCGCGGATCAGGTGACTCACATATTTCAGAACTTTTGTAAGTGTTTATGAGGGGAGAAACATTGAGATTATAAATCTCCAAAACCTTTTGGCGCATGAGTATAGATTTTTGTACCTCCATATCCTGAAGTACAACGACCTGCATATGACTGGTCTGCTTCCTTTCCACTTCCTGTGTGACAAATGCGCTGCTTTTCAGTCATGGAAAACCAGAAATTATTTAACTGTAGGAAATCAATCTTCAGTCAAGAGGGAGCCACACCTATGTAAGAACATTAACTACTGGTGAGCAGCAAATCTGACTTTGCTGCTGGTGTAGTGCCTGTATGAACACTTCTTCATCATTATCATCATCATCACCATCATCATCATTGTGAAAGCAAAAATCATAAGACATTTTAAATATATATATATATATATATTGTTGCGCTTCACCTCCTCTCGTCTTAGCGCAGCGCGTCCGTTTGATGCAAAAAGAAAACAATCACCAGTCTTGTGCCTTTTAATCTTTTATTAAAGGAAGCATAAAATAAATGCAGAGATCTCTGGAGAGTACACCACAAGAGTGAACAGCATAAGCTATTCCAACAGCTCGGAGTGTAACTCTGAGCCAGTCAGCGTCTGTCCCTCTCTTTATAATCAGAGCCTGAGTGTGGCCCCCACCCCTGTTGGAATACCCCAAAGTCTACTGGTTTTTCAAAAAACTGCTGGTCTGTTCCCTTCCGATTGTCAAAAGCACCGTTGGCAGGATGCATCTGACAGTTGACTTATCAGCATCCTGTGTCAACAGACCCTTTTTCTGTTTTCCAACTTCCATCTACGCCCTTAAAACATGCTTGTCAGCATTTACCATCTATATGACACTCTTAACACTAAGCAGTTTGATTAATAATGTAATAGTAAATTATAATGCATGATGCCAAGCAGTTGATTACTAATGAAATGCTAGCAAAATATAAAGTATTAAAATATGATTCCCAACAATATATATATATATATATATATATATATATATATATATATACACACACACACACACACATTTTTAAATGTATTGCAATCTGCTAGTCAATAAAAGCCATTTTGTTGTTTGAAGGGAGATATGTTAAGTAAGAAATGCTTTAACAGATTTCAGATAAATGTTATGGGAGAAAGCAGAGCAATGAATCTGGTTCGTGCAGGTAGTGTCTGTTCAGGCAATGACTAAAACTCACCCCCATTAGTGAGAACACAGCTGAACATATGTGCAAAAATGAGATTTCTGCACAAAAAAAGGCTTCAAAGTGACTTTCCAGATGAATAGTAAAATAAACTCTATATTATTTCGCTTTTCTCCTGTCCAGCTCGGTTAATGGAAACTCTCCTGTTACAGCTGAATGGTAGAGTTAACAAATAGCTTTAACAAATAGTTTAACAAGACCCTCAATTATACCTGTCTCAATTACACCTGTCTCAATCACACCTGTCTCAATTACACCTGTCTCAATCACAGAAACATTCTCTTGGTAACATGGCTTTATTGACAAGGCACTGAAAATGTTTACATTTTAACATCACAGAACAACAACACTCAGAACTGCTGAGGTAGAGAGAGAAGAAGTAAAGAGGACAGACTGCACTGCAGGCGTCCCTGGTCCCCACTCTGTGTGCGTGTAGTCTTGTCCCTACTCTGTGTGTGTGTGTGTAGTCTGAGCCCTACGTCCCTCCAACCTGTCTCACGCTTCACTGAAGCACATCTGGGGGGGGGTTCTGTCCCTCTCCATCCTCATGCTCTTCTCCAGCCCCGCCTTTCGGCCCCTCGTCCAATGGGCTTATCAGCCTGCCAGACGTGTGTACAATGCCACACGAGGCCTGCTGGATGAGAGAAGGAAGACCTTGTTAAGACTTGCTCCATGAAACCATGTAACTGGTGATAAAACCATATCAGGGATGCAGAACGTCTGTATTGTAAAAGGTAGGAGGTCTTATTGTGTTGGCACTACACTGCTTACCTACAAAAAATGCTAGAAATATGTTTAAGTGAAAGTTTACTGTTTGTGAAACATCGTGAATTTAGGTGAATGCAAATTATAATAGTCAATCATATTGTGAAGAGCACGCTCGATTGTATAGCTCAGAATATGTTACTAGAATATGGAGAACCAACATTATAAACGTAATTAATCGCTTAAATATCCTGCGTTGTCAGATCTTTTGTATATGGCCAGTATGATAATAATAATAATAATTATTATTAGCCTGGTAACCGTGTGCAGCAGAGATTGAATATGTAACAGGGAACTGGTGTTGGCGGTCTGTAAAACTATAGCTGTCACTGTAATTAGTGCTTAAGCTTGTACATTATGCAGTGCTGTCTAAAAAGTTCAGGTAGCATTTGAGTTCCAGGTAGCACACGGTTTATTGGTGCTATAGAAGCCAATTAGTTACACGTTCATTCTTCTTCTAAACCCACTGAATCCGATTTAGGGCCACAAGGGGCCAGAGTCTGTTTCAGCAGCCCCGTGTGTGAGGTAGGACCTAACCTGGGGCTTCCTCAGGGCACACACACACCTCACACACACACACACACCTCACACACACACACACACCAGGCCTAAACCCTCCTTCTGCTTCGTTTTACCACCACTAAGCAAGCAAACGTGACCACGTGCTAGTTGAATTCTATATCATCGTCGGTTAGGTGTTACAGTCTGGAAGCTACTGAGCTGCTGCTTTATGTAACGCTTCACCATTTATGGAGGGGCAGGTGACCTGCTTTGTGGTCACACTTATTTGTATGCGAGACCACAAATGTGCATAACAATGGGGACAGACAAGAGCAAGTCTTCAAAGGCTAGCTAGGAAATCGCATGCATGTAATGCTTAATATGATATTGTAGAATAACACAAAAACAAACAAACAAACAAATAAATTGAGCTATTTTGCAACAGGTGAAAATCTCCTTTATTTCAACATGCAATAATTTAAAAAGTGACAAACAATTGTCATATTTACATTGAATCAACCACATCTTAAATTAATATTGTTGCTTAGCATGTTACTCATAAAGGCTTTTTCAGCCCATGCATTTGAGAGATGCTACATCTCAACTGCAACAGCACTGTGTTTTAACATGATCTAAACTGCCACAGAACCAAACAGCACAGACACTAGTCTCAGCTCAGCCTGCCCTAGAAAGGCGTGCAGAGAGTGTAAGAGAGAGATGTCTCTAAGTGTTATGATTTCACAGCTGCGAGAGCAGCTTGTGTCCAGCATCCAAATTTCTCCATGCCAGCAAACTCTTCAGAATGCTTGCCATGCAAACGCTTTAGCTGATATCAAACCTCCCCAGCTACCCATCACTGCAACTTTAATTGGAACCGGACTGTGAGCAGACAAGACAAAGATGGAATTTTCTGTCTACACTAGATATGGATTGATAAGGAAAACGGAAGGTCACACAGAATTTTTACTGAGCTTTTACTGAGTGTGTAACGATGCCTCTGTGACATAGTGGCATTGTGACATCAGAGTTTTGTTAGGATGTTTGGTAATATGAACTCAAAAACCAGAACATTTTAGATCAGATTCTAACAGGAGGCTGATCCTGATTGGCTGTTCTAGCAGGACAGTGATCCAATGTTTAGCTGCAGGTCCTCTCTTGACACAGGGTGAACAAAGGACTAATTTTAGTAAAAAATCTGTGACATATATTTTTTCCTTTTTTAAAAATTCTCATTGAATGTTTATCAATGCGCTGCTACAAAGGGTCCTTTCACAAGTCCATAAAAACTGATTAAAAGGAAGATAAAGAAGGAGATGACTGCTCATTGGCCTTCCTACCCCATACTCCATCCTACCCCATAGTCCATCCTACCCCATAGTCCATCCTACCCCATTGAGAAAACGCCTGTCGGGTGAGCTCATTATTGTGAGAGACTAGTGTAGACTAGTGTAGACTAGTGTAGATTAGTGTAGACTAGTGTAGATTAGTGTGGGTTCATGTAGATTAGTGTAGACCAGTGTAGAGTAGCATCAGGACTATTAGATGACTCAGCTAATGTACCTCATCACCTCAGTAATAGCTAAACTCCTGCAGGAATATTTGTGTGGTAATGAGAAACAGGTGTGGGCCGCTTTTTTTCTTTTGCCTTCAGTAGCCCATCATTTGCTCTCTGGTTGGACGACTTCTTCTGGTTGGACGACTTCTTCAAGCTCTGTTGCCGAGCTCCAGGGCTGCAGGAGCTGCTTCCTGCACCAGAGCTCCAGACAGGGACCACACTCCCCTCGCCCAGCCTGGAGCATCTGGCCACGTCAGGCCTCACCACTCCAGCTTACCGATCATGTAAAAACAGAAGAAAAAAAACAGACCAGGACAAATACATACAAACACAACTTAAAGCGACCAGCTCGCTCGGTCTGGTGCCTTATCTCTTCCAGAAAAGCCGTTTTCCACGTCCGAAGCCCCTCGCCCTTCCACCACACACGAGCGTTATCGGTCTGACAAAGCGGATGCAGCTTACAGCCAGCAGTGCGGAGGGTGGGGTAATCCTGGGGTGAGGGGAGGCAGACTGTGTGCAGCGTCAGTGCGGGAAGTGAGAGCAGATGAAAGAGCCCCACCCAGCCGGCGCAGAGATGGGGCTGCACATGTCAGAGGAAGAGGAGTCCTCCCTTAATTAGCCCCCCCTCCTTAATGAGGACATAGTGGGAGGGGCATAGAGGCTTAAGAGAAGCAAAGAAGAAGTGTGTGTGGGTGGGTGAGAGTGTGTCTGTGTGTGTGTTCATTAGCACACAGAGATGTGCTTGTGTAAGAGTCACCCGTCTCCATCCTGCCCGTATCTGCAGCGTGCCGTAGGATCATGAGCAGGACGGGGGAGATGGGGACCTGAATGACAGCTGGACAAATGACTGAGCTCCAGTCCCATCCACGATGGGGCAGCTGAGCTCAAATGCAACCCCCCCAACCCCACCCACCCCCACCCGCCCCAAACGAGCTCCACATCGACTCTCGCTGCGTCTTCCAGAGTCCTATTCTCAGCTTCCCTCCCTCTGTCTCTCTCTCACACACAGTAAGCACACGTGTGGCGTGGGCGTGCGAGGGTCTTTACTGAAAGCAGGTGGCAGTAGTGAGGGAGGAGCTGCCTGGCTGTGTGAGTGGCAGGAAGACAGACCCGCCTCCTGCTGCCCTGAACACCAGAGACCTGGAGGTGCTGACAAATGGGTGTGGTTACCACATTACACATTACGCTCCTACAGGCTGATCCAGCAGCTCCCACTCACACTGGAGCGAAGCAGGCGTGCGGGAGATGGGGCACGTGCTCGGGTGCCGACGGCCCGTCAGACTGATGATCTGGCCGCTTCTGTGTTTGGTCCTGAGGAGGGGGGCAGTTCTCTATTGAACAACCCCGCGCAGAGACATACGTGAAGCATGTGGGTGTGATTGATAGGAGAGTCAATAGAACACAGAGCTAGGGTGCTTTTCTCTTTCAACATCAGAGACAGTCAGTGTGACACACTCTGTCTTTTATGTCTCTCTCAGACACACGCACACAGAGCCATGAGGGTGCAGATAAAGCTGCTGTCTGCTGTCAGGAGAACTGCCGCAGTTATTCATCAACCCCCTTTTCTCCACGCTGTCTTTCTCACATTATTTGCCTCTCCCTGCCCTTGTCTCACTTTGTCTTCGTCTCACTCTGCCCTCGTCTCGCTCTGCCCTCGTCTCACCCTGATCTCATCTCACTCTGCCCTCGTCTCACCCTGATCTCGTCTCACTCTGCCCTTGTCTCACCCTGATCTCGTCTCACTCTGCCCTCGCCTGACTCTGCCTGAGGCTCAGGCTCAAACAGGGATTACACAGCTGTTAAATCAACTTTGCTAAAGATAATCAGGATTATATAACCTAATACATACATCCCACAAGGTCCAGGAGATGTGGTGCAGCAGCGCATGCAGATGGGATTTCCAGAAGGCAAACAGGTGAGACATTGTTGCGTGGGTGACAGTGCAGAGACACAGAGACACAGCAGCTGAAGATCTACATTAAACGTCCTCGACCACAAAAATGGGAGCTGAAACTTTGTCAGTCAGAAAGGCGGGAGCTTCATCGCTGTTAATCGTGCACAGTTTGCTAATGAGTTGGAAGGGTGTTGTGTGCTGGATGGGAAGGAGGAGTGGCTGAGGCCAGCCAGAGGCTCACCACAGACTCATTCGCACAGGCAACACAACAGCTCCAGCCAGAGGGCTCACCACAGACTCATACGCACAGGCAACACAACAGCTCCAGCCAGAGGCTCACCACAGACTCATACGCACAGGCAACACAACAGCTCCAGCCAGAGGCTCACCACAGACTCATACGCACAGGCAACACAACAGCTCCAGCCAGAGGCTCACCACAGACTCATTTGCACAGGCAACACAACAGCTCCAGCCAGAGGCTCACCACAGACTCATACGCACAGGCAACACAACAGCTCCAGCTAGAGGGCTCACCACAGACTCATACGCACAGGCAACACAACAGCTCCAGCTAGAGGGCTCACCACAGACTCATACGCACAGGCAACACAACAGCTCCAGCCAGAGGCTCACCACAGACTCATTTGCACAGGCAACACAACAGCTCCAGCCAGAGGCTCACCACAGACTCATTTGCACAGGCAACACAACAGCTCCAGCCAGAGGCTCACCACAGACTCATACGCACAGGCAACACAACAGCTCCAGCTAGAGGGCTCACCACAGACTCATACGCACAGGCAACACAACAGCTCCAGCCAGAGGGCTCACCACAGACTCATACGCACAGGCAACACAACAGCTCCAGCCAGAGGGCTCACCACAGACTCATACGCACAGGCAACACAACAGCTCCAGCCAGAGGGCTCACCACAGACTCATACGCACAGGCAACACAACAGCTCCAGCCAGAGGGCTCACCACAGACTCATACGCACAGGCAACACAACAGCTCCAGCTAGAGGGCTCACCACAGACTCATACGCACAGGCAACACAACAGCTCCAGCCAAAGGGCTCACCACAGACTCATACGCACAGGCAACACAACAGCTCCAGCCAAAGGGCTCACCACAGACTCATACGCACAGGCAACACAACAGCTCCAGGAACTCCTGCTCCACTATGTGACATTTATAAATATGCAACAGAACCCGCACAACTCAAAGAGCGTCTTGCATCGACGGTCTCTCTCGCTCTCTCTCTCTCTCTGTCTGTCTGTTTATTTCTCTCAATCTTTCTCTGTTTCCCTCAATCTTATCCTCTCTCTTGTTCTTTCTCTCTCTCTCTCCTCTTTGTCTCTCTCTTTCACTCTCTTTCTCTCATACTCTTTGTCTCTCTCACTCTGTTTCTCGCTCCCCCTCTCTCTGTCCACCCACACTGCTGCATGTAAGTTCTCACAGCTCTCTTTCCCCACACAGTGATAAAAGAGTCATCTTTTCACATTAGACTGTGTGTGTGTGTGTGTGTGTGTGTGTGTGTGTGTGTGTGTGTGAGATAGATAGGAGGACTGTGTGGTACAAATTTTTAAAACAGGCTGGCATGAGCCAGGGCTAACAGCATGGGCATCGGCGTAGAGATGAATAATGTGGTGAAAGTGGATCTGAAATAATGTGTCTAAATTTGCCTGTAACAGCACCACGATCCAGAGGAATGAGTCTGCAGGAATGTACATTCTTATGACCCCGTGAACCTTTGTTAAGCCTCACTGATTACTGCAAAGAGACCCAAAAAGATCAGCTGACCTCACCCAGACCTAGAAAGGTCACCCGCAGAAGCAATTACCCCCACACTGTGCTCAGAGCGCATGGATTTAAAGATGGACGACTGGAGCTGATTATAAGACATCTGCAAGTCTGAAACCACGAGGCTCTAAAACCACAGCTTTAAGGCAATGACAGGGGAGAGAGAGAGAGAGAGACAGACAGACAGACAGACAGGGAGAGAGAGAGGGGAAGAGAGAGAGCGGTGAAGAGAGAGGAGAAGAGAAAGGCTAACATGATATTTCTCGCACCCATATATCCATGAATACAAATGAGAGGGGGTGTGGGGAGTCTGTGTAGGGATGCAGTCTGCTCTTCCTGGGCAGCTCTAGAGTCCCCAGGCCCTGGGACGCTGATTACACTGGAGCTCTCCAGCCGTGGCTGGGCTGAGTGCCGCTACCCACCGTCGACTGGGACCTGCTGGTTCCTCTCCAAGCCCCCCACGCACGGGTGTGCGGAGAGACGCATCACCACGTCCAGGCTTTCTCCTCGCCTGTCGGAGCTGCAGATGAAACTGGGCCTCATAAAATGTTGTGTTTTCGTGCCCCGAGGGCTCCAGTTTATTGCAGACGCGGAGGACGTCCCTCGTAGCCCACAGGGTGGAGGCTCCTTCATACCCGCACATATTACAGAAAACGCTCGGAAAAAGATTGTGAAAAATGGCTTGGTGCTAATGTCACATCCCACCGTTTCACTCTGTTTGCTGTACATGGACCAGGTAGCTGTAGAGGAAACTGGAGGAACCAGACTCAGCAAAACTGTCCTGTACATGTCCATGGAGAAGAGGGGACACACACACACACCATGCATTCTGTCATGTGTATTTAGTGTCTGCTGAGCTTAACTACCAGCCAAACTGTCCTCTGAATGTTCCAGTGACCACTCACAGGCCAGTCTTGGTAAATATGTACAGAACAAACAGACCCAGGGGTCCATCTGTACCTAAAACCCCATGCATGAACCTGTTGTGGAGGGTTTGTCTGCCAATCTGGCCACCGTACTGAAAGAAACCGGAGCAAATAACCCCTTGAGTTCTCTCATCGATGGGGATGATGGGGTGAAGGTTTCACTCGGGCAGAAAATTGAATTGTCTGTCAGCAGGAATTCAAATGACGCTGCCTTCCAAGGGCCTCGTGGAGGGAAATTCCCTAATTAATAATGGTAATTTACACCTATGATGGCATGAACCTCATTAAAGTCACACAATGATCACTGTAGTTTGGCTGCATGACCTGCTGTACAACTCGCTGGTGGAGATGTTAGTGTGGAAGGTGATGAGGTGTTGTAGGTAATGGGGCTACAGATTCCTGTCAAATAGTCCCTTCACATATTTGGGAAGTCTACACATATTAGTGGGAATCCAGAAATATTTGGGGGGAGTCTTCATATTTTTGGAGGAGTCTGTGTATATTTGATGGCAGGTGACTGAAGGTTGGTGCTGGGTGTTGGGATTTAGCAGGAAGAGCACGAGTCAGTGAGGGAGTGTGGCTAAAGTGGTGTCAGTGATAGGGAGTGTGGCTAAAGTGGCGTCAGTGATAGGGAGTGTGGCTAAAGTGGTGTCAGTGATAGGGAGTGTGGCTAAAGTGGCGTCAGTGATAGGGAGTGTGGCTAAAGTGGTGTCAGTGATAGGGAGTGTGGCTAAAGTGGTGTCAGTGATAGGGAGTGTGGCTAAAGTGGCGTCAGTGATAGGGAGTGTGGCTAAAGTGGCGTCAGTGATAGGGAGTGTGGCTAAAAAGTGGTGTCAGTGATAGGGAGTGTGGCTAAAGTGGTGTCAGTGATAGGGAGTGTGGCTAAAGTGGTGTCAGTGATAGGGAGTGTGGCTAAAGTGGCGTCAGTGATAGGGAGTGTGGCTAAAGTGGCGTCAGTGATAGGGAGTGTGGCTAAAGTGGCGTCAGTGATAGGGAGTGGCTAAAGTGGTGTCAGTGATAGGGAGTGTGGCTAAAGTGGTGTCAGTGATAGGGAGTGTGGCTAAAGTGGTGTCAGTGATAGGGAGTGTGGCTAAAGTGGTGTCAGTGATAGGGAGTGTGGCTAAAGTGGCGTCAGTGATAGGGAGTGTGGCTAAAGTGGTGTCAGTGATAGGGAGTGTGGCTAAAGTGGTGTCAGTGATAGGGAGTGTGGCTAAAGTGGTGTCAGTGATAGGGAGTGTGGCTAAAGTGGCGTCAGTGATAGGGAGGAGTGTGGCTAAAGTGGTGTCAGTGATAGGGAGTGTGGCTAAAGTGGTGTCAGTGATAGGGAGTGTGGCTAAAGTGGTGTCAGTGATAGGGAGTGTGGCTAAAGTGGTGTCAGTGATAGGGAGTGTGGCTAAAGTGGTGTCAGTGATAGGGAGTGTGGCTAAAGTGGTGTCAGTGATAGGGAGTGTGGCTAAAGTGGTGTCAGTGATAAAGTGGGGAGTGTGGCTAAAGTGGTGTCAGTGATAGGGAGTGTGGCTAAAGTGGTGTCAGTGATAGGGAGTGTGGCTAAAGTGGTGTCAGTGATAGGGAGTGTGGCTAAAGTGGTGTCAGTGATAGGGAGTGTGGCTAAAGTGGAGTCAGTGATAGGGAGTGTGGCTAAAGTGGTGTCAGTGATAGGGAGTGTTGCTAAAGTGGTGTCAGTGATAGGGAGTGTTGCTAAAGTGGTGTCAGTGATAGGGAGTGTTGCTAAAGTGGCGTCAGTGATAGGGAGTGTGGCTAAAGTGGCGTCAGTGATAGGGAGTGTGGCTAAAGTGGCGTCAGTGATAGGGAGTGTGGCTAAAGTGGCGTCAGTGATAGGGAGTGTGGCTAAAGTGGTGTCAGTGATAGGGAGTGTGGCTAAAGTGGCGTCAGTGATAGGGAGTGCGACACTGAACACAGAGGGAGGGGGTGAGCACAGTGAACACAGATGTCCATCTGCTTCTTTTGAATGAACACAGTGGAGCTCCAGAGAAGGAGAAGAGAGATCGGCAGTGAATGCCACGTCATCTCAGCATCATCTCAGCAATATAGGTGACGTCTAAAGCAGCAGCTGGGTGAGCTGAAGCAGGTGGCAGCGACCCGCTGAGAACTCACACTGTCTCGACCTTGAAAACTACCCAAATACGTCCTGCGCACTTGTCTCTCTCTCCCTCACTCTCTCTCCCTCTCTCTTTCCCTCACTCTGTCCCTCACTCTCTCTCTCCCTCTCTCTCTCCCTCACTCTCTCCCTCTCTCTCTCTCTCCCTCTCTCTGTCCCTCACTCTCTCTCCTCTCTCTCTCTCTCTCCCTCTCTCTCTCCCTCTCTCTTTCCCTCACTCTCTCTCTCCCTCTCTCTCTCCTCTCTCTGTCCCTCACTCCCTCTCTCCCTCTCTCTCTCCCTCTCTCTTTCCCTCACTCTCTCTCTCCCTCTCTCTCTCTCTCTCTCTCTCTCCCTCACTCTCTCTCCTCTCTCTGTCCCTCACTCTCCCTCTCTCTTTCCCTCACTCTCTCTCTCCCTCTCTCTTTCCCTCACTCTCTCTCTCTCTCTCTCTCTCCTCTCTCTGTCCCTCACTCTCTCTCTCCCTCTCTCTCTCTCCTCTCTCTGTCCCTCTCTCTCTATCCATCTTTATCCCTCTTTCTCCATCTCTCTCTCCCTCTCTCTCTCTCTCTCCTCTCTCTGTCCCTCTCTCTCTCTCTCTGTCCCTCTCTCTCTTTATCCATCTTTATCCCTCTTTCTCCATCTTTCTCTCCCTCTCTCCTCTCTCTGTCCCTCTCTCTCTATCCATCTTTATAATAATAATAATAATCTTTATTTGTATAGCACCTTTCATGCATACATGCATCTTAAAGTGCTTTACAAGTCTTCCCTCTCTCTCCCTGATTGTGAGGGCCATTCCAGCTCATACTACTCATGGAATAAGGAAAAGTGAATGATACTATAATAAGAATATATTACAGTTATAATACCATATGACACTGAGCTGCTTAATTACAAAAGAATGAAGCAGATATATGTGTCAGTTTCAGGTAGCCAAGCTTCTCTTCAGAACTCAAAAGCCAACTGAGGCACTACCAAGCACAAGCTCCCGTAAGGTTCATTTGGATGGAAACCAAATGCTTCAATTTACACATCAATATATGACCTTTAAATGTCATTCAAGAGCAACACGAAGCAATTAGAATACGTTGCTGAGGTTGTGTGATGAACATAATCACCTTAGTGATTAGAGCACAGCTTTAATCAGGTAATCAGTGTGATTCTGCATGTTTTGAAAATAACCTTCCGAAAATGAGGATGGCTTGTCTAGGCTTAAAGCACGAAGTATGACAAGCATGACCAATCTCGGCATGCTTTCAGGAGCAGATAGAGGCGGACTAGCTGATCAGACGTGTTCCACCGACAGCCCATGACAGCGTGAACATCACAGTGACAACTCTTCCACTCCATGGCGTTACTCAGCGGAACATCGCAAATGGCTGCACATCGTAGCGCTTACTGGTTATTGGTTATTATTCTTGTCACAGTGTCACAGCCGTTTCAAAGCGACGGGAGTCTCAGGTTTCTCTAAATTCAGCCATTCCAGCATGTGGACCTAATGAGGGAAATGTATAAAGTCCACGTAGTGCCATCAGTTAGTGCTGGACCGACCCGTGAGAGGAACACGCCACAGCAGAAGTAAACCACTCCACCTCCTGTCACGGCTTGGACAGAGCATAATGTAGTTCAGATATCACACATTTATTAAAGTGTTCACGTTCTTGTCATTTATTACAGTCACTCCAGAATATATAATTGACCCTGCATTTTCAGAGAAACTTAAGATGATTCTGACATAACTTATCAACTTATCACCTTATACCGTGATATACACCGTGCCGTTTGTTAGTTTCCATAACTACTCACAGCTGACTAATACACCTTGGTCTGTTGACATGAAGAACATGAAGAATGAAGAACATGAAGAACATGAAGAATGAAGAACATGAAGAACTGATTTGGTTTGAGGCCTTTTGTGCTCATTTCAAGTTTTTGATTTGCTGTATATTGTCATGTCTAGCCCCGCCCCCTGTCAATCATGTCTCGTTTTTTTTTGTTGTTTGTTCAATCACGCCCCGTGTTCCTTCCCTTTCAGCTGTGTCTCGTTGGTAATTAGTTCTGGTATTTATGTCGTTGATGTTCAGTCTTCGTGGGTTATTGTAGGTGTTGGCGAGTGTGCATGCGGTTGTATTACGAGTTGTGAAAGTTACCGTTATCATATGCGAGTACGTTTGTGAATCTTGTGGGTATTGGCAGTCAGTTGTATTTGGAGACCTTTGTTTAAGGTGTGTAAGTCTTTCGGTCATTCTGGTGTGTAGGTTATGTTCTGGTACGTTTATTTTGTTCAGGATTTCTCGTGTCTGTATAAGGCTTTTTGTGGATTTGTTTTCCTAGCTCTAATCTAGCGTTCAGTCAAATGTTAGGTTGCTTGTTGAGTCGGTTTTGTCTTTATTTCTAAGGTTAGTTAAGTTCGTCTTAGTACTTTGTATAGTCTGGTGTCTTGTTTGCCTTATCATTTTTGGTAGTTATCATGCCGCGTCGTTCTCGTGTTGTGCGTGTGTCCACTGTAAGTTTGTGAAACCCCGTATGTTAAACCAGTCCCCTCTGCGTCACATATATACACTGACTGGTCCACCAGTGCAAAAAGTGTTCAAGTAGCCACGTTCAATAGAAGCAATGGAGTTGGAATTAGTTTCTACGGTGGCTCTGAAAGCCCATCGCGATGCAAGGCCACCGTAAATTAAACAAATTCTATTCCTTAAACTGACGGTCCTTGTGTTCTCCTGCAACGTCTACATGTCCTTCCACCAAGAATTAACAGAAATGTGCTTTTGCAGATTAAAGTTGGAAATCATCTTTGATTATCTAGTTGGTAGTCAAAACGGTCAATGGTATTAAAGGCAAAGAGTTTTGCAGCCCAGTTATGAAAGTGGTCAGTATTTTATAAACACTGGTGTCTGAGCTGGTGACGATATAATTGAGTTCAATCACCTGAGCATTGCTCTGTCCTTTAGAGATGTAGTTGCTAACTAGCGAGACTGGCTTCTTCTGTGTTCTCCTGGGAGGCACAGTCCAGCCTGAAACTGAGGGGTATCACAGGGAGAATGCCCCAGGCTTCATCACTGGGCATTACCCCTAAAGATGTGCAGAGCTCATTGTCATGCCACTCACCTCATGGGTGATTAAACATGAACCGTAGCAAAAGGTTAAAACATCCTAAAGAATGAGAGACATGCTCACTTGTAAGTAATCACCTTGTTAACACATTCATTTTTTTTTCTTTTTAAGTTCTGAAGTGACTAAATGTAGCATGTTCATGTTCTCATGCAGTACTAAAGGACTAAGACGTGCAGAATGTATGGAGAACAGAAGAGCGTGAAGCATAGCGTTTTCAGAAGAAGCACGTGGTTGTGAAACCTAGTCAAAGCTCTACACTGGTAGACAGATGAAAAGGCTTTTATCAGAAAGCAACATGAGACTTTACTGGAGTGCTGACTGCTTCAAACCCGTCTGAAGACTCGTTAAAAAGAAAGACCTATCACCTGTTCTCAGTGTGGGAAGGGTTTCTGTCTTACGGAAAACCTTAATCGACATCTAAAAATTTGTAGAGGTGAGAAATCTCACCAGTGTTTTCAATGTGTGGGTTTATAAAAACAAGAAAGATCACCAGAACATTCAGGTGAGAGGCCATTTGTCTGTCATAAGTGGTAAGAAATTCATTTTGGCATCTTCAGAGGCAAAATTCACGCAGGTGAGAAGCCTTTCCTGTACTTTCACTGTGGGAAGAGTTAATGAGAAGATCACTTCAAAGAGCATTTGAAAATACACACTTGAGTATGGGCTCATAAGTGTCCTCAGTGTGGGACGACTTTAACTACTGCTATGATTCCAAAAGAGCACCTACGGCTTCGTATCAGAGAAAAGCCTTATCGGCACACTGTGTGGGAGGAGTTTCAACCACTAAGGATCAGTGAGAACATAAGAGGACACACTGCAGAAAACCCTTATCATTGGCTTCACTGTGGGAAAAAGCTTTAGTCAATCAAATGGCATCAGAAGCCACTGGGAATCGCACAGTGCAAAATCAACACCTGCGCGAAGGCACTCGACATGTCAAGTTTAACTGCAGCCTGGTTGCCCCCATATCTGTTGGGCTGAGAAACGTAACGGTGTGCGTTCTTGAAAGACTTTCTTCTTATAAAGTGCTGCACAATCGATGACTTTAATACCTTTTCCACAGCAGAATAATATACCTATCTGGAAATGCATAACCTGAAGTTGTCATTGTGACTGAAAGTAAAAAGCTGTGTTTGTATGTAGGGTTTTTATATGAATGCTTGCAAAAAAATAACCTTACAGTTAGCAGGAGCTCTAGTGCCTCCATTCCCACTGTAATGAAATATATTTCTTCTGACAGTGTGTCCACTGAACTCATAAGAGACAAAGTCCACATTTTTCTCAACGGTCAAGTGTCTCCTGTCAATACCCTTCAGACGCATCAGCAGGACAGACCGATATTTGGATGTTAGATTTGGAATTATAATAAAATAAACGGCTTTAAAAATATCAGACAAGTAACAGATGCTGAACTAATATGATTCTGGACTATAAAACAGATGATACGTTCAGTGTTTGTTCCAAGTGTTAACTAAGTGTTTTAGTTCATTCTACCAGTGTGTGGATATTTCCATGAATCCCCTGAAGCAAATTCATGAAGAACTTAGAAGTGATTTATGACGTTCAAAACACAGAGGTAGAGAACAGTGATTTATTTCACACAACAGTAATATCTCAAGCTGTCAGTGTTACTGCAGAGAACCGGAAGCAATGAAATAATCGACTCTAGTCTTGAGTCTTGAGATTATATATATTATATATTATTGAGATTATATATATACAGTATCATGAGCATGTGACCCCGCCCCTTTGCTCTGTTTGATGCTTCCTCCTGTTGAGGGATCCACTCCATAGCATTGCAACTGTTTAAATCAATGTTATTGTTTTTAACATCCTACAAACTGTCTTGTGTTATCAGTGTTGTCTCCAAGTGTCATATGTATGTAGGACACATCTTAATCAAATTAAATGTTTTCCACTATGTTGTGTGGTTTTCTCATCACACTTTGTAATTGTTTTGTGTGCAGGACCTGGATCCCGCATCATGCTTGTCAAACTAGCAGTGACTGTGCAACAAGACGTTCTCAGGGCAGCATGGTAGTCTGTTGGACACAAGCTGGTTGGTAAGTCAACACATTTGTAGCTTACACTGATCTTCAGAGTAATTAGTCAGGGCTCATTGCTAGATGGACTAACCTGAGAATGAACAACCTCATGCATTTGGCATGCATCGATCATCAGACATTCAGTAACAAACTAGTAGTTCTGCATAGCAGTACATAGCACACACATATATACATTATGTACGAGTCTGTCTGGTTTGACAAATATAACCATGATCTGATCTAGGTCGTGCACACAAAACAGTACAACATGCAACATGTAATGAGAGACATTTGGAGACAACACTGATAATAACACAAGACACTTTGTAGGATGTTGATTGATTTAAACAGTTCCAATGCCATGAGGCAAATCCCTTAACACGAGGCAGCATCAGAGTGGCACAGGGCCAGTGATGACACGCTCCAGGAAGCACGTGTGCGAGGCTGTCTCTGTTGCAGGCACGGCAGGACGGGGACATACATTCATCTTCCACACTCTGCAGCTCCAACAACACAGTGCCCACACAGAGTCTCCTACCAGAGCGGTGAGCCACACACAGGCCCTTTTCTTCACTAAGGCGAAAGATTCAACCCAAGGCAGATAAAACCAAAAGCAGAAGAACCTCCACGCAGAGAGTAGCGTTAGCCGAAAGATGAAACGTGCGATGGTTCGGCAGGCGGCGCCAGGTGGCCACGTGTGACACCCCAGGTGGCCACGTGTGACACCCCAGGTGGCCACGTGTGACACCGGCCGTGATGAGAATGACTCTGTCGCTGGACACGGCTGCCTTCTGTTCTCCAGACTGCAGTCTCCACAGAAGGAGCCACAATGGAGCACCTGCTGAATATGGTCGAGTGTGCGATGGAGTGCACTTGTCACAGCTAGTTCCCCTGACAACAGCTTGTCCCCAGGCACTCTCTCCCTGCAGTGTGCTGTGCTCCTCTGATGTCCAGCTCTGCTCGTCAGCCTTGAACGTGGGATTCATTTGCTTGTTTTTACAGGAAAAAAGACATAACGCTAATTGTGCAATGATTGGGTTATAAGTTCATGGTTGTTTGTCTCTGGATTCATACGCAGTTAAGCATCGAACTGCAATCGTAGGCCATTTTGCTTTTTATTGAAAATATGGGGGCAATAGAACAACATAAAAAGTCATTAAATGAGTTATTATTAGATAATTAATTAAACTGTGATTGCATTGTGAAAAGGTACAGCTGTGTATCTCATGGAACGGCACGTGCTTCATTGTGTGTGTGTTGTCAGGCACAGATACGTAAGAATAAAGAAAGAGTTGGAAAGGCCCTCTGGCTGTAACCATAACATTTTGTGGTTCCCCTCTGAAGGCAGACAGACAGACAGACAGACGGAGGGAGGGGGGAGCAAGCGAGAGCGAGCGAGAGAGAGAAAGAGAGAGAGAGAGAGAGGGACCATGAATTGACTAGAATCTAGATTAAGAACGTTTGATGATAAGAGTGCTTTCAATCTGGGCTCGGGGCTATCTTTTGAATCTGAAACACAGCACCATTTGAATAGCAAGCTGCAATCCGCGTTTAACGAGAAGCATAATTTTCAATAGTTAAACTGCTGTCATCACAGCTTAGACTATTTTTTTTTTGGTGGTCTGTACTCCACGTCACTCTCAAAACCGCTGGTGCGTAAAATCGCCCTAAATGCCATGCGCGCGTCTCGAATGCAGAGCTAGATGTTCTGTCCCAGGTAGGCTACACAGTCCTCTGATGTCGCCTTTCTGCGGCAACTGTGGAGTTTTGATCTTCGCTGTTCGCAATGAGAAGAACGCGCAAAAGACGACAAGCGGTCGTACATGTTGAATAAAAGCGGAGATCTCGGGTAGGAACCTTATTGAGAGTAAATGGGATTCAACGTCATCCGAACAGAATGTAAAGAATTCTTTGAAGGATGGGAGGGAAATGCTTTTCTGCCGCGTTGCTGTTACTGGGCTATATCTCCGTATCTTCGGTTAATGCCGGTAAGTTTGCATTTTTACCGTGTCAGTAAACGCACCATCAGTATTAGCTTCTCTCATAACACGCCAAGCAGCAGAGCGGAGCGCGATGAAGCGTCATTACCTCAGGTGTAACGCGTGCGTTTTCATACATTTAGTTTTAAACCGCAGTAGGTTATTGCATTAAAGGACCGAAACGGACACATGCTCACTGGCGATGCAGGCTGAATAAACGGTTCAGTACAACCTGTTCATCACAACCACTCAGCAACAGTATAGTCAACCGTCTGTCGCCTACTGTGCGTAGCCTATTTAACCGGAGCGGCAGCAAAAAAATGTACAACTTGGGCCCGAACCTTGCTTGTTTTTTTTTCATTTATCGAATCTTCTGATTGGCATTTTGACTCCAGACAAAACAGGTTTCTCGATGGCAAACAATAACAAAAGCATGAAAGTTCGCTGGCTCAAAGCTGGGTCTCGTGGGGGGAGGACAGTGTTCTTCTGATTTGGTTGTTTAAATGTCTCACGTAAATAGACGTGCAGCCGAAGGCAGCCTACTGCACGCGCGGTCACGAGGAGAGCTTTCCCTTTAAATCACCGGCCAGAAATACATTAGACAGATACTGTTTTGATAGTCAGTTACCTGTGAATTTAACACGTTAAGCGTGAGTGGACTGCTTTGCGTGCAGATTAAGACAAAAATGTTAATTGCAGTCTCTGACTGTGTATGTACAAGATGTTAAGTAAAATGTTAAGTTCCCTTAAAAAACAAACATGCAATGAATCTTTTAGCACCTTTCCTGACAGAGACAGAATCGTCTGTTATGTTTAAAAACAGGTTTGTGTCCAGTGTTTTGCAGCTATTGTTCATGTTTGTGTTATTGTTTTGAACACAGGCATAGCGGACATGTGTAACCTGTAATATTCTTTGCAGACTAACTCAGCAGGTCTCATGCCAACCTCCCACGCTTTATTATCCACACATACTGAAGGAGATTCAGATCCACCCATACACTGAGTTGCATATGTGGGCATTCATGCG
Source organism: Brachyhypopomus occidentalis (assembly GCA_020368025.1). Lineage (NCBI taxonomy): Eukaryota > Metazoa > Chordata > Actinopteri > Gymnotiformes > Hypopomidae > Brachyhypopomus > Brachyhypopomus occidentalis. Next base: position 5,449,121 of record JAGXOD010000072.1, read on the forward strand.
TAATAGTAAAGAGTAACTGAGCATTGTGAACACGCCGGGCACTCAAAGGGGGTTATGGGAGTCAAATCCCAAAACCACGACATCACCCTTGTAAACTGGGGTGATAATTTTGTAAAATGCTCTACCTCAACATCAGAGGATGTAAGCAAAAAGAAAAGGCAGGTAACGAAAACGAGGCAGTGAGGTAGAGCATGTTGTCCTGAAGGAATGCGAATGTGCCAACATTCTTATCTTTTAACTTAAAAATCAGCAAACCGAGAGGAACCGAAAAGGAATGAAAAGTAAATCTAAACATCAAGGTCTGAATTAGTTAATGGACGGTGTGGGGCTGGAGGGCAGATATATTTCACCGTGATTGGCTGAACCCTGCCTGTGAGGCACAGCAGTCCACCACCCTGAACAAGCGCGTTCCGGTCTTCCCTTTCATGTGCACAGGAGAGGCTGATCGAAGCCACGGCCTGTATCAGAGCTCCAGTCAGGCTATGCAGCAGAAAGCAGCGGGGCAGGGCATCCAGCACTGACTGGGGGAATAACCCCTAGAACGAGTCGTTTCACTACACAGGCAGCCACGAAGGCGGCAGGTGCTGGCGACGTGCGGCTAATGTGCTAGGAAGCTGATTAACTGCTCCAGTATCGCTTGGGGACTTTATCTCCTCACGAACCTGAGGTGTTGAGCACTTGCGATGAGGGTGTGTGGTGAGCGTGTCTGATGGGAGATAGAGATGTAAGCGCTCGGCTTCTCACTCTGGCGCAATAGACGACAGCTCCGTCTTACAGTCGTTGGAACACGGCGTGAATATTGTATGAGTGGGATATTGTTCTGAGTAAGAGTTGTATGGTTGTAGTCCCTGTGGACTGAGCCCAGAACAACAACACAAATCTAAATATCACACTGATATTTTTGTGTATGTCAAACAGACATGCCGGTATATTAGGGAGCAAGCCCTCAAAGCTGTGTATTTGCCTTCATTCATTCATTCTGTTTCCCTGAGATTTAGCAGACGTGCCTAATTAGCCCACTAGTCAAATGTGGCTAATGCCGTCACTAGCCTATAGCCAGACAGAGGAACCAGGAGGTGAAGGAGTCATTTAACTCCAGAACGATATCACCATGAGCTGCCCTGTCACACCCGAGAGACAGACAGGGGCAGATCTGTGGGGGCTGCAGTCACACTCTGACCGGACGTTTGCCCACTGCATGTGTGGAAGTGAGACAGGACGTGTGCTGGGCAAATATCGAGAAGCCCGATTACTTACAGCACTTAATGATTTTGTTGTGTTTGTCACTCAACGTGTAGTATGTAGTAACAGGGGAGGCTGTAGGTGTTTTCTCAGTTCTGGGATTAGATCAGAGAAGCAGACACATCACTAAACAAGCAGCGCTACTGTGATTATTACTATTGAAGGGTCTATAATCACTTTTCACTTTTCAAATATATTCAAAGCCAGTTCTGGTTCTCCATCTGGATCTTATTCAGTGTAATAATTCTTGTAATAATAAATGATGTCAGAACTGCCTCGAGAAAACTTTGAAAGTAAAGCCATCTTTGTGAAGCTAATTCAATTTCACCGCTAGCCTGGTTTGAGGATAATGATCTTGCTTATTGCATTTGAGTGATTGGTGGACAAAATTTGTTTCCTCAGTAACTGAACTGACATGATTTATTACCAGACTTCATGCAGATCTGCGCACATGCACGTTCATTTGAGTTGATTTTATAACCATCGCATCCTGGAAATCAAGTTTATGTGTGACATGTCAATCAGATATGCAGAGCGTTTACATCATGACACATCCACATAATGGCTACCTGATGGAGTCATTACCACACTAGGGGATGCAGTGCAGGGTTTTCCCCCCAAATGAAAAAATGGCAAAATCTAATACGCGAGAGACCTCATATTTGCAAAAAACACAGCATTATGGAAAATCAACAACACGAGTAAAGTCGTACATGTGAGCATTCAGTGCTGTGGCTGTAGCTCCAGTTACAGATCCACACCCCCGGATCTACCCACCACACACACCCTGCTCTTTACTCATTCATCTGAGACACTTGTTCACAAACTGTCCCAAAAGAGGAATCCACGAACGATAGAAAACCCCACAGCTCAGAATAGCTGCGTTACCCTCCATCAACGTTCTTACACTGAATCTGTGACTTTCGCAAAATGGAACCGGGTATGTCCGGACATATTAACAACACAGTTGTATGTTACGCTTTGGTTTCTGGATTGAAAGGTGCTACAGTAAATATTCCCTTCAGCCTGCCTAAGGCCGAGACTGATATGGGGAGCCTGCGTATTTATGAGGCCTGCCAGGGCCGTGGAGGTGGCGCACGCCGGCCGGGGTCCTCGGCTCTCGGCCGTGACGGAGTAAATCACTGCAGCATGCGCAGGTGGCCAGGAAGAGGAATCCGCCGCTCATCTGCACCCAGCCACACTCGCCTGCCACCGCGGGGAAGGAGAGAGAGCAGCGCCCGATACTGGAGCTGCCATTAAAAACGCTCGCGGAGAATTTTTGGCCCTGTGTTTGACCCCCGATGAGAAAGTAAACAAAGCCTGTATGTATTTCCGGCCTAGCGAAGAGGCTGGTGAAAACTATAGAATCACAGACTTAAAAGCCAAAAGCAAGAAATTACACTACAATGGAGTGAAGCTGTTCTGCGTTACATCATATTTTTTTTAGCAGGATGCTTTAAAGGTGATTTAAAAGTGGTAGGAATTGCAGCCTGAGCCTTTCATTGCACATTAAGGAGAGTCTCACGTGTAATTGATTTCTTACCAACACGATCGATTTCTTAGCACTACGGTCCTAAGGTTACTGTTGCTGTAAGGATAACATAATGTTTAAAGGTGTGATTTAGACTTTCATACAGTACATCACTGCAGTTAACTGCATACATTCATAAGCAGCAGTGAGCAGATGGAATATGAGGGTCAGATGGTTGGCTATGAGTCCATCAGTGAGCTCAAAACACAGTAAAGTCTCTGGCCGTCCCGCTCAGACTAGACGTTGCCTAGCCATAATCAGACGTTGCCTAGCCATAATCAGACATTGCCTGGAGATAATCAGATGTTGCCTAGCCATAATTAGGCATTGCCTGGAGATAATCAGATGTTGCCTAGCCATAATTAGGCATTGCCTGGAGATAATCAGATGTTGCCTAGTCATAATTAGGCATTGCCTAGAGATAATTAGACAATGCCTAGCCATAATCAGACGTTGCCTAGCCATAATCAAACGTTGCCCAACCATTATCAGTGGGGAATTCACCTCTCTCAAGCAAGTCCAGCAAGACCAGCTATTACTAGGCCTTAGGATCTGATTAGACTAATTAAACACAGTGGGATATCATCCTACCCTTGACAAAGCAACAAAGATCATCATTAGATGTGACACCACACCACCATATATGTCATAATTAATTTCTGCACTTGGTTTTAGTGTCATGTTACAGCTGTGGTGTTCAAAACCACTTATCTGGACTCTGACCTCCAGCCAGTGATATCATTTGCATAAAATGAGTTTACCAATCACCCTTTCTATTTGTGGGTGGGGCTACATGGTTTCTGGTTTCTTCTAGTGCAGCGTTTCCCATTCTGGTCCTCAGAGAGCAGGGTTTATTTAACACAGACATGTTTAGTATGCATGATCACAGATATCATGAATAAATGGGCAGCGTTTGTGATGATTAAGACAGCTCCACCTCCCTCAATTTTGAGTTGTTGTTTTTTTTTGCAATGTGTCCTATACAAATCGCTCGTGCACTATGGATCAACTAAGTTTTGATGATGTGTGTTATTACTGGCTATAATGGACGACATATATGGAACACATGCAAACAGGGACCAAAGGAGCTTGTAAACCCAGTTCCAGCATGACATAAACATACGTATGTGTACGGTCATCATTAGACAATGAAAACATGTTACCATGCCCCAAATCTAGAACTTTATGTAGGAATCTCCCAGAGACATCTAGAGCTCAGAAAATCTAGAACTCCTCTAAGCTGATAAGCTGTTAGGAACTGTTTTGCAATGACTCTCCCTTTGTAAATTGTGCCATCTATCAAAATTAATTTCACATTTAAGAATTGGGAATTTGTGATATTTTAACAGATGCAAAGAAGCCGTTACCCTACCCTGCTGTCTGGGAACATTAGCAAAGGCTACGTGTTAACAGTGATAACATAGGTGTTAACAGTGGTACCATAGGTGTTAACAGTGGTACCATAGGTGTTAACAGTGGTATCATAGGTGTTAACAGTGATAACATAGGTGTTAACAGTGGTAACATAGGTGTTAACAGTGGTATCATAGGTGTTAACAGTGGCAATATAGGTGTTAACAGTGGTATCATAGGTGTTAACAGTGGCAATATAGGTGTTAACAGTGGTATCATAGGTGTTAACAGTGGTACCATAGGTGTTAACAGGTACCATAGGTGTTAACAGTGGTAATATAGGTGTTAACAGGTACCATAGGTGTTAACAGTGGTAATATAGGTGTTAACAGGTACCATAGGTGTTAACAGGTACCATAGGTGTTAACAGTGGTACCATAGGTGTTAACAGGTACCATAGGTGTTAACAGTGGTATCATAGGTGTTAACAGGTACCATAGGTGTTAACAGTGGTAATATAGGTGTTAACAGGTACCATAGGTGTTAACAGGTACCATAGGTGTTAACAGTGGTAATATAGGTGTTAACAGGTACCATAGGTGTTAACCATAGGTGTTAACAGTGGTTCCATAGGTACCATAGGTGTTAACAGTGGTATCATAGGTGTTAACAGTGGCAATATAGGTGTTAACAGGTACCATAGGTGTTAACAGTGGTACCATAGGTGTTAACAGTGGTATCATAGGTGTTAACAGTGGTATCATAGGTGTTAACAGTGGTACCATAGGTGTAAACAGTGGTAATATAGGTGTTAACAGGTACCATAGGTGTTAACAGTGGTACCATAGGTGTTAACAGTGGTAACATAGGTGTTAACAGTGGTATCATAGGTGTTAACAGTGGTACCATAGGTGTTAACAGGTACCATAGGTGTTAACAGTGGTACCATAGGTGTTAACAGTGGTAACATAGGTGTTAACAAGTACCATAGGTGTTAACAGCGGTATCATAGGTGTTAACAGGTAACATAGGTGTTAACAGTGGTATCATAGGTGTTAACAGTGGTAACATAGGTGTTAACAGTGGTAACATAGGTGTTAACAGTGGCAATATAGGTGTTAGCAGTGGTAACATAGGTGTTAACAGTGGTAACATAGGTGTTAACAGTGGTATCATAGGTGTTAACAGTGGTATCATAGGTGTTAACAGTGGTAACATAGGTGTTAACAGTGGTACCATAGGTGTTAACAGTGGTAACATAGGTGTTAACAGTGGTATCATAGGTGTTAACAGTGGTATCATAGGTGTTAACAGTGGTATCATAGGTGTTAACAGGTATCATAGGTGTTAACAGTGGTATCATAGGTGTTAACAGGTACCATAGGTGTTAACAGGTACCATAGGTGTTAACAGTGGTAATATAGGTGTTAACAGTGGTAACATAGGTGTTAACAGTGGTATCATAGGTGTTAACAGGTACCATAGGTGTTAACAGCGGTATCATAGGTGTTAACAGGTACCATAGGTGTTAACAGGTAACATAGGTGTTAACAGTGGTATCATAGGTGTTAACAGTGGTATCATAGGTGTTAACAGGTACCATAGGTGTTAACAGGTACCATAGGTGTTAACAGTGGTAACATAGGTGTTAACAGGTACCATAGGTGTTAACAGGTACCATAGGTGTTAACAGTGGTAACATAGGTGTTAACAGGTACCATAGGTGTTAACAGGTACCATAGGTGTTAACAGTGGTAATATAGGTGTTAACAGTGGTACCATAGGTGTTAACAGGTACCATAGGTGTTAACAGGTACCATAGGTGTTAACAGTGGTAACATAGGTGTTAACAGTGGTATCATAGGTGTTAACAGTGGTAATATAGGTGTTAACAGTGGTAACATGTAATGCAGCCTCACTGCATTACTAGGCAGATGGATGACAAAGCAGTCGTAGCATCTGAGGCTTCTCTGCATGGTGCGCATTTAATTCACGAGGACCAAATGGAAAGACTGTATGCTGGGGGCAGCAAACATCACTGTTTCTTTTGTTTGTTAGCTGTGTGTGTGTGTGTGTGTGTGTGTGTGTGTGTGTGTGTGTGTGTGTGTGTGTGTGTGTGTGTGTGTGTGTGTGTGTGTGTGTGTGTGTGTGTGTGTGTGTGTGTGTGTGTGTGTGTGTGTGTGTGTGTGTGTGTGTGTGTGTGTGTGTGTGTGTGTGTGTGTGTGTGTGTGTGTGTGAGTGTGTGTGTGTGTGTGTGTGTGTGTGTGTGTGTGTGTGTGTGTGTGTGTGTGTGTGTGTGTGTGTGTGTGTGTGTGTGTGTGTGTGTGTGTGTGTGTGTGTGTGTGTGTGTGTGTGTGTGTGTGTGTGTGTGTGTGTGTGTGTGTGTGTGTGTGTGTGTGTGTGTGTGTGTGTGTGTGTGTGTGTGTGTGTGTGTGTGTGTGTGTGTGTGTGTGTGTGTGTGTGTGTGTGTGTGTGTGTGTGTGTGTGTGTGTGTGTGTGTGTGTGTGTGTGTGTGTGTGTGTGTGTGTGTGTGTGTGTGTGTGAGTGTGTGAGTGTGTGTGAGTGTGTGTGTGTGTGTGTGTGTGTGTGTGTGTGTGTGTGTGTGTGTGTGTGTGTGTGTGTGTGTGTGTGTGTGTGTGTGTGTGTGTGTGTGTGTGTGTGTGTGTGTGTGTGTGTGTGTGTGTGTGTGTGTGTGTGTGTGTGTGTGTGTGTGTGTGTGTGTGTGTGTACAGGAGGAGGTCAGAGGTCTGTAGAAATCTGTAAAAATCATCCATCATCAGCAGCATATGCTGGTCATATATACTGTGTATATATATATATATATATATATATATATATATATATATATATAATGTTATGTATGATTATGGCTCTTTCATAAATGCTCTATCTCAGTGACTTATAACTCTATTTGACTCATATATGAACATGTTTTCAGCCTAAAATACCATGAATTAATAAACAATACCATAATACTAATTTGTATGTATATGTGGTTCTTTACCACATATGTATTTTAAGTATAGGCGATGGTACATGTGATTTGCATTTGAGACCTAACCCTACAGGTTCAAGCAATCCTGAAAATAATGGCCTGCCTCGTAATGAAGCTCACCGGTTCGTAGTCTTTGGAGGAACCTGTAAACAACTGTGAACACCTGTAAGGAACATGTGTACTTGGGGAGGGTTGTAGCTGGGCGATCAGAACTTTCAAGATCCCCTGTGCACATGACACTTGTTCACAGTCATGTACTAAGTGCCCAGCTTACCTGACAGGGCGGAGCCTGAACTAGCAGCACCTTTTCTAGCGTTGACACTGCAGTGGGAACTGAGCATAATTGGCTAACATAGCTAGCAAGTTAGCGTATTACATTCGTTGCCTGTCAGGTCACATTATTAGCCAAATTTAACAGAAACACTTCTGACATTTTATGAACACAAACATGACTAATTAAAATAGCAGAGAATATGTTAGCTACGAGACAGACACCCAGCTTACATTAGTCAATGTTTTGCCCATTCAGAGCTGTGTGAACAGCAGTTCTACTAAAGAGAATTATGGTATTTGCCTTTGCCAAGGGCATATGCAGTAGTGCCGTTACTCTGGCCAGAATGCCTTCACAGGCTGCTTTCATAGGGTGGCTTCTAAATGCAACATTTCTAACATCCTGAGCATGCAGAAATGTTGCCCGTAAATGCTGTTAGTTAAGCAGCTGCCTCCAGAATAGAACGGCGAATATGTAGGTCTGCTACCTGCTGAGCTGTTTCACTACACTGCGTGTGACATTGTTAAAACACTGCTGTGCAATGGTAAATGGTTCGTCTCCTATATACATGATATAACAGCATGTTGTGCAGTGAACAAGACAGTGAACAGGGATGACATTTTTGTGTTGCTCGTGGGGAAATTTGCATAATATCAGTCTTAATTCAGTCTTAATTCAGTCTTAATTCAGTAGCGCATATTACTGCATTGGGACTAAGTCCTTTTTAGACTGTGCAGAATGTTTTGTCTCGTGCCTCTGAAGATGTCCTTCGCTCCTTTGTCCAGAGGTATATTTCAGGGCACTGTCCTGCTATAGGACACGCTGGGTTCTGAGTTTGGACATGAACCATTCGCTTCTATTGGAGCAACTGTACATGGTCCTTCTAGCTGGGATAAACTCCATATGATTTGGTGTTTCACCATACACGGTTTCGCCATACACTGAAACCGTCATGAAAGCCATCTGCATGCTGCTTTTGCGCCATTCTGTATATGTCCCGTCTTCTCAGATGCCACGGTTAGTCGATCACGTACACACCTAACGGACAGACAGGTTCTCCGCATGTGTGCTGCTTCACGTATGGCCAGTCAATCGGACATATTGAGGTTTTCCTTCTATACGATCTTTTGTTTTGGCACCTTATCAAGTCCTAACAGTGCAGAGCTGATCGTGATACACTGACGGTTAGGCTCTTTATTTTTGTGATGTTTGTTTTATCTGTGAACAGCATGCGACAAAATAACATAAATCACATCTCATGCTCGCACTCCATCACCTGCATACTGGCTGCATATGACATCAGAGCCTTGTTAGTGTAATAAAATAGAAATGAAAAACAATAGAAATTATAGGGAGAATAATGCTCAATGTGAAGTGGCGTTTGTGTGGAGATCAGTGTTATACTGGATTTCCACATGTGGATTGCACGTCTGCCTTAAATGTATTACATTTGAAACGATTATCTGGTCATGCAGGTTTCCAGTAAGTAATTTGAATAAATCAAATGTAGCGATGTACACATGCCCCTGCCCCCCCCCACCCCCTCCGACCTCTTTTTCTGAAAATCAAAATATGCTGCACTTCAGAAATCATATCATCAGCAAATCTCATCTGGCAGCCACATGCATGCTGGGGCTTCGGTGTCCATCACAGATGAGTCAGCGGTGCTTTTGCATGTTTGCGTTTTCCCTCTCGTGCCTCCCTCTCCCCGCCATCGCCACCAAGGCCGCCCCTCACCGCTACCGCATCAACCCTCGTGCAGACGCACCTTCCGTGTGCTCTCGTCACCCGGCGACGCTGTTACACGCAGCGGGCCAAGACCCCGTCCAGCTGTCCACTGGCCAGTACTTCCTGTATGGTTCACAGGGCTGTACTTCCTGTATGGTTCACAGGACTGTACTTCCTGTATGGTCCACTGGCCAGTACTTCCTGTATGGTTCACAGGGCTGTACTTCCTGTATGGTCCACAGGGCTGTACTTCCTGTATGGTTCACAGGGCTGTACTTCCTGTATGGTTCACAGAGCTGTACTTCCTGTATGGTTCACAGGGCTGTACTTCCTATATGGTTCACAGAGCTGTACTTCCTGTATGGTTCACAGGGCTGTACTTCCTGTATGGTTCACAGGGCTGTACTTCCTGTATGGTCCACAGGGCTGTACTTCCTATATGGTTCCCCCATCTAAATGAAAGTACCAGCGCACTACAGCTGACATTCTGTGTCTGTGACAGCCCTATTACACCCTGCATTATTGTTTCATTTAAAATCCAATTTCACTATATTTTATGCAGAATAAAAACTGTGGCACATATTCATAAAAATCATTTCTTAACTCGAAATCACTGGTACTTGTTTCCTTTCTCTTTTATGTAAAACAATCTGTCGTTCCCCTGGGAAAGGAGGGTGCTTTATGTCATTTTAACAGGACCGTAACATTTTCCCCAACGTGGGTGTGGGAGCAGAAGTGACCAGTGTGTGGGTCTCTCTTGTGTGTCCTGTCTCATGCAGAAGAAAGACGTCCACATGATGCGCTTCATTCAGGAGGTGAACACCACCACTCGCTCCTGTGCATTGTGGGATTTGGAGGCAGACACAGAGTACATTGTCCATGTGCAGTCCATCAGCTTGACTGGGACCAGTCCTCCCAGTGACCCTGTCCTTTTCCGCACCCCAAAGGAGTCTGAGAAGCTGGCCTCCAAAAGTCCCGGTAAGCCACGGATATGAATATTGCAAAACCTAGACCAAATATAACCCTTTAAATGCAAAACCCCAGGGAACCTGTTTATTTGCAAACACGCAATATTGACCATAATACATTAAAGCAAAGCTTATGGTCAGCTCATGAAAAACTCGCGCTCAGAGATGTTTTGCAGCCATATCATTCCCATTAATTTGCATTTGCATGAGGGAATAAACACAGCAGGGTGAACGTGTGACACAACATTCTAAAAATACACCGTAATTCAAGGTGAAATTGCTTGCATTCGCACATTTCACCTTATAATTCTTTTATTGTGGGACGTTGTACCTTTTCTAGCACAGCCTACATGTCCAGTGTTATAACCCATTTACTGACCCACTTATTTAGACAAACTTCGGTGGAGCAGCCATGTACTGGCAGCTGTGCTGGAGAACTGGGAGAGCTGGGAGAACTGGGAGAGCTGGGAGAACTGGGAGAGCTGGGAGAGCTGGGAGAGTTGGGAGAGTTGGGAGAGTTGGGAGAGCTGGGAGAGCTGGGAGAACTGGGAGAGCTGGGAGAACTGGGAGAACTGGGAGAGCTGGGAGAACTGGGAGAACTGGGAGAGCTGGGAGAGCTGGGAGAACTGGGAGAGCTGGGAGAGCTGGGAGAACTGGGAGAAATGGGAGAACTGGGAGAACTGGGAGAACTGGGAGAGCTGGGAGAAATGGGAGAACTGGGAGAACTGGGAGAGCTGGGAGAACTGGGAGAACTGGGAGAACTGGGAGAGCTGGGAGAAATGGGAGAACTGGGAGAACTGGGAGAGCTGGGAGAACTGGGAGAACTGGGAGAACTGGGAGAACTGGGAGAGCTGGGAGAGCTGGGAGGCTGGTGCTGGCGTGGGCTCCACACTATGTGGGCCACTGCCTCTGATGTGCGGCTGGCAGCCTCGGGGCCTCAGCCTCGCGCTGGGGCTGCAGGTCTGGCTCATGTCTCCAGGTGTGCGTGGCGCTGGGACACGTCCAGCTGCTGACTCTGCTCCCAGATCCACCTGCCCAGGATGATCCAGTGCTTTTGTTTTTGTTTTTGGGGTTTTTTTTTTTTTTTTCAAGGACCCACAATCTCAGACAAACAGGTTGAGCCTCTAGGAGACCATCTCAAGGGCAGGAAACAGGGGAAATAGAAAATGTTGTAGAAAACGTGATAAGTGACTGGTTGCTCCTTTTTAAACTGACTACAGTACTGGCTGTGTACATCACCCGTACCCTGTGTGGATATATATATATATATATATATGTGTGTGGTGACACACTGGCATAGATGTGTACTACAGCACCAAGGCCTTAAGCAGACATCTGTACAGAAGTGTTCACGGATCAGCCAGAGAACTGCTACAGAACCACTACAGAACCACTACAGAACCGCTACAGATGCACTACAGAACCGCTACAGATCCACTACAGAACCACTACAGAACCGCTACAGATGCACTACAGAATCGCTACAGAACCACTACAGAACCACTACAGAATCGCTACAGAGATACAGAACCACTACAGAACCGCTACAGATGCACTACAGAACCGCTACAGATCCACCACAGAACCAGTACAGATTCACTACAGATCCACTACAGAACCGCTACAGATGCACTACAGAACCGCTACAGAACCACTACAGATCCAGTACAGATCCGCTACAGATCCGCTACAGAACCACTACAGAACCACTACAGAACCACTACAGATCCAGTACAGATCCACTACAGAACCACTACAGAACCGCTACAGATCCACTACAGATCCACTACAGCTGCTCTGAGGCTGTTTTTTTTCCTCAGCTGATGCCACATGTCAGCCGTGTCAGGCAGATAACAGGAGCATTTACTAAAAACACTCTTTCATAATCAGCCATTAGCACTCAAGTTACTCTCCAATTAATCATGCAGGCAACATTCCGCTTCACTTCATTTCGCATGACTCCAGGGTGACTAATGAACGCGGACAGTTAATCCTTCTCTCCATACACCTCCCGTCCTGCCCCTCTTCAGGGTGGCTACGTGTTGTTTTTCTTACTGAACCCGTGACATGTATCGACTTTGATAGGGAGCTGAAAAATGCCCAGACTTTCACTGCTCAGAAGCACGAAATAACATTTCAGTTTTACCTGAAGGGTATCGACGTTTCCGTCCGAGCGGCGAGGAGCAGAAAGAGACAAGTGGAACCTCTTCCATTCGTCACAGAGCTCCGCCGCTCCATCATTACAGCAGGCTCGTGCGGAGCCTCCGTCCTCAGAGGCTTGTCTTGGGCTAATCAGCGAACGCAAGCAGGAAACTCACAAATTAGCTTAATTACCCCTTTAAATGTGTAGCCAAGAGGTGGTGTCAGCTCTTCTGCTGGTGGCGTGAAGCAGCACTTGCGTTGACCAGGGGGTCCGGAGGTCTGGGGTGGAGGCTCTGACACTCCCGATGGAGGACGGGGGTCTCCACCGCCTCCATCACCAAACACCACCACATAATGGCCATGCATCACTTCAGTCTGGGCTGAGAGACGTTCTGCTTTAATATAACTGGGTTTAGCGTTCATTGAGGGTTCCCGATTTGAGATGTTTGAATATCGATAAACTACCAATGTTTTTTGGGGGTTGTTTTCCCTCTGCGTCGTCAGACGAGGTGACCATGAAGGAGGTTGGGCAGGCAGCACAGCTGAGGGCAGGAGAACTCATCATCATAGTGGTGGTCCTGATCATGTGGGCAGGTACGTCACCTGGGCTTATTCTTCTAAAACATCCACTGGAGGTGCCATTTTTATTACCCCTCTATCGTTATCTGGGTTTAGTACACAGTCAAATTAGATTTCACACGAGACGATGAGTATCACAGCCCCTCTGTTTAATCGGGGTGAGAGCAATATCAGAACGGGATCGTGCATCGCTCAGGGAGGTGAGACTGATGGCGCCACTACATTAAAATCAAGTGAAAGGTGCATATGGGTTATTTGAATGACTTCCTGCAGGATGACGAACTGGTGTACAGACACTGAATCTAATGGGAAAGAACTGTGTGTGTGTGTGTGTGTGTGTGTCTGTCTGTCTGTGTGTGTGTGTGTGCATTGGGAGCTTCTTTACGTCTAATTGAACCTCGGGGACTTTCTAAACATGTCATAGAGTCTATCAGCTTGTGAGAAGATTAGAGAATAAATCATCAAAATGACAGTTGTGGCACAACTCAGAAAAACGAAACACCTCATCACATTTCTTGAGTTCATTTGTAAATGTAGTTTGTAATGTTTTTTGGTCACAAACACAAAAGAGTGATCCATCATCAGATGTTCTATTATCTTCCCCTTCCCGACATCCTTCATCTATCACTTTCCATTGCTCCTATACTGTCCCCCTCTCCCTATCTCTGCCGTAGGAGTGATAGCTCTCTTCTGCCGTCAGTATGACATCATTAAAGACAATGAGCCCAACAACAACAAGGACAAAGCCAAGAACTCGTCGGAGTGCAGTACCCCAGAACACCCCACAGGGGGCCTCCTGCGCAGCAAGGTCTAATCACACAGGCAATAATGGGCTTTAGCCTCAGGACATGTAAGTCATGCCGTCTTTTTTTTTGCTTGTGTACTTTATTTTTCTGAAATCCAGTTCTGATCAATTCTGGCTACATTCCAGCCCAGTGCAGTTCAGTTCGGATTCAGTATTGTTCGTGATTCCTCCTGCAGAGCTCTGAGACATACTAGAAAGCCATTACATGACATTGTTGTGAAGCAGACTGCCCATCCTCATTTAAAAGACTTCGATATTCCATCCTACCAACAAACGTGGACCCGTGGTGCCTGTCTGCGAGGGACACACACACAGCGTCCCACTTGAGCACAACTGAGTAAAGTGGTCGTGTGGAGTGGAGCGTGTGTGCACAACTGCAGCGCTGGGTTATACCCGCCCACCCCCACCCCCCGCGGCTTCCGCTCCGAACTCAAAGACGTTTCGGAGCCGTCGCCTCAAGACGAGGTCCCGGCCTGCCGAAACCTCCAAAAGCATCAGAAGCCGTAGAGCCTGAGGTGCACTCCAGAGCCTCCGGCAGGGCCCCTCACAGATAAGGACGAATGTGTCATCTCCTTTGAGGCAGATGCTAAATAAACCACAACTATGACTGTACTAAGACGTGAGGAATGATCCCCCCCCCCCCCTCAAGCTTTCTGCCATAATCCGAGCTAAAAGAGGAACATTAGGCCATGGTTACTGAGGAAGGTGGGGGATATCTGGGAAATGTCCATTCTCACTCCAAGCCCCCTTTGTGTAGAACATTTCGTTCTTATATTTGTTCCATCCTGCCTTGTTTTCCATTCGCTGCGTTCACATTACTGTCATATCCCGCCATCTTTAGAGGAGTCACGGCGGCACATTTGATCATGTTTATTGGTGCAGGGGGGTTTCACTCCGTAAGCACTTTCCTGCTCTCAGGGCATCCAAGAAAACACACAGAACACCAGTAACACGATAAACCGGCTCTGAACTTCACCTGCGATGTTTCAGCTGAATCACACCCTGTAGATCAGTGTCTCACACCCAACTGCAATACATTTAAGGAATATTCATATATTAATACGGTGTTACAAATGTCTAAATTGTGGCTAAATCGATGGCTCATTGCACGTGATAGGCTCATGCATCACACACTGCACAGTATAATGTACAGCATAATGTACAGTACAAGTTTTGATTCTCATGGTTTAGTGCGGTCAGTGGCATAACGTGTCACTGCTAATATGCTTCTGCTGTGATGGTGTGGCTACACCATCCAGGTGCCTTTGCCCAAGGCATTCCTGTTACATCTAGCTTCTCCTTTAAAGCCTTCACTCTTCAATTCCCTCGCCGCTCATTTAGAAGTTCTCATGTACCGTGTTGTTTTTGCTTTTGACAGTTTAAGTGAACTCATGAGGTATGGGAGTAGTCTGGAGCTGCCACTACTCTATGCACAGATGGGCTTGTCAGTTACGGCACAGTCTCTGATGAGGCCACTGTCCTTACCAGCAAGACTCCAGGGAGAAACGGGCAGGTCGTCAGTCGCCAGGCAGCAATAACGAGACGTTTCACACAGCTCCAGCAGCTGCCAATCAGGCTCGTTAAAGACGTTAAACACATACGTATACATATACATATACATATACATATATACATATACATATACATATACATACATATACATATACATATACATATACATATATATATATATACATATACATACATATACATATACATATACATACATATACATACATATACATATACATACATATACATATACATACACATACATATACATATACATATACATACATATACATATACATATACATATACATATATATATACATATACATACATATACATATACATATACATACATATACATATACATATACATATACACATACATATATACATACATATACATACATATACATATACATATACATATACATATACATATACATATACATATACATATACATATACATACATATACATATACATACATATACATACACATATACATACATATACATATACATATACATATACATATACATACATATACATATACATATACATATACATACATATACATATACATATACATATACATACATATACATATATATACATATACATATACATACATATACATATACATATACATACATATACATATACATACATATACATATACGTATTGTATGTTCAGAACATTTGCAACCGCAACCAATACTGCATTATTAGAGCCAGAAGATTTATATATGCATTTAGCCTCAGTATTAATGATTCTATTCAGATCGCAGTCCAAGAATTGTTCATTAAAAGCATTTTGACAATTTTGAACACTCCAAACACAAAGGGCAGTAAATAATTATGTTTACTGATGATCCCAACGATCATATTTTTTGTTTGTTTTTCATGGGAGGAAGCCTGAACCCCCCAAGTCCAGACCGATGGAGGAACCTAACCGATGGAGGAACCCTAGCGCAGTTAAACACCCCCCTGTCCAGACCGATGGAGGAACCCTAGCGCAGTTAAACACCCCCCTGTCCAGACCGATGGAGGAACCCTAGCGCAGTTAAACACCCCCCTGTCCAGACCGATGGAGGAACCCTAGCGCAGTTAAGTTAAACACCCCCTGTCCAGACCGATGGAACCCTAGCGCAGTTAAACACCCCCCTGTCCAGACCGATGGAGGAACCCTAGCGCAGTTAAACACCCCCCTGTCCAGACCGATGGAGGAACCCTAGCGCAGTTAAACACCCCCTGTGGAGGAACCCTAGCGCAGTTAAACACCCCCCTGTCCAGACCGATGGAGGAACCCTAGCGCAGTTAAACACCC
Organism: Brachyhypopomus occidentalis; assembly: GCA_020368025.1. Lineage (NCBI taxonomy): Eukaryota > Metazoa > Chordata > Actinopteri > Gymnotiformes > Hypopomidae > Brachyhypopomus > Brachyhypopomus occidentalis. Next base: position 5,465,574 of record JAGXOD010000072.1, read on the forward strand.
CCCTGTCCAGACCGATGGAGGAACCCTAGCGCAGTTAAACACCCCCTGTCCAGACCGATGGAGGAACCCTAGCGCAGTTAAACACCCCCTGTCCAGACCGATGGAGGAACCCTAGCGCAGTTAAACACCCCCCTGTCCAGACCGATGGAGGAACCCTAGCGCAGTTAAACACCCCCCTGTCCAGACTGATGGCTGTTAGCTCCTCATCTCCATCACCATGGTGACAGCCTAACAGACTGGGTTCTCACTCTGTGGCCATCCCCAAGTTGTCTGCGCCTCCATGTTTCACGCTACTCTGCTGCCAGAGCAGAGACCCCATCCTTCTACTTTAATGACTCATAATTAACCTTGGTCACGGGGGAGAGAGGAGGAGGGCTGCTGGGTGAAAAATAGCTGGTATCAATATTGTGTCTGGGCAGCTTACATCAGAGAACTAAAGGGGGGGCGGGGGGATCATGCTCCGTTCTTCACACTAGCTCCTGCACCAAGCAGATCAGATGACGCAGCACACCTAGAGGTCACTGTGGAGGTCAGTGGAGGTCACTGTGGAGGTCACTGGAGGTCACTGTGGAGGTCACTGGAGGTCACTGTGGAGTGTAGCTCGGGCTACAGCAGAGCCCCATGGCAACGTCACTCTGACCACAGTCGTGGTCAGGTTGTCACACCCACTCCTGAACCACACCCACTCCTGAACCACACCCAGAGGGCAGGGCAGACCACTGAACCCGCCCACCATCTCTGCATGCCAGGCACTTGTGTTTAAATTTCAAACCTGGTCTCCAGAACGGCTTTGCGAAAACAGCCACATATCATTCTACACTTCTACAGTAGGTCTGGAACTTATCCAGCTCCTTTGAAAGCTTCCCACAGCGGAAATATCAAAATCAAAAGAGCAACCATGCCTAGTGCTTAGTAAACGGAATGGATACATCTGCCTTCAATGCCCAGCCATTCCTACGCAGCAGTTTCAAAGCTCCTGCAGATGTAAGGGGAGGAACGTGAGGAAGAGCTCCTCACGCAGGGGAGGAACGTGAGAGGAAGAGCTCCTCATGCAGGGGAGGAACGTGAGGAGGAGCTCCTCACGTAGGGGAGGAACGTGAGGAGGAGCTCCTCACGCAGGGGAGGAACGTGAGGAAGAGCTCCTCACTGGCCCGTTGTTTAATCATTATCCAGTATGACTGCTTTATTTATGCGACAGTAATTGAGTTTTTTTTTTAGTTACATTTTTAAATTTGTAAATAAATGTAGTTAAACAGGTATTTTTGTTACTGTCCACGAGTACAAGCCACAAAGAAGAAACAAACAAACCTAAACTACGTTGCCATGAACAGAATTAAAATATCATGATGTCTAACAACTTTATATTACAGAGAACTGAATCCATCACAATACAAATGAAATGCTTTGTATACGCCATAGATACATCTACAATTAGATGTCCTGTAATTTAGAGAGATTTATGAACCTGTCATGCACATCAAGAAGTAAATCAACATGGGGTAATTTACTGTATAATGGGAGCTGTAATAAGGGAAAACAACAATGCATTTATTTATCATTTTGGAGGCAAAATGAAAAGCGGCAAAGCGTGGTTATGTTAAATAGAAAAAGAAAACATCTCTTGATAACCAAATGCACATTAAACGTATAATCAGTCCTACTAAGCTACTTGTCCATTCAAACTCACAGCTAATATCCAATCCCATCAACATCTATGAGCCAACTAGCAGACTAGTTATATGTAGAGGCCTGTATTCATTGAGACTTATACATTAATCTAATGGACTTGTATTTGTGAAGATGGTTTGATGACTAGTGTAAAGTGCACATCTGGCGTTGAGTTCTTGCTTTCATTTTCTGCTCTGTGGCATTAGTCAACCTACATATAGATATACACTAATAGAAGTTTAACATGACAATGTTAAAACCACAATCAGAGATGCACAACAATGATCTGACAACAAAAGGATTAGCCAAACCACCAAGACACACGTAGCGAGAGATGTGGATACAAGGACATTCTTGATGCTTTCAATTTTTAATCACTGACAAACCACAGTGCCAAAAGCCTTTCTGCTTTTGATTTTCAAGTTTTCAAATAAGTAAGACACAGTCTACTGTCATACCAAATGGCTTTCACTAATCCCTGATTATGGCTTTAAGATGTGAAGTTTTAAGAAGACATTTCTTGTACATATATCTGTGTTGTGGTTACTTCTATAGCATTCCCAATAGCCCAGTAGGCCGACTGATAAACTAGGAGACCAAGCCTTAATGCACCTACAAGAGGGTGATGCTAATCCCACAAACGGTGGAATTTACAGAAGATGCATTTAAGCATAATTGAGATGGTCATTAATATCATATGTTCCGCTGATCTACTAGGACGCATGGACTTGAGTACAGGTGGAATGTTTAATGTAAATCATCGAGACTACGTTCAATGTTGTTCTTAAATCAATGCTTCATGAGGGCTAGCATGTTTCTGCTATTCTATACAAAATTATACAATTTATATGGATAAAAACATAAATGTCTACTTATGTACTGCCACAACAACAATAAAGTACTGAATATTTTCCAAAAGGTTGAGTGCTGTTTTGTTTTGTTCTTCTTCTTGAATATACAGGATTATTATACAGTATTAACACCATCACCTCCTCATACAGGATTATTATACAGTATTAACACCATCACCTCCTCATACAGGATTATTATACAGTATTAACACCATCACCTCCTCACAACTGAAGTTATGCTAAAGAATCAGACAAGGGATGCAAACAGAGCGCATCATGTTTGTAAAGGGCTACAAATATCTTACACAATTGCACCTTTAATTTTCTATTCTATTTTTCTTACCAATATTCATGTCACACTATAGGACAGATCAGTGTGCTTGGCAGAGAGAGGCGACTTGGATGAGCATTGGTCCTGGAGAGACCGACGTTGCAGCTGGCTGTGAGGAGAGACACCCAGACACCACGTCCAGCTGGAGTCCCCAACCATGGGTGGATGTGTGCGTGAAGCAGATGAGTCTGGCGTATTCACCAATGGACGGTGAGAACATCTGATGGATTAAAAACAAGCTGAAGACTCTTGCTCCTCTGGTCAGTTGGTGAGTGAGTGTGACACATATTAGTTGAAGAATGAAAGACTAGACAAACATTCCTGCTGCCACTGAGTGGACAGAAGACACCGGGAGGCTGACTGGTCTCTCCACACTGATTTAGTGAGTCGTGGGAGGCTTTGAATTCTTCTGGTATTACAAACGCTCATCTCTCCATCACTGTCTGTGGTTTTCCTAAAGGAACCGTCAGATGTTGCGCTGCCAGATTGTGATTGACGCGGTAAAGATTTGCACTTAAGGCATGTGTGAGAATCCTCATCGTCACGGCATCAATAAAGCTGCCCTTCAGCTCGGCCTGGAGATCAAAGTCATCCACTCGCCTGCGATGCACACACACACACACACACACACACACACACACGAGGCGTGCATTTATATCAGATCTGTGGCCTACATGGGGAACCATGTGACAGGGAAAAAAAACCCAGGATATTCAATGACACAGACAATCATGAAGACAGACGAGCACGGAGACAGACGAGCACGGAGACAGACAAGCACGGAGACAGACAAGCACAGAGACAGACAAGCACGGAGACAGACAAGCACGGAGACAGACAAGCACAGAGACAGACAAGTACAGAGTGCCTTTAAAGCAGAACATTAAGTGATGGGTGATGCATCTTTCAATAAACAAATAGTCATCCATCATTACTCCAACCTTGACCAATCAGTCTCTCAAAATGTTACAACCCACAGAACAGCAGGTCTCCTTGCACATACACACACACACGCACACACACACACAAACACACCTGCACACACAAACACACCCACACACACATGCACTCGGAGCATCCTGTCTAGGTCTGATGCGGTCTCCCTGCATTATCCCACCCCTGAGGTGCGTGTGCTTTAACATCAGCAGTGGTTGTGCAGGAGGCCTCAGTCCTGGTCCCGGTGTGCACAGCAACATTGTGCATGCTACACAAATCAATAAGTAGATAATTACATTACATGCACGTCATTGCAGATCGACGAAAAAGAAAAAAAAAGAAAAAAGTCTGCTCGGATTTGAACAGCAAGATGCAAATGCAGGTTTCTAACAGCAAGCATGACAGGAATGCTGGAGACAGGGGGATTCTAGTGTGTGTGTGTGTGTGTGTGTGTGCTGGCGCAGGCGCGGAGCTGATCTGGGGCCCTGTGCCTCCCACACGTTTTCAGACACGTTTTTATTGTGGATGTAGACTCAGTGTGCATGTGTGTAAGACAATGTGCCATGAGTCCTCCGGGGGACCCAACATCATGTGGCACCGCCCCCCTGCACTGGGCGTAAACATGTGCTAACACACACAGCTTGTGCACTTGTGAGATTCATCCTGACAACTTACTTAGACAACATGCATTATTTAATATGACTGTTCCGCAGTACCAGGTCTGTCTGATACTGAAATAGCATGAAAGGAACATGCGGAAATTGCAGAAACATTAATGTAGCGATTTATAAGTCTTCACCACAAAAGAAATGAAGTGCAGCTATATAGATAAACACAACATTTATATAACCATGTTCTGCAGGTCTAACACAGTCACTGAGATGGAGACCCATCTTTTACAGGCACTGGGAATATGGCACAGTAAACCATGTTACTGCATCACACACACATTCTTTACATCAACCAGAGCAGGTAGGTAAGTAGGTATGCGTGCGCACACACACACACACACACGGCATAACTTGATGTGCGTGTGAGAAACAGATGAAATAGAAATATCTTTTGGATTGTCTGTGAAAATGCTGCCCTCTCCTGGTTTGAAAACGTATCCCAAGACACACACACACACACACACACACGTATGATTCATACATTTATTAAGTTTCCATACAAACATTATTCCACATCTGGAGGTGTCACTGAAATAAGTGATCATGGTAAGCACCACGGAACAAGCACTTCAGATCAGCGCTGAGTTCAGCTGGGCTTAAACTACCTCAAATCTCATCCCCGTAGCTTCTCTGTCCCTTTAATAGATGCAGTCTAATTAGTCTGTTCAAGATGGAAAAATCCCTCCCAAACATACAAATGAAATTCTGTCATTTTGGACTTTCACATGGAAATCATTTTAATTCTGTAGATTATACATTAAATACAAACTGAAGTAAACAAAGTGAAATACAAAAAGTGAAAAACACACTTTTCATAAGCTCAGTGAATATGGAATAACTGCAGAAAAAACCGCACAACAGACTGCACAGCTTTGGAATGAGAGCTTGTCTTGGCCGGGGTGATCGGACTGTCCCTTCATATCTGATCCTTTAGATCCTTTAGATCCTGGGATCCATTTCACCAAACAGGTGCAGCTCTGCTAGTCTCTCTCAGTGGCTGATCAGCTGTAGGTGCGTTTGCGTTGACCTTGTCGGTGTCTGGGTCGCAGGCACAGCCCAGGGAGCTCAGCCCAATGTCCAGGACCTGAGAACGGGCCTTCGCAAACCTAGGAGACAGACACCCACGCGGGACTGAGGACACTCTCCACTGGTACAGATATAAATCACTACGAACATTAAAAGGAGTTATTACAGCTATTATTAAGAAAATGACTGAGTACAGCTATATGGTTATTGCTATTTTATTCACTAGGGTTAATGTAATCACACTCTGACTATTATAGGTTCACTAAGGAAGGTGTTTCTAAGATAATGTGTGTGATGCGGTTGGGGTGGAGGATTCTACAGTCTTGCAGGGTCAGACTCCAAGCAACACTCATTACTGCTGCTTTATCACATGTTCTTTTAGAGCAAGAACATACGATAATAAACATTTGCTGAATAAGGTGAGTGACACACGTATTCACACCCGCATAAGATATACACAAAAATGCAACAGCAGTCTGATTATGTAACTGGGGGGGAACAATGAAAAGAATAAAATGTAACAGAAAAATGTCTAAAGTGGCTCAAGGGCTCCGGCGTGATAAACAGGACGTGACGGAGCCCTTGTCACCAATGCAAAAGGAAAACAAAATGCATGGAGCTTGAAAAGCACGAGGACTGGTGATGTCAGTGGGTCAGAGGTCAAGCAGGACCAGACTGGGTAGAACTACAGGACCATTTATTACCTGGAGAATACTCATAGTTCTCCACACTGCAGCTACAGACAGAGAGAGTGAAACAGTTAAGGGTAATAATCATAATCAGCTCCTTACTACTTCAAAAGGCTCCTAAAACAGCATAGAAAGAGTACATTTAAAAAACTGAGTAAATGCAACATTTTTAAGCCTGAAAAGGCTTAGAATGTCATTTCAGGGTGCAGAGACTGGTATACTACCGGGAGAAGAGCTTTAGCTGAACAGCTGACATTGACCTTATAAGCCATGTCATTATCCTGAAAGCACCTTACACCTCCAGGTACAGTCACTAATCCTACAGGCCTACAGGTGTGTTACACACCTGTGTACAAGTTCAGATTGTATATGTTGCCATGCACAGTGTCAGCCACCTTCTACCGCTTAAACCTGTCCATGACTACAGGGCCAATTCTGGTTGCATCCCACCTGAGTGGCGAACTACTGACCACAGCAATGAGGCTGGTATCACTACGCCTAGAACAGTGGGCTGCAGTGCAGCTGACAATGAGGCTGGTATCACTACGCCTAGAACAGTGGGCCGCAGTGCAGCTGACAAAGAGGCTGGTATCACTACGCCTAGAACAGTGGGCCGCAGTGCAGCTGACAAAGAGGCTGGTATCACTACGCCTAGAACAGTGGGCCGCAGTGCAGCTGGCAATGAGGCTGGTATCACACTACGCCTAGAACAGTGGGCCGCAGTGCAGCTGGCAATGAGGCTGGTATCACTACGCCTAGAACAGTGGGCCGCAGTGCAGCTGACAAAGAGACTGGTATCACTACGCCTATCACTACGCAACCGATCAGCTCTGAAGTGTAGCTGCGGCTATACGCAGGTGCTGTAGGTCATTAAGCTCCTATTAAGGCAGACTAGAAGGGCTGGTGCAACGAAGTGTTCATTACGTGGTCTTAATGAAGTGTTTCATACAAAAGACACTGGATCACAGTTCCCTAGTATTGTCATATCACAGCAGGAGGAGACAGTATAAACACACAGGGCCGCTAGTATGAATGACAAAGCAGCTTGGGAACCATTTCTAGTGGAGACAGAAATATTTATAATGGTGGTATTAAGGTTTGTAAATAATTTGCAAATAATTTGTTTCTTTGACATCTGGCTCTCTGGAACAAGAAGCAGCCATCAAATGTATAAAGTAACTTTTTTAAAGTCAATCTTTTTTTCCTGTTTGAAATCAACAATTTGGCGTGTGTTGGCTTTAAAATGTCTGAGAAACTGCTTTAATCAAACCTTTCACTGACTCGTACTCCAACATATTTACTCCACGTCACATCAGTTAAACATAAGGTTCTTCGTCAAAGTGTCAAAGTAGCCATCTAAGCAGACTTTTATTTTGATTGAGGGAATGAACCTAAAATACCACAGCCTACAAGTTTGTGCTCACTGACAAACGTCACACTGGGCCCATTAACCAATAGGAGGCTGTGCAGCTTAAACCCAGACATAATATTTCAAAAACCGACATTTCCGATCTGTGCTGTCCTATCTGGGTGCCAGTGGTACACTGAAGTCAGAAATCACTGGGAGGTTATCTGTACACGGTTTCATTCTGCTCTGCTCACGAGGACATGCTATTCCCTCAGCGCAGGGAGATAGTGAAGACACTACAAGGGGGGATTCCGGCAGGACAGTACGTTATGGGATGTGAGCAGTAGAGTTTACCTAGAAAAGGCTTCATCCAGACCGTCATCCTTTTCCTGTTAAAAATGGACATTAAAGTGATGTTAAAATCACGTTGCACAGCCGCACAAACTCCCTGCTGTTCCAACACAACTGATCTGACTCCTCAGTAGCTTGAGAATGGGCTCATGAGCAGGTGCGCTGGATCGGTGCTGACCCGAGTCCGAGCCGAACACCCCCACTGAAAAAGAGCAACTTCAGTTGCTACTGTTCTCAGTCGGATACATGTTGATGCTGAAGGACACAAGTTCAACGCTGTTACAGTACGACGTTCCCTGGAGGCGCTGGGCAAACAGTTTGTGAGTGATGAAATGAGAAGGATCTTACCCAGACGGTGTTGTTGTTGTCAGACTCTCCATGTGCATTTAAATGGTTTGCCTGGTTGTCAATATTCTCACTAACTTTGTTGGGAAAGTCGGAAAAATCCAAAAGGTTTCCTGTTGCTGCATCTAGAACCCAGCAGAGGCGGCACATCTTAAAAGGAGCCTGATTTCTGTACTCACCACCTCCCCGTGTGTCCTTGACACAGGGCACTGTATCATCTCAGAAGTGGCAACAGGATTAAAAAGACCTCCTATAGACTTTCGGGGCACTTAATAATGGATCATAAAACCCCAATTTAACTCTTATTCAGTGACCACATCCTGAAGTATTGAAACGTATCTGATTAACCTTTTCTAAAGAAAAATTACATGTAATCTTGCTATTCAGAGCTGAATTTTGGCTTAGTACTAGCTGGCTACAAGCAAATCAGCCAGGCTGGGTAAATGATACATTTATGGTTGGATATCGGGAGCACTGAAAGAAAACACGTATGGTTGATGTAATCGTCCAAGCAAGTAATGGACGCTTAAAAGCAAGCTAAACTTTGTGAATGGGTCATTTAAAAAACATTTGTCTTTTTTTAAATCGAGCTAGCGCATTTCCAACAGTATGAACAATGATCACAACATTTACCTTGAATCTGAAAAGACTGTATGTAAACAATATTAATAACCCCAGTGATGAATATATAGTGTGTATATTATATATAGTGCGTGTGTGGTTAGGTCATCTAGACTGACCAGACTGATCATTATGGGTTTCCACAGCACAGCCTGGTTTCAACTTCTGTTCTTTCTCTGAAAGAAATAAGATAAGAGGGGGGATGAGAGGAAATGAAGATAATCAAACATACAGTGCACTGCAAACATGCAATAGAGAAAACAGGTCAGAAATGTCAGGATATTACAAACTATTTCAAAAAGATTCCATTAAAAAAAATGTCTCCACAGTTGAGGGAATCCAACTGCGCCAATAACAAGAGAATCAGATCTTAGCAGGATCACTACAACCCTCTTAAAAGCTCAACAGTATCAGCAGTCTTCGTTTCAAAGGCTCCCTCAGGAGGATACTCAAGACTTCTGCCCTGTCCAATCACACATATAAATGATAAGATCTCAGACTGAAAAGGGTCCATTGGGCAGAGAGAGGAGCCTGGGGCTGGTGTGGACAGCCAGCAGTGGCTCTACGACAGGCACGGGGTGGTGTACCTTCTCTGGCCAGCTGCCAGAGCTCAAAGGCCACTCTGAAAGCCTGAGCCACGGTGAGCGTTACCGCCTGCGCCTGCAAGATCGAGAACGGGGGAGAAAAGCAGCATCACCACCACGAGAGACACCGTTAGGCCTCCAACACAGCCTCCATTTTGCCTAATCTGAACAGTCACGTGATAAACGCTTTATACAAATTATGATACATCATCGAAGGAGGAGACAAGACCGCATCCTGAACCAGGCAAAGTTGTGTAGTCCGCGTAGACAAAACAAAAGCACGTGGCTCTACCCCCTTGTTTGTTTGAGCCAGCCTTGGGAATGAGCCAGCCTTGGGAATGACCCAGCCTTCCTCTGGAATGATGCACTGGGTTCACAGGAAAAGCCACACTGTGCAACCAAACAAAACCTCCATCCCACTCACCACCTTCCTCTTGGCACAGAGGAATGCGTGACACTCCAGCGTCTCGCTGTGTTGGTTCTGAGCGATGTAGGCAAACACCTTGTCGTGTATTTTGTCTGCAGTGCAATATGATATTCTGCAAAACAAATGGGGCACCAAAAAGGGTCAAAGGTCAAATCATATTGAAATAAAATTTGTGCCACACACAAAATTAGCATTAGCGCTGATCTAGTATTAGCAGAGAGGTCACTCACATGAGCTTGCGTTAATGGGAAAGGAGAGACATTCACCTGTATATTGAGATGCTCTCAATCACTTGATTGGACACAGTGTTGTACAGCAGGATTCCCTGAGGGGAGACCTTTAGAGCCACTTTGGTAGGTTTCCTTCCACTTGCTTTAGTCTAAGACCATACAATGTGCAGTGAAAGAAAAGAAATGAATTTTAAAAAAATGTTCGACAACAAGGTGAAAGAATGACAAACAGGATAATGAGCAAAAGCTAGTGAAGTGTTACCGATTTATATGAACTGGAAGTTGGAAATACAGATGGGAAGATCCAGTCCATAACTTACTGTAGCGATGATCCTCTTGACTGCGGCCGCTGACAGGTCCTCCCCTTTGGGCTGGTCCACAAGGGTCATTCCCAAGTGTCGCAGGTTAAAGGTCATGCCCTCCAGGAGGGTCTCCCTGGTGTCAGTCCAGTTCTCTGGAAGCTCTGGGGGAAAAAGAACAAGGTCAAAGTTTACGATGCGAGGTCAAACAGCTGCATAAAAAACCTTTAAAACTAATGCACAGGGAAGACCAGTGCAGAACGGACAAGCACCTTCTGAAACAGTACTGACAGCTTAATGTAAGCAGAGTTTTAAATGAGTGGCTTCTTGTAAACACACCATACATCAAAGGAATCAAGACTCCTACATCTTATAAATATCCACAGGCAATATACTGATGTCCTTGATGTCTTCCCGCCACCCCCTCTTTTCCCAAAAATGATGTTACAAAGTTGAAGCTGGGAGATGAGCAGCGGTTGGCACACCCAGAGCAGTCCTAACCCTGCAGGAAGAACGTTCTGTATGAGCGCAAGCCGGAGTTGCTGAGCCTGTGATTATGAGGCAACATGGAGTTTTGAAATACAACGATAAGCCATGATAAGGATCATGTAAAAAGACACAAGTCTGAACACATTTTCCTCTGCTGCCAGGGAAAAGCTACTTCTCTGCTGCATCACTGAACTCTTTTTACAATTCAACTGCCTGTGTTTTTTACTTCAGTCATTATACAGTTGGTAAACAAGGACCAGTTCAATGACCCCCCCCCTCAGAAAAAAAACAAACCTAAAAACAAACCACAACACAACAACAGGCCACAGACCAGCTGACCCAATCAAAGTCAACATGGAAGTAACTATGGGACTGGTTAACACTTGGACTGAAGTGGATTGTTGATCAATAGTATATATATATATATATATATATATATATATATATATATATATATATATATATATATATAAAGTAAGAACTCTTTCTCACTTCTTATGTACTCTCATTTATTCTAAGTTCTTACTTATATATATAAAATGTTTGAATCTTGAAACCCAGACACTATATTTTGTATAAGAATTCATGACAGGCTAACAGCAGCATCCTTTGAAAGAACTGATGGGATTTGGTAATGTATTAGCTAGTTTAAATCACTTTGTCTCATTTATTCTACGTTTTAAGTCGCACACAAAGGTAAGGCATAAAACTGTAGTGTCTCACCCTGGTAATAACACTTACTATACCTCACAGCACTGACTGAATTACTGCTGCTCATTATTTGTCCTGTCAATACAGATAGAGAAAGAGCATGAAAGAGAATTAAACTTTAAGCATGATTTACAGCCCTCCACCAGCACCAAAACTTTTCCAAATACTTTAAGGACATGGAGAGAAGACTATTCTGTGTAATTTACCAGCCTACAGCTCCCAAAATAATACACCTTGGGGGGGAGTTTATTCATGATCGTCCTCCAAACTTCAGAAGGCTTCCTTGGAACCACATAAATAAAGCAAGCCAGCTATAATAGCGCAGGTCGAGTGATGGGCAATCTCGCCAAAACGCTGATTAGTGAGACACCCAGAAGCCCTTACTCACCGTGGAAACCTCTACTTTACATGAATGATGCTCACCGAGAGCCATGAGCAAACACGCCCGACCGTTCTGAACTCTACCCTGTGCTCTGAAACAGAAGTAGTGGTGTCAGAGTATACCAGATGTTCCTTGACAAAAAAGGACACAGGGCTCCCATCACAGTTGGTGCTGGTTTAGAGAAATAACAGAAATGGTTTCATGCACAAGATCGTTTTGAATAATTTTCTGCAAGGCTTTGACCTCTTGACTCGTCTCAGTCTAGAACAGGAAATGCTTCATACCAGGAAACACAAATACAAGAGATCAGTTACCCCAAAATTTAAGACACTTAGAATATTTTGTCTGACAATACAGGCCTGAGTGAGGGACTTAAGTCTAAGTTTATGCGTTCTTTTTTAGGAAAGAAAAGCACTCGGAGTTTTAAGGGTCCTCCGAATTTCAAATCTTAATTTCAGATTAATTTCAAGAATACATTTACTATATTGCACCTACATGAAAATATGACTGCAATATGCCTGCAAAATGACAGTTCTAAAAGAAAAATCTTATTAGAGCAGCATGTTCTAAAATTATTGAATGGCCTCGCAAAAGCGCTGCACGCGCACCAACAACGTACAGGTGAACGGTAACGCAACAGCGTACACGTTAATACCGGTAATACATCAGCATGACAGAAAATATACCTACTTAAAATGTATGAATCTACTGATTGTAACGCGCCACACAATCCATGGCCTTATTTGAGCACATTTTTGAAGTAGTCGAGGAAAAAACGACTCATTCGTTTCCAAGCGCCTCTCTGCCTCAGGATCACACGGTTTATTCCTCCAGAAATGCCCCATCCAGTTTAAGGAAGCACGTACAGGTAAGATCATTTTATAGGCCTACTGGTCATTTACCTTAGTGAGAAATCTAACAATATCTTGCACCAAACCGTTTCTTTGTGTGTTAAAATAAGCCCGACATTATCATTGTATACATGGTTAGTTAGCTAGCTAGCTAAGTAGGCTATTGCTAGGTAGACAACCGAAAACTGCCTTAGCAACGCATTCGGCGTGTAGCTAGCTAAGTTAGTTATTTGTTTTACCAGTACATTTGAAGGCCAATACTTTTGTACATTTACTCAAGTAGAAGTCTAAAGGGAGGACTTCTACTTGTACTGGAGTAATGTTTTACCTTGGGTATCTGTACTTTTACTCAAGTACGTGGTTTGTGTACTTTGTCCACCACTGCGAACTAAATGAACCTGTTGGAGAAAACCGGGCAGCTCCTGATGCCTCACGTGCACCAGAGTGACTGTGTAGTGTGAACAGGACAGGGACACTAGATATGCAGAGCTGTAGGTGTAAATCGTACCTCTCCAAAAGCACCATAAAAAGCGCACTCGAGCCACGCCAAAGCAGAACACATTTGCTGCAAGTGATATAGTTTCTCATTTGAGGTGTGTGACTTTGGTGCCTTGGAAGGGCAAACTCCCTCCCTCCTTCCATCTTAATGAGAAATCATTTCTAGAAGACAGCAGCTAAACGGCACATTAAGCAGGGAGGGACATGGTTTAAAGGGACGCCCAGGTGAAGTGGGAGCAACAGGGCGTGAGGTGCCGTTTGGCCTTCTCTCGGACGTAGAGACTGATGGGATAGGACTCTTATTAATACAGGCTGTCCACATGCACTGAAAGATCATTGGTTCTGAAGAAAAATAAGACCGGTGTGTGGAGTCAGAGGGGTAAATACAGGGCATATAAAAAATGGGAGACCTCTGTAAAATAAATAGTATTTATATGAAAAAAACCTAGACAGTTTGAGGTTTCTTTAACCTTGAATGTGAAACTACAACTCATGTTTAACTTATAAAATTAAGCCAAAAAGCAAACAAAAACAAGATTTTATGGTTAAAAAAAAGGGATTGCGGGGTGGAGGCAATGTTCTCCTTTATGACAGAAGATTATTTGATTGTCAACACAGCCACAACACTTTTAAAATCATGTCAAATAATTTTCTATTCCTGCCATCAATTTAAGTGACGCCTATATATTGAACTCCATGCAAGTTCACCTGATCATTTCAGCTGTTTCTCCCAGTTTCTTGGTCATGGTCCAAAAACAACATACAGAGCATGAATAGATCTCATTGTTCAAAATATTGATATTACCAAGGCATTAGATATACCATGGACCACAGCGAAGACAAACGGTGACATTACCAAAAACAGGACATCCCTCAAATTCCATCAGAAGCCCAGGAGAAAGCTGGTGAAGTCGGCCAAAGGCTTACGGCGATGGTAAATGATCTGCAAGGGAACCAGAGAAGGGCAGCAAGATGGCGCCCGCTTCCCCTTTAAAGGTCATCCAAATCTAGATGGACTCTGGACAGATGTACATCCAGTTTCCCAAAACCACAGGGAAAAACTTCATGGTCTGCTGAGACCATTGGTGAATCTATTAGCCATAATTACAAAACAGACGTTTTGATGCCAAAAAGAGACACCAAAAGAACCACAGACCCACAGTTAAGTATAGTGGGGGAATCTCTGAGGCTGCTTTCTGTAGCTGAAACTAGGGCGGTGATGAGGGTGGAGGGAATTATAATAGCTGAAAATACCAGCTGACTTTAGTCATCTGGATGATGAAGGTGAAGAGTAACTTGCATTGTATTACAATGCAAATCCATTATCAGTAAAGGAACAGATTCAACATTATTATGCAAATTATGCTTTTGAAATAAACACCTGAATCCAAGTGAAAATCTGTGAAGTGGCCTGTAGAGGGCAGTGTACAAGAGAGTTCATGGACCTACAAAGTTTCTACAGTGGGGAAACATTGTGGGAAAACAAAACTCTTACCTGAAGAGTGCAGTAATGAAACAGATTCAGACCTGGTACTTCAGAGTATTGGTTTAGGGTGATGTACATTCATGCAAGGTTACTGTAGGTTATCTGTACCTACATTATTTGTATCTACATGTAATCTATGCATTAAAATGAGAACAAATTCTCATTAAAAGGTGGTTGGAAATAAACCTTACATGATTTTAGTTTACATAAACTACCATTTTCACAGGGGTGTGCACATTTCATTAATGGTGCGCAGAACGGCGCCACTGAAAACCGCGTCTACCCTACTCACTCATTTGACATAATACGGTGGATATAAAGAAAGATGCCTTACTTGAGGATCTTTAGGGAGCCGTACACAAATGGAAGGTACTCCAGTGTGCTTGAACTTGGCTGTAAGCTTAATTGACAGGCTTGAAATGCCTTGTCCTGGCATTCCAAGCTTGTTGTCATAGTATTAAGTATTAAGCTCTTGTGTTTAAGAGAACGTTGAAGTCCCCACTGTGTGAGTAAGGGTGTTGCAAATCCGTTCAGGAGGTTACAGGCAGCCAACTCTGTTGTAGTTATACAGTAACTGAGCTGGGGGTATGAATCAATATATGTTCTTATTGAGTTACATATACAGCAGTGCTCTGGTCTTTTGTAACTGTAATAGTTTGCCACTTACTGAAGGCGTCCTAGTAAATGCAGGAGAGAGACTAATAAATCAGAGCTGCTGGGGGAAAATATACATTTGAGATGGGGGGGGGGGATTTGAGGAGCTTTCTGAGCATTTTTAAATTAAGGTTTTTGAGCTGTGCTAACATTAACCCCAAGCATGCCAAAGGCTTCCCTGTAAGCACAAAATATACGTGCATAAGTTAAACTACATAAAAGCTGGCAGGGGACAAAGTTGGGCACCATCCAACTGCAACTAAAATATTTGAAGTACCCGTTTCTACGAATGGCTAATCCTTCACGAAATCAAGTCGAAGCCATAGTTTTAAAACAAAGCAGAATGTTGCAAAACAAAAGCTACCCCTTCTCAAAAAACTTCTCAAACGCAATCAAAACCAAGACCTGACAGTGGACAGCTGGTATTTGAAGCAGCGATGTAAAACCTCTATCCTATACGTCTGTACGAAATCACAATGACACCGAAATTGTCTCAATTGCAAGCAATTAAAATATGTAAGGTAATCTTAAAGCGTTGAAACGACCCCTTACCTACTATATAGGATGTAAATAAAACAAGACTACACACCAGACAGTGATTTGGGCGTATTGTAAAACGCTACCGTAAAACGCATCACAGTTAAAACGAAATTTCTAGAGAATGAGGAAGACAAAAAATAAACAAACAAAAAAAATCAGTAAATAAAGATAATGACATCACTGTCAACACATGCTGAACGGAAAACAACAAGCAAACAAGAAAAAAAAAACGTTTCTACTAGCCAGTTACACCTACTAAATTAGTTGCTTGACCCAATATGTGGACAGACGACTGTCAACTTTTTAAATTGGGGGGGGGGGGAACCGAACCGAAATACTGACCAAAAATATACTCACTTTGGTGTTTACCAGCATTCCACGACTGTTTGCCGAGACCTGGACTGCGAATAGCCCGTTTGGCTGACTTCAGGACGTCCATTCTGTTGTTAAATTACAGCTCAGGTGTAAGAGCCGCCTTCGAAGGCGAACGTTCACTGGCTTATAAAAGTCTTCTCAGCCCCAAACTTTGTTGCTGTTTTGATGCCGATATCTGTTTCAGCCTCCGACTGGGCGGAGTTATATCTGTCAATCACAAAAACGTGCTCGTGTAGTAAAACCATAATTTCCACTTTAAAAAAAAACTATTTTTTAAGTAATCGATTTAACCAAAACACATGGCTTGAAATGTGATTCAAGCTGAATAATTTAAGCGTCGGCACTACTAACAGGGTTGGAGCTATCGAGTTACTCATTTATATCGCCCCCACGTGGCTGATAGAACTAAAAACATCGTATCGTTTGACTATCTTCCGACGAAGACCTCACAAGAAGTCTAAACTTTATAATGTGAAAATGTTCTTTCTTCAACCTTCTTCAATTTTGGTCTATCGATATAAAAAAATCAGTTTACATTTGTAGAGGTCAGTATAAAAATCTACCGCCCCGTTCCAAAACTTTCCTTTCTTGTGAACAACATATCAAGTAGATCTTTTGAACTGAACTTAACGATACTCACCATAAGTAACTACACACGAACATGCTAAGAAATGAGAAAATAGAGGACAAAATAACAACTGCTTTCTTCTTTACTCTCCAAAGTTTACCAAAAACAAAAAAACTAACAAAAAGACCCAATACAACACCATTGCAATCCACCGAATACTAAAAAAAAGAGTAAAAACTACAGGGAACAGTAAAATATTCAACATCATTCAAATGATCCCTGTTGCACAACTAGATCAAATCCAGATAAGTGTGCAGCGTAACTCAGATCAGTCGATCAAGAAAACGCAAGTGACAGCCAGCAAAAATGATTTTTGTTAGTAATAGGTGCTGTGGCCATTCCTCCCATCACTAATAAGAGCACACCTGTTCATAGTGCATTAGTCAAGGGGCTCCACACCTGTTCATAGTGCATTAGTCAAGGGGCTCCGTGTTCTGCCATCCCTGATAATAAGGGGGGGGGGGCATACTTGGCACTTTTTACTGTAAATAAAACATTCTGCAATCATTTTGCAATGTTCCAATATCGTAAACAAAGCAGTACCTATTCCCAGGTCAAAGAAATCTAGAGGGCCAATGACAAGTAAAAGAAAGAAGAAAAAAGAATCATCATTCTTTGACATCTGCCATTTTTAGGCAAACACAACAGAAGGTACTGCCAGGAGACTGGTGGAGGTGGTTACCAGCAGTACTGCCAGGAGAGACTGGTGGAGGTGGTTACCAGCAGTACTGCCAGGAGAGACTGGTGGAGGTGGTTACCAGCAGTACTGCCAGGAGAGACTGGTGGAGGTGGGTTACCAGGAGGTGGTTACCAGCAGTACTGCCAGGAGAGACTGGTGGAGGTGGTTACCAGCAGTACTGCCAGGAGAGACTGGTGGAGGTGGAGACTGGTGGAGGTGGAGACTGGTGGAGGTGGGCATGGGGCATAAGGTCATCCACTCAGGTTGACTGGTGGAGGTGGGCATGGGGAACAACGACTGAGAGAACAACGTCTGGGTCGAAAGTGAAGCATTAAAACAGAAGAAGGTTCAAGGCACTGTGTAAAACAAGGACTGGAATATATCAGCTACTGAAACGTTCGCATGTTCAGCATCTTAACTACTGCAATTTGGTCCAGTAATAAAGAGGATTTGCATTGACTGCAAAATACAACATTCCCGAATATTTATGCATCATGTAATCAACAAATACAACGTACAGATCAGCCTGTAAACCTCAGCTGCAGCTCCACCCTACATGGAACACGGGGCACTCGGGAGTAAAACTGACACAGCATTGGGGAAGAACAGATCCTTTCAATAACCAATAACCTAACCAATTACAAGTCTTTATCTGTACTGAAATACATTTGTTTCAAAGAAGGGAACTTACAATACGGTCATATGGTCATAATCAAACTGAAACATGCTCTTTCAACAGGCAGAACATCTCTGGATAAACAAAATGTATCTGATCACAAATACTCTCATATCATGGTAACAAAAAACCACACATGAAGTGATATTTCCTTTTGTTTTACATTCATTCAATTTATGGATTAAAAAAAAATGTTCCTTGTATTTTTAACACATAAGTGGGGCAGAAAGAGGCTTCTGTTCATTGAAAGGGGGCATGACCTCATACGACAGGGCCAGTCAAGCACCACAGGCAACGGTGCCTTAAACACCAAAAATAGTTTAGCTGAGCTTGGTGAAAGCTTTATAAAAATAATCATGACATCCAAACTGGGTGGTTTTGGTCAGTGGGACGTCCCTTTACTACCCCTCTTTAAACCAAAAAACAAGGTCGACTATTTGGACCAGGGGTAAAAACACTCTTGAGAGGTACACATACTGAGCTTGGTCAATTTAGAGAACCAAAACTGGAGGACACAGAAGGAGCCTTCACTTGTTCAGCGGCTGGTACACGGAGGCGTTGGGGTCCAGACTAGAGGGGCTGGTGTCCATGAACTTGGACGAATAGTGAGGAGCCACAGGACTCATGCTGTTGGCCTCGGCCGAGTACGCGATACTGGGCATTACAGCCATGACCTCGGCTATCTTCTGCTTCAGCTCCTTTATCTCCTGCTCCTTCTGCAGGATCTGACCTGCACATAGATGTGTTCAAAAAGGAACCATGAGTGTGTGTGTGTGTGTGTGTGTGAGAGACACATCGAACAAAGACAGGATTGTGTGACATTGAAATGGTCAACAATAGACAGGAGTCACCTTGTGCAATCTCTAGCTGCCTTTTTGCGTCGCCCAGTGCTGAGAAGAGGTCCAGCTTGATCCTGGTCTCAGCACTTAGGCTGTTCTCCAGGTGCTGGGTTTTATCCTGCATGGCCGACAGTGCAGACATGAGGACCTCTGTATCCTTCTCGTTCTCCTTATACTTGTGCAACTCCTGCCGAGCAACAAAGAAAGAAGAGAAACATCTACTTCAACAGTTAATCGCCCGACTCGGACAACCAGAAACTCTGGAAGTGACGGAGTTAGCCCTGCTACTCAAACGTAGTCCTACCTAGAAGGAGCTAACTGAAGCTCATTTTAACATCAAAACATCTACATACAAGCAGCAGTCAGGGTGGTAAACGAGCATGGACTGGAGCGTGGCGGTGTGGGCATGCGCCATCTCCCACACGGGAGATCGGAACAGGAGAGGAGCTCCAGCGCCGACACGCTCACCTGCGCTTTGCCCTCCAGCTCCCGAAGCTGCTCCTCTTTAAACTTCGTGTCGTGGGAGAGCTTCTTGCACTCCGACTCCAGCTCACGTATGCGGCTCCTGAGGGAGTCTGTGCACTCCCCTCTGCAGGGGGAGAAGACACGGAGAGTCTCGCACCACAAGAAACACAGAAACACCAGGACGCGACTGAAGTGGTAAGCTGAAAGGCTCCAGAGAGGGGGATGTGCGTGTTGGAGCGGAGGCAGTATCGGTTCAGCTTTCAGAGGGGCAGATGGCTTCCTAGGTGTTTCCCAAACTCATGAAAGGTTACGTCTAGGCTTGTACCAGAACATAGTCTTGCATTAGTTACACTTTCATTAGTTACACATTAGTTACACAACCCAAGCTGCCTCACACGGTTCGTCTGTATCTGTACTGCATAATCCGTATACTTCACTGCATGTTGTCAGATTTCTACTGGATCTCAAGACTGGCCTGGACTTGTGAGCAGCACCAATGCGCAGGTGGCAGAAGGTCAGAGCTCCTACCAGGGGCCCCGTGTCCCAGCCTGCCCAGCTGTGCGTGGGTCCTACCAGGGGCCCCGTGTCCCAGCCTGCCCAGCTGTGCGTGGGTCCTACCAGGGGCCCCGTGTCCCAGCCTGCCCAGCTGTGCGTGGGTCCTACCAGGGGCCCCTGCCCAGCCTGCCCAGCTGTGCGTGGGTCCTACCAGGGGCCCCGTGTCCCAGCCTGCCCAGCTGTGCGTGGGTCCTACCTGGAGGCAGCAGCCATGGCGATGGCGCGGGCTGCTGTGGCCTCCTCCAGCTTCTTCCTCTTCTTCTCCTCGGCCAACTGTTTCTCCGCCGCTGCCCGTGCCTCCTGCTCCACCTTCAGACGCTTCTCCAGCTGAGCAATAGTTTGTCTGTCCTTCTGCTTGGCCTGCACTGCGTTATGAAGCCTGACGGACGCGCACACACACACACACACACACAGGATATGGTGGCACATCTCAAAAAGCGTAAAAGGATCTTACTGAATCAAGATTACACAGAAACGACCAGCCACTTCTAGACACTGCCCAAGATTTTATGAAAAAACTCTTGATGTATTTGTAATTAGTGAAAACCACTTTTTTAAACAGGAAATGTTGCTTTTTAAATTTTGCTGAACAGGAAGAGTGCTTTGGAGTGTGCTGAACAGGAAGAGTGCTGAACAGGAAGAGTGCTTTGGGGTGTGCTGAACAGCAAGAGTGCTTTGGGGTGTGCTGAACAGGAGTGCTTTTGGGGTGTGCTGAACACAAGAGTGCTTTGGGGTGTGCTGAACAGGAAGAGTGCTTTGGGGCTTTTGGAGTGTGCTGAACAGGAAGAGTGCTTTGGGGTGTGCTGAACACGAAGAGTGCTTTGGGGTGTGCTGAACACGAAGAGTGCTTTGGGGTGTGCTGAACACGAAGAGTGCTTTGGGGTGTGCTGAACACGGAGTGCTTTGGGGTGTGCTGCTGAACACGGAGTGCTTTGGGGTGTGCTGAACACGGAGTGCTTTGGGGTGTGCTGAACACGGAGTGCTTTGGGGTGTGCTGAACACGAAGAGTGCTTTGGAGTGTGCTGAACAGGAAGAGTGCGCTGGAGCGCGCTCACTTGTTCTGTAGCAGCTCGTTCTCCTGGCGGAGCTGGCTGAGCTCGGAGCGCATGCTCCTCTCCACGCTGCCCAGGGAGCCCATCTGACCACGCAGGTCCTGCTCCAGCTGACGGCTGGCCTGCAGATCCGCCTTCAGCTTCTTCACGTCCTGCTCCAGGCTGTGCCGGCACACAGCACAACACGGCCGCATCACAACCACAACACGGTCCGTTCACAATAACAAGACTTTGACGTGTGCATCGTGCAGTTTTGTGAGCTGCTGGGAGCGAGTAGGACACCTCTTACCGCACTAAAGCGTCCGGCTTACTGAGCTGGTTGTTGGGTATGCAGTTCTCCATCAGGTCTCGATGGCTGGCAGCGGTTTTCCCTACACCCTTCTGCTTCTTCTCATTCCTGTTGGACGAGGACGGCACGCTGCCATTGGTGGAACTGTGGCTGCGAGGGGAGGAGTTTTTGTAATGTTTGGAGGAGGTACCTCCTCCCACGCTGCCCAGGTCGTCTTTGAGCAGCAGGTTGTCTGCACTGCCCCCAAGCTCATTGTTCAGTCTCTTGCTGCTCAAGTGGTTTTCCATGTATTCAATGTCCTGCAGCTTAGAGTCCACAGTTTGCAAGATGTTATTGTTTATTCCTATGCTGTGCTGTTTCTTGGTCTCTCTCCCACCCTCCCTGCCCCTGTCTCGGAGCTCCAGCTCGGAGAAGGAGATGGGCAGTTTTTTGGTGGTAGTAGTGCCATTCTGAGCCACCAGCGTTGCTTCCGCCTCCAACATGCCTTTAGACGCAGCTGCAGAGAGACAAAGGGACAGATGAGTCTGGAGAGATGTTTTCCCATTGGCTGTGTTTTCCTCTCTGCTAATTACCAGTTACTAATGTGTAATGTGAATGCAGTAATAAGCAGACTCATGCACGCGTGAACACACAGATTATTATTACTTTTTTAACTCCAGGAAATAATTCACTTCTAGAGATGCTGGCAACCATATCAACGGCACTGCCAGGGCTTTGGGTAAGAACAACGGTGCTCAAAAGGAGACTCATCAACGTCCTTTGAGTTCTGGCCTCTCCCAGTCACACTTCCTCCCACTATACTGATGGGCATTCATGTGAGTTTTAAGTCTTGGTCACTGGCCCAGAAGGTTACTGAGGTACCAGGCCCACGGGCCACGCGCTGCTGCTCACCCTCCTCCGCCTCCCTCTCCTGCCTTTGCAGCATCTGCTGGTCGGGAGGAAGCGCCTGCTGCAGCAGCTGCATATAGAACTCGTTCTCCTTCTGCACCTCCTTCTGCTTACGCAGGCGCAGCTTGTAGCTCACGTAGCTCTTGAAGCCGAAGCCCAGCGTCACCACGGGGTAGCCGATGCTGGCGCGGGAAACACACACACACACACACACACACATCAGGGAGCGCGCTGTCTTTATCAAGCTTTAAAGTGTAATAACAAACGAAAGGGGAATTTTTGTGTGTGTGTGAGGTTCTAAAACAACGTACTGCATGCAGAAGTGCATTAAACACATGGTTCGGTAACTAAATAAATAAGCCAATTGTCTCAGAACAGTTGATACCAGTGAGCTGCAAATGGACGACACAGTCCAACGTGGAAATTTTTCAGGTCTTTGAATCTGATTGCTGCTTCGATGTAGACGAAGAGGATCCACAAAGAGACTGTGGGCAGACACACTCCTCGCTCTGAGGAGGCAGACACACGCACACATGCGCACCATTAGCCATTTTTTCATTCCTTGTATGATCAGAGATTTCAATTTCCCCATCACAGTGTCCTTGCTCTAGCGGTCATGATAAGGACGATAATACACCGACGATGCTAGCAACCTTTGAACAAAAAGTACTTGTTAAATAATAATAATAATAATAATAATAAATATGTACTACTCAGATTGTAGGTAGGTCTAAAATAAAAGGATTATTTTATACAGCTATTTTGATGCAGCTCTGCATTTCAGGTAATGAAAAAAATGATTAGAAATGAAAAACTTTAAAACTTTAAAAATGAACAAATCCAAGTCCAACGTGAAACGCTCGACCTACCCGTGTGCCACACGTACTGCACCCACACATACGTGCTGGCAGCAAAGAACAGCCACTGCATAGGGATGAAGAGGAGGCATATGATGTCTGAGGTGAACGCAATGCAGACGAAGAACACCGAGAACGCCTGAAGGACAGAAGGAGAAGCAGGCAGACGTGTAAACCGACACGTGTTCGCTACAGAGGCACCTCAGGCTTCAATGGGATTACAAGGGGGGAAAAAAGTCTTTGGACACATTTCACATTTAGAAAACAAGCTCAGTGCAGGTCATCTGGAGGAAAAAAATTACAGGATTGTATTTGCGAGTTTAATGAACTGAACATTTTGTTAAAAGGCTATGCTTACCAGTCCCTGGTATCTAAAGGAGTCATACACGCTCCTGATGAAGAGCCAGAATGGCCATAAGTATTCAAACCGGAACTCCAGCACAAAGTCTGCCAGCAGCACCAGAGCCCACACCAGCAGGAACTTCAGGTAGAGGAAGGTACTGTCAAACAAGGGCGTAGGGGACCAGTTAGACTCGTATTAATGGACAAATTGCTTTGTAAAACAATAGAAAATGGCACTAAAAACAGCACGTGCATACATACATTTCTGGAATGAAGAATAATGAAGTTCACATTTATGCTTAACAGGGGAGCGTTTACATATTGAGGGTGTCAACCCAGCTGTGTCAACCAGCTAAAGGTTTTAGAATGGCGGGAATAATGTGGGGTTCATATATCACGATGAGCGGAACAAATGCGCAGAAGCCCAATAGCTGCGAATTTCAGCACAGCTGAACTCTTGCGAGGCAGATTCTTCACACGTCTCAGCATGTCATTCTGAATCTCGGATGACTTGCTCGCATGCACTTCTCAGGGAATCGACACTTTAGATATTGTAGCTTGCCCGCTAGACATACAAAACAGGGTAACGGTGCCAATTAATTCCGCTAACGGTGCAAATGTACCGCGTTATAGGAGATCGCAGCAATGTGTGCTGGCGGTCAAAAACATGTTGAGCGAAGAAACGTCATTGACTAGTTTTAAAACTGCAGCTGACCCTCGAATTTCCTTTTTTTTTTTAAATCATCAATTGACTGATTGGAAAAGTAACTGAAATAGGGAAACTTAACTGGCAGTAAAGGTATGCAACATACGTGCATCAACATATGGCAGACAACTATCCTACCTACCCCTAAATGGCCTGGACAGGTCGACTGAAGAAGAATAACTGGTCTAACGTCAGCTGCGTGGTTCGCCGACTAGATAGGGCCACGCTGTCCAACCTATCCGTTTAGAGGTTTCAGCTGTAACGGCAGAAGCGCAGCTCTCTCGCACAGACCCCCTCAGCCACATCTAGCTTAGCCAACAAGCCATGACAGGCCGAAATGTGGCCAGCATGACTTAACCGAGCTCGGCCAGCCATCTTAACCCCTTCAGCTGTGCGTGACAGCTGCGCAAAATGGGATACGAGGTGGACAGTAAAAGAGGAATACGATAGTCTAGCGCAGTTTTACAGACGCCATTATACCTCGACCGTGGTCTGGAAGAGCCGTTTTCCCCCCCGTACCTGCTATGAATGCCCTCGGTGATTCGGTTCCGTTTTAACGGGCGACGGAGTTTACTGCAGTCCGCATTGCGCCGCTTCATTCTCCCCCCTTCGATTTGAAGATATTTTTCTACCCGTATGAACAAAATTACGTGGTCGGCTTAACACTCGTGTGCATCGCTCTTCAAACGCAAAGATGTCATCATTATTATTATTATTATTTTTTAGCTCAGCTAGAAAACAAAGGAATAAATAAAAACACTCCGCCACAGGCCCCTCCCCTTTTATATCGCACGTCTTCCAGCGTCATGACGTCACCTCGCTCGACGCGTCTTTTTTTTTGTTGCGTGCAACAAGAGTAAGATGGCGGCGCCCTGGCCAAGCGTTTTTATTGCGTATATTTAGCGCTTCTGGTTTAAAGGTAAGTCAAAATTTGCATGACACCTAAAGGACTTCGCACCATATATAATCTAAGCTTTCAAAGTCAGTGTTATACAAGTTAATTGCGCTTGATGAGACAAACTTGGACTTGCCTAACTGCCATTGTGATGGATGCCATGCTGATGGACGCTAACTAGCTAGCTAACGTGAACTCCCATCTGTAATTTGTCTTGCATATCAATCTCCTTTATGAAAGCGCGATTAATGATTTGTTTTCCCGCTTCTGATCCACATTAGTGAGGAGACCCAATTACGGCTCTTGGTTGATGCTCACAGTGGGAGTAAAATAAGTGTTCAGAGTAGTTTCAAGTAGCTTGAAAAAAATCCACAGCAGTGTTTATTGCTCGTGGTCAGAATTTGATTTTATTGTAAAATATGTTTTATAGACATATAAATATGTTTAAGACAAGCGCAATGCATAGATAAATTCGATTTCAAATGTGTGAGCATAAACAAGCCAAACACGACCACCACTACATTTGAAGCTTTTTATTGAAATAAAATCTTTTTTACTGGTTTGACATTCACAGAATAAATCAAGAATCATATGTGCGTATACAGAGATGTATTAAACTCGTGATTGATGTGAACGGAGATTACAGCTTCTGTACAGCTGCACTTATCTGGACAACTTTAACCTTCCTGCCATGTTGTGTCTCTAATTGGTCAGGCTTTAACACATCGATCCACTTCCTCTTCAGAAGACTGACGGAAGATGCCGGCAGCGCTAAACCTCGGCAACGAGGTGGTGAAACTGAGGCCTGAGGTGAAGAGGGTCAAGGTGTTGGTCCTTCGCAAACTCACCCGGCAGATCGCTGCCCTGAAAAGAAAGAAAGGAACACAGGCCGACTTGGAGAGGAATGAGAGGCGTGCGGCACGCTTGCTCGAGGAGATACGCGAGCTGAAGACGCTCGCGCCGGACAGCATCACCAAGGCCGCCTTGCAGCAGGACATCAGCTTCCAGAAGGTGTGCCAGGACGACACGGCATGCCTGTCGGAGCGCGCTAAGGCCCGCGTGGCCACGCACCCCGACTTCAGCTGGAGAATCCAGAGGCTCAAGGATGCTATCGAAGCGTTTAAAGTTGAGAGGATTCGTGCTGCAAAGGCCCTGAAAAAAGCCAAGCGGGAATCCAGAGACAGTGTCCTGCGTCAGAGCAGTTCAGAGGAGGAGGAAGAGGGTGAGGGGGAACAGCCCAGGGAAGAGAGGAGTGAAGAGCATGGGGCAGATGACGGCTCAGCAGTGATCCACAAAGCAGATGTGGAGGGACTGAACAATATGACGCAGCAGAACCAACGTGTTTCCGTCACAACAAACGAGGTTTGTGTATGTAAGAATGCTAATAGTTTTGCTAGTTTGCTATTTTTTCATGTTGGTGGATTATATCTTATGATTTGGTCCTAAAACCAAATTAAGGAGATATTCACTGAACTTTAGACTACCATGATTGACATTTTAATTGTCTCTGAACAATGTTTTTCTTGCAGAAATCCCTGGAGACGGACACAACACCCACTGAGGTGGTACGGATGAGGAAAGAGGTGAAGAAATTGAGGATGCTGCTTATTCGGAAGTTCACCCAGCAGATCACTAACCTGAGGAGGGCAAAGGACAAAGCGTCTGAGCTAAAAGGCAACCAGGAACGCATAGCAACATTTCAGAAGGACATCCAGGTTTTGAGGGCTCTTGCACCTGACCATGTTACTACAACAGTGCTGCAGGGGAAGGTGGATCTTGAAAGTGTTCTGCAGGATCCAAAGTCCAGCTTGCTAGAGAGAGTCACTGCCCGGATCGCCACACATCCACGCTTCATCAAGAAACTCCAGGACGTCCGTAAAGCCATCGAAGAGGAAAGAACAAAGGCATCAGCTGATCAAAGGAACGAGGGCAAGGAGGATTTAAATGAAGCGACACAGGCTGAAAACAGTGATGATGATGAGGAGGAGGAGGAGGAAGAAGAAGAAGAGGATGAGCAGGTTGAGGATGAGGCGGATGTGGTGGGTACTGATGACGGTGGTGATGACAAAACCGAAGATGAAACAATAAAGGTGATGGATGATCATTTAAATGTAATTAAAGGCTGTAATGCTATAAAGCTGTCAGAAGATGCCAAATCACATACTACAGTAGACACACCCACCACAAAATCAAAAGGAGGAGTGACT
This sequence comes from Brachyhypopomus occidentalis, assembly GCA_020368025.1. Classification (NCBI taxonomy): domain Eukaryota; kingdom Metazoa; phylum Chordata; class Actinopteri; order Gymnotiformes; family Hypopomidae; genus Brachyhypopomus; species Brachyhypopomus occidentalis. The sequence goes on from JAGXOD010000072.1 coordinate 5,493,015, forward strand.
AAACAAGATGCAGAGAGTTCAATCCGTCTCAAATGTGTTTCTAAAACCACTGCCACAGCAGGCATTGTCAAGAGCCTGCCGTCCTCCCGTAAAGCAACACCAATGAGGAGAGCAGCACCAGGAAGAAAACAACTCGGAATTGAGACGAAGAAGCCAGAGAACGGAGGTAGCAAAGGAGAGAGCGACTTGGATCTGTCAGATGGTGATGAGGAGAAGGAATATTTTGATGACAGTACCGAAGAGCGTTTCCACAAGCAGTCCTCTCAGTCCGAGGAGAGCGACGATGACGACTTCTTCCTCGGCAAAGTGAGCAAACTTAAGAAAAAGAAAAGTGATGCAGCCCCTGTGCATGAGAAAAAGAGCGACCCTACCAGCTCAGCCAGACTGCAGCAAACACAGGAGGCCCGTCAGGAATTCAAAGTGCAGTCCGTCTTCTGTTCCACCCTGTCCAGTGATGCCTCTCAGAAGGGGACTCGCTGTGATCCAATGCCAAGGCGCTTACAGAACCAGAAATGTTCTGACGGTGACGCAAAACCATCTTGGTTCAAAAGACAAGACCCCAGAACTGACAGAAGCCAAACAGCATTTAACAAAAAGGCAGCTGGACCCAAAGGTTCTGGTCCAGGGTCGCGGATGGCCGCAGGGGCTCGGTTTGGGAGGAAGCCAGCCCAGGGTAATGGGGGCGGCCCCGCTACGCCTGGCAGCCGCCCCCATCCTCCCCAAACGCTGCATCCCTCGTGGGAAGCCAGCAGGAAGAGGAAAGAGCAGCAGGCCCAAATCACAGCCTTCCAGGGGAAAAAGATCAAATTTGATGATTAATATGCGTCATGTTTGACCCCCATACACACAAAGGACCTCTGGCTTTCTATTGGTGTGTTCTGTCTGTTAATGGTCCAGCAAGAAGCACAAAAATGTCTACATAGCCACACTGCTTCTCTACTGACTTCAAAAACCGTTTTATTTTGTCAATACATTATTTTTTTTAATTAGGAATAATTCCAAATTCATATTAACAGTTTGATTGTTGATGCTGTTTTATGGAGCCTTGTGTGTAGCTCTTTGTGTTTATGCAGAACAAAATGTATTTTAATTATATTTCTGCCAGATGTGAAGACCAAACAGTTACACATTTTACTTACCGCTGTTGCATATGTGGCTGTAACACAACAAATGTTTACTAAAAGATTGATTGTTTCTGAAATTGGCCATAGATGGTAGATTCATAGATCTCAGAATAAAGTAGTCAAATTGGCTGGTAGAACACCATTACCTAGCATCACTGGAGAAGAATATCATTTCATGATTACTATGGGTGACAGATAGCAAGTGATTGTATCATATGCTACTATTCATGACTAATTTACTTCGGTCCTGGAGGGCCAGAGTCCAGCAACGTTTGCTGATTCCTCTGCTCAGGTGCACCTACTAATAAGATGAGGATCACTTTACTGCCATTTTACGTTTGTGTATAATTTGGCTCGTTGTGTCAAAACTACACACAAGCCAAAGAAGACAACTTGAGATAAAGATGTGTGACAAACTGAAAGTGCAGTCCAAACCAGTCCTTTCTCAAAATGGTGCTTTTGTAATAAAACTATACACACATGCACAAGCAACACCAACTTGGGCTACGAAATGGCAACATATTGCCTTGGGTGCCATATCCACCCATGGAATCACTCCACTACAGGTCTCCACACAATTCTTCCATTACATGCTGCAAAGGTAGGTGGCCATGGGATGATCAGTGAGCCAGTCCTGGACCAGAGTGAGACTAGCATGCAGGTAGGAGCCAACCTGCATCATATAGTGAATGGGGAGTACTAGGGACCTAGGATGGTGTTAAGATGGAGTATTAGACTCACAAGGCTGCACTGTTAAGATGTGTTTGCTTTGAAGTGTTTTTGCAGGTATTGTTTTTTTTTAACAAAGTGTATAATATAAGAAACTGGAGTTTTCCATAAGTGTGTTGGAGAAATTGCAAACAAACTGCAAAGCACAAAAATGTGTTTGCGGGTACAAACGTGCCAAAAAGGTTAAGGCTTTGGGGCGTAAAGCGTTCATTTAAAGCAACCGTCAAAGACTACGCAGAACATTTCAAATAAACTTTTAAATATTATGCTAATGTAGCTGCTTGATTCTTCCTTTTGACAACATTTTAGCCTTATTATTTTATTTATTTATCTATTTTACCTCTTCGAAAAAAACTTATTATATAGTAAAAAAAAACACCATCTACACACTTAGCACTAGATTGCCACCCAAGCTTTTCCTGAAGCTGCTGGCGCAGGCGCAGTCTAGGTCTTCCAAGTTTTCATTGGTTTACCCACAGGCAACGTCATCCAATCGCGGCGGAAAGTGTATTTGTAACGGCCAATGATTTTAAATATGCAAATGTATTTTAAAAACATCCCGGGAAATCCGAGTTTCGCGGGAGGGCCTTTCGCGCGTAAACCGTATCCCTTCATTCATTGTCCGCTTCCTGGAGCCATTTTTAAGCAGATAGGAAGGAGTTCGCTTCTTATTTTAATCGTTTCCATCAGCTGTTTTTACCCATCGATACTTTAGCTTTTTGGCTCAATCCAGTTAATAAGACGTTCCTTTATCACGCCTGGTGATTATTTCAGGTCTTTATTTGAGCACTTTGCAAAATAAGACCCTCAAAGAACCAGAGGCACAAAGAGATCCCGAATCTCTGAAGATGAGAAAGGGGATTTCCTCGGTCAAAGACAGATTGATAATATCGGGGGTTGGAAGTACTACCCTTGAGCAAAATACTGGTTTAAGTAAAGCGGCTGATCGGCGATCTTCGTCTTATTCTACAGCGACCTACATGCAACTTAAAACCCCACCGTCCCGTGCTTCCCAGCCTAATAATGTTCGTGTATCTGATCATTCAGTTGGCAGCTTGTATACAACTCCTCTCCAAGGACCTAACCTTACAAACGGCACGGGGTTGCGAGCAGCTTCAGGACGTCCTCCGGTAATAAACGTAACTACATGTATAATTTGTTAATTTGTAAATCTTTAACTGCAAATGACACCAAACCAGCTAGGCTAATCCAACTGTCATGGCTAACTTGCATCTAGCTAGTAGTGTTGCCAAAAGAAGTTACACAGCTGGCTACCGGGGAATTACTCTAAACTAGCTAAATAATTACGTGTTGGTCCACTTTGGATGGACTTTGTAGTGAACCAGTGCGTTTTAAGATGGCTAAGCGAAAGTAGCCGGACTAGATCAGGCTGGCTAATTCCGCGCCTCGTTACCTGCGTATTAGTAAACATTGGGTTGCAAATTTCAGTAAGATTCACAAATTAAGGTGTTGAAGTTTTTTTTATATGAACGCTGCAACTTGTTTTGTTATGGAAATGCATAGTTCGACGTTTTACGAACTGTACAAGTGCGAATTTCAATAAAGTGGCACAATTTCTTTCCCCCTTTTTTCTTAAAAGCTGCTCACTGTCGTGAGCAAAAGTAGCTTTGCACAGTGGTGCACACCCATACTTTACTTTTAACAGGTAAACTAGTTGGCTGACCTCGTTGTTTACATCTGTTAGCCAACTAGCTGCCGACTAGGCCCGAACTTGTCTGTAGAAAACACATGCAAACAGCCTCCGCGTTTAACTGAGTAGTAGGAAGAAGACGGGCTTAGCTAGCTGCGTATTGGGCTTGCGTGACCGTGAAGACTAGGCCGCGGCGTTTAGAGGGGGGGGGGTCATTTTTGTTCCCTCAGAGTTTATATCCCAAACCAAGCTAGCTAACTAGGTTAACCGTCTTGGTCCATTTAATGTGTTTAATGTACTCACTCCGGCTCTTATTAAGCGTACAGTCCAGCTATGTTTAATATGCCGTGACTGAACATGCCGCAAGCGAAACTTTTCCAGACGCGTCTTTCTCCCAGTACAGGCACCACGAACACGTTTGTAGAGCCTTGTTTGTTTTTGCTCTTCTAAACGCCCTTTGATTATGTAAAACTAAGTTCACGGTTTTTGCTGTCTTAAAGCTGGTGGTGAATGGACATTTTAAAGTAGAGAAGTCTTATGCTTTTGTTAATTAATCAGAACATCATGTTAATAAATCTCCTCAGGCTGTGGATGAAGTGCTAATTAGGGACGTTGTGATTTTAAACTACTAAGTGTATCCTAACCACTGTTGACAGAGCTGGTTAAATTGTATTGATTCCCACTCCAGATTAATCAAGTGTCAAATGAGTCAGACTAGTTATAAGGCTAGCTTCAGGACAACCATGACAAAGCTTTATTTTGTTTGCACCTCAGCTAGTCCTATATTTCCACACCTTGTTCTGACATTAGAGGCCCATCATTCTTTGTAATATCATTTTGAATGTCTGCTCAGGCTAAACGCCGATTGGAATTGGACATCACGGACCACCAATACAGCGAACCGGCTCGAACAGTCAGGGGTCGCAGATCTGCTCTGAGGGTGAAGGGCCCAAAAGGTATTACCCCAGTCTGTTACCCCCACCTCGTCTTTAAGGTGGTGCTTCAGATGATCTGCTGGAATGACTGAGTGAGAATTTTAGGAGCGTTTCATTGTTGGAAGTAGTTTGAGTTTGCAGTGACTGAATAGAATGACCTGAAATGATCCTGCAGGGTTTAAGCTTAACGATTTGTAGGTGTTGATCCTATTCAGAGTTTCCTGCAGAGGTACAGCGTCACTGTATGTTTTAAATCTGCAGTATGTCGATCACATTTAACATTTGGTTATTAGCCAAGTAATTCTCTGCAGATTTCATAATATCCCTCCCATATTTACAAAGGTCTTGTACCCACCGACATGTACCAAACTTATTAGCAGTGTTGCCTGTGCTGTGATGCACTGGTCCTGTGACCCTCAGTGACCATTAGGCTGAAGGCTCGTGGTGGACCGGCGAGATTTAGACACCCAGGCTTGTTCATAGCCTGAGATAAGGAAACGTCAACACTGACAACAATGGTTCAGTTGCAGAAACTACTATTAAGTACATCAGAAAGTATATGGTCAATTCTGTAGCCACAGGTGGGTTTGCTGAGGCACCTGAATAACCCTGTGGAGGATGTCTGATCCAAGCCTTCATTACCAGACCCAGAAGGTGTTGGGACCATACTGTCGTAATAGAGTGGACTTTACAACCTGAGAATTAGAACTTAACAGACCAGTTAAGACGTGCATGTTTTAAGTGATTATTTACACATGGTGGGTGTTTGGATCTTTGCCTGAGTGTGTTGACGTCTCAGCTCCCAAAAGCCCAGCGGAGCGCTCGCGCTACGACACCTCCCTCGGCCTCCTGACCAAGAAGTTCTGTCAGCTGCTGGCGCAGTCGCCCGATGGCGTGTTGGACCTGAACCAGGCCGCCGACAGGCTCAACGTCCAGAAGAGGCGCCTGTATGACATCACCAACGTGCTGGAGGGCGTACGTCTGATCAAGAAGAAGTCCAAGAACAACATCCAGTGGCTGTGAGTAGGATCACGTCGCGAGGAGAGAAGCTCAAATAGTGCCAGTGTCTTGGAGCGACTCTAATCCAGAGATCTGCTTTCCTGTACCTATAGCGGAAACAACCCCCGGGATGTGTGTCTGCTGTTATTCTGAACTTGCTTTTTGAGATTTTGTTGGGGTTTTTAGGCACATTATTACACAGTGATGTGTTTGAGTTTTGAGTTGATCAGCTTGTGGCTAAAACAGGCCACTTGTGGGGGGGGGTATTTTCTTGTCCAGGGGTTCCAGCCTGCCCTCGGAGACAGAGCAGAGCCTGAGCAGAGAGATGCTGGCCCTCCGAGAGGAGGAGACGCGCCTGGACGAGCTCATCCAGACCTGCGCCGGCCACGTCCAGCAGATGACCGAAGAGATGCACAATCAGAAATATCCTCTCCTGCTCCACACCTTTGTTGACCTCTCTTGTGTTTACACATGGCCTATGGCAGCCAGTCCTTAAAGACTTGTAAAAAGGTTTTGGGTACAGATGTCGTGGCACCTACAGATTTATTTGGGCTTAGTTTCCAGCACGGAAGCTTTTATTGAGCTCTTGAAATGCTGGTTCGGCTGTGATGGACCGCTGTAGCGATCACACTAGTGTTCATCAGCACTGCAGTGCACTGAACTGAGTAATGAGGGAACCACTAGATCAGAGTGGCCATAGTTTGAGCGTTTGCCAGTCTCTGCTGGTGAACTACGCTTTTTGGGCTTGGTTCTGGTTGGACAATAAACAGTTCTTGAGTTCTGCTTTAATTCTGCTGGGCTGTGACCGGCATTGGGAGCCTCACATCCATCATGCAACTTCATGGAACGTTGGATGTGTGTGTTGCTCAGGAGTCTGTTGTAAATGGCCCCATGAATGAATTTGAGATGGTTACTTTCTTCAACCTGCTTTTTGGAGGCTTCACACCTTTGTGCCATAGCATAGTTCATGTTTCGATCAGGACTAATGCATCATCTGATCAAGTCTGTGTAGGGATACAACATACAGATGCTTTTTGTCAATGCGTCAACTGCAGTGAGGCACATTCCACAGCATGCTGGTTGTATTTAGTTAGTTACGTCTTCTGTTAAGTTTAAAAAAGGGAAACTATTCCCTAGTTTCCTTAAGTAAAGGCCCCTTTAGTTTAAGCCATTGCGTGAGGCACATGGCCGACATCCTTAGCTCAGCTGCTGTGGTGGTGACGCTGCTTCTCTGTCCTGGCTGGCCCAGTTGTGGCCGTCGGGTTTAGGGCCAGATTAGTGGTGCTTTGCTGTGCTTTTCTGCAGTTTAACGCCCTTGTGGAGTTTGGCATCTGCCAACTGGGATGTCGTCCATCTTCGTGTGTTCCTTATCTGCCCCCACATTTGCCTACATCACATACCAGGACATCCGAAGGATCCAGAGTTTGCAGGACCAAACTGTGATTGCTGTCAAAGCACCATCGGAAACCAAGCTGGAAGTGCCTGATCCAAAAGAGGTGAACGCTTCGCTCTCCTGCTCGCCTCCGTTCACGCTGTCTCAGACCAGGGTTCCACTGCTGGAGAATTCATGGGAACACTTGAGTGGATGTGTGATTTTTAAAAAGAAATAAATGTTTTTCTTTCTTCACCTTGGCTAGAGTTTACAGGTCCACCTGAGTAGCTCCAAAGGTCCCATAGACGTGTTTCTTTGCGCTGACCCCAGTGGACCATCGCATAACGCTGTGGACCTGAATGGAAATGACACTTCCTTCCTCAAAGTGTCCAAAGGTGAGCCTGTGTGTGTGAGCCTGCCTGTGCGTGTGTGTGTGTGTGTGAAGGACTTCTTGTCTCTGAGGACCATCTGTGGTGTTCATTGTTGTGCAGAAGGCAGCAGAGCCATAGTAACCGAAGCCAGCCAGCTCAACGGCGAGGACGGTGACGGCGTTGCCCACGGCACACGGACCGGCAGCCCCTCCCTGTCGTCCCTGGCAACCTCGCTGGCCTGCGTCCTCCAGCAGCCGGCCGACACGGCGCTGTTTGCCGCCCTTCCCCCCGCCCTGCTCGGGGAGGACTACATGCTCACTCTGGACGAGGAACAGGGCATCACTGATCTGTTTGACTCCTGCGACCTGGACGGACTTCCGCTGGACGACCTGCTCATCATGTGACCCTGCTGGGACCTCAGGAAGGCAGGAACGTGTGTGTGTGTGTGTGTGATGGAGTTAGGTTTCATAGTGAGAAGTAATGGACCAAGACTGGATCGGTTGAAGGTTCTGAAGTGCAGCCCTCTTTAGGCCCAGCAGACCTGGGTCCCTGGACAGCGAGGTTCTGCTGAAGCGTGTTCCTGTGGTGCAACCTGCTCCTCGGACGTGATGTCTCCAGACGATCGGTCTGCTGTGCTCCATTTGCTTCGGCTGGTTAGTTCAGCGTAGCAACCAGAGCAGCAATGGCGCTGAAACTGGCCAGCAGAACTCACAGGTTGCCTGCAGAGTCTGACTCAAAGTCCCAAAAGTGGTGTCTGTGTTTGTGGGAGTTTCCAGATCTTGGGTCTTCGTGAAGTGTGTTTGTGGGTTTTTTTTAGCACCACTTTATTCCTGCTGCTAAACAAAAACCAAGATCATGATTTGTTTGGTTTTGTGTGTTTGGTGGGGTGTGGGGGGGGGCAATTAGTTAGCTAGCAAAATGTTTTAGTAGTTTAGTTACTTAGCTAGCTGGCTAACCCTGACAGATCTATAACTCATTCTATGGCTACTCTAGCATTTCATCCTTTGAAAGAGGATTGTACAGATTTGTAAATAAGGCACATATACTAACATTAGTATATTCGGTCATTAATTTGCTGCCTGTTTCTTGGTTGTTCGGTACTGTAGAGACTGTACAGTTCTCCCCCTGGTGGCTGGTGTGTGGTATCGCTAGATTGGGTCGTGTACCCAGATAGAATATGGCAAATAAATGGGTAAATTCTTCCATCCGGTCGAGCCGGGTTGCGGGTTGAAATGCGTGTGTGTGCGCGTGTACTGTGCTTTAGCCGCAGTGCTAGTGTTCTCAGGGCTATTACCAGTGTTCCCTTAGTCGACATTGACTTGGCTAATAATTCCTGAATTCTATATGTTTAACATGAGTATTTAACAGCTGTGATTTGCCCCAAGTACACAGCTGTTTGGAGAGGCGTTTAGAGCCTGGGTGGGGTCGCCAGCTCTCAGCAGTCTGCCGTGTCCAGGACGTGGGCACCGTGTGCTGGAGCTGAACGGTTGCAGTCCGTCATATAAAGCACTACACGCCCTCCGCTTATGAAGAGTACTGGGGGTCGTTTGGGTGTGTTGAAATGTGGGCTAAATGACACAGTGGGGTAAATGAACAGGTTAGGCTATAATGAATTCCACCTTCACCGAGCACGTTTGTAAATCATGGACAAATAGCAGTTGAATAAGTCTGATCTGTTTGAGCCTATTAATCAAAGATTTTAAGTTTCAATGGAAGCTGTTCTGTAATGCTGAGACCACCGTCACACGCTTTACAGACTCCGCCTACAGGTTTTCTCAATATGATCAACAGGATGAATTGATTAGAAGTTTATGCGCATAACGTGTTCATGACTTTGATTTTAAGTGAAGTTTAGAGGTTCTGAAATCGGCTGTGACCTCACCAGCGTTTTCTCGGTGTAAACATGTATCGGACCTTTACTGTCCTAACCTCAGACTAAACTTGCTTCTCAAAAGTAAAAAAAGACAAACTTTAATTAAAAACCACCCCAAACCACACAGGCTCAACACTGGGACTATACAAAGGTCTCGCTCACACGCGTCTTTGCAGGACGTTTAGCATTAGCTGCGTTCTGAAGGACTTTCGGAAAGCAGGTGACCTTTGACTCCTGCACATTTACAGTGGTTTGCCAGCGTTGCCGTGTAAAGGTATTAACATGGTTAACCCCAGTATCACTCCGCCTGGACACGGGGTTCTATTACGCTGTAAAGTAAGGAATGTAGCTTTGACTAATCTATGCTTTAAAATTGCCTCTTGAAATTGCCTTAAAATACTTTGGCACCCTAAACATTGTTATTTAATATGTAATGTTTGTTGAACCATTAGAAAGCCCAACTGCCCTGGTGCTGGTCTTGCTTCTGAGTTTTGAAAGAATGCTAGATCCATTCCCCAGTCCTGTCCGACTGAACAGAACCAAGCTCTAAATGGAGAACTGACCAGGTAGGAACGGTTATTGGAGCAGAAGAAAGCGTGTGTCTCTATTCCCACATTTCTGATCACTCCCCGTTGCCCGTTAGCACCTGCGCTATGGCTTTGTGAGCTGCGTTTCTTTTCTTGGTGTGTTTTTACTCTAGCTGAGCTGTTTGAAAAGAGTCACTTCTGATCTGCTAGTTTGTATTTGCTTTGCTAATGTGTGTTCAGCTCACAGCCACGGACGTGTTAATCACCAACCCCTTCAGAATAACCCAGGGCTGCAGAAATTCCATATGGGTTCCATACGTTTTGCTTGTCGGCTCCGCCCCCCTCCTGTGCTGTGTGTGTCCGACCCGTTCTAGCCTGGGAGAGGCGTGTAGCTCTCTGCTCTTGCATCTACCATCCAAATGTGTTGGGGGAAGGAACATGGTGTTCAGCCATGTACAGTACCCTGCCGAACTCTCACCTGACCACTTGAAGTGTGTGTGTGTGTGTGTCCTGGGAAGGCCTGGGCCGTATTAAATAAGCTTATTATGGGTTAAGAAACAACAAGTCAGGTTTGGAGCTTTACATGTTGCTAAAGCCATTTTGTATGTGATGTGCTCTGTACATATTGTTGCAAACTGTTTTTAATAAAGTTTTGAATGTTCAGTTTGTAAACCACACACCTCCACATAATGAATACTGAACGTGCTGAAGCTTGCGTGTCCTGAACGGGTGATTAAAGGGCTTCCTCTTCTTTACAGCTGCTGCAGGCTTACTGTGCATTATACTTGGCTAATTGCAGATTTGCTAGTACACTATTTTTTTCCTCCCCGGAATTACAGCTATTTAGAGTAATATCAGCTTTACGTTAATTCCATCAGCTGAGAAAGGGTTGAATTTGGGGTTTCTAAATGCAGTGGTGAATATAGTAGTAAATATATGTATGTGTATATACATATATATATCTAAACAGCTGTAGACTGTACTAACGGTGAAGGAATGCCTTGCTCTGTGGACTGGTGATGCAATTAATTGCCCCATAGCCCCTCCCTCAGCAAACACAGCCAATCCCACCTGCTCTGGGGTGTGGCCACGTTCTCAAGTGTTCAGGTACAAGATCTCCTGGTCTTTCCCTCAGTGTATTGGGGGGGGGGGATTCTATAGTTGTTGGGAAGTGTAGTCCTGGTGGCCATCTTGACACACTATTGCATACATGTTGCATGCGTTCATTTGAAAATTCACTTGGCGATATCGAGTAGTGCTACACAATCTACTCACGGCTGTTCGGACCCGTCCGGTGCTGGCGGTGTGAAAGGCAGTATTATTCAAATGAGCCTTCTCTGCCAGGAGATCAGGGTTGCGAGCGTGCCCGTCTGGCTGGTGTCCCACGTGCACGCTCGTGCGGGAGCTGTCCAGACACACAGAAATAAAGCAGGACGGTCCCTCGATGTGCCACGTGTTCAGCCGAGCCGTTTGCCCCGTGAGGGTTCTTGTGGTGCAGAGCTGCTCAGTGTTGCCTGCTGGGTGGTTTGGTTGCTTAAAAGGGTCATTGGGGGGCCCAGGGGTGGCGGTGTGCAAATGCAACTGGTGTCCCGCACTTCCACTCCTATCTGTTCTCCCCCTTCTCAAGCTAGACCGCGTGGGAAGGTGTGATCAGGGTCCGACAGGTGGTAAAAGCCACAACCAGCAGACCAAAGAGCCAGTTCTGCCATTTAACCTTCCTGAGTCATGGTGTCCATCTCTCTGCCTTCGCCTTCAGAGAGCCCAGCCAACGTGCGTCGCCCTTCACCCACGGTCAGTCCCCCTGCCCTTCCCACGCTGTTCACGCTGGGTTTGGTCTACTCAGTGGAGTGATGTCCTTGTGTATGTTTACACTCAGTTTGTTCCTACTGTCCAGATATTTGGAAATTCATTTTAAGGCTGAAACAAATTAGGCACCTTTACATGCCAAAGAACAAATAACAATGTTCACAAACCGCTCATCTTACTACTGGCATGCGATTTTTTGTCTTAGAAAGCAAAGGTCTTGTTAGCTCTGTGCTAATTAGCGCAATGCAGTGGCTGAATTCGGTCCAGGTGACTGACTGACTGACTGACACCCTTCTCGTGTATAAAGTCTCAGGACGAATTTAGGGTCTTGCGTGAGGGGAAATGGTGGCGGGAGTTGTGCTGCACGGGGAGAATAAGCGTGAAGATGGAGGAGTGGGAACGTGCCGTGATCAGCAACAGTCATTTTACATCCTCTCAGAGGAAAACACTCAGGAAAACCCCCCTACATATTTTTTAACAGTTACAGCTTTATTATTTTAGATTTATTATTTTTAAATCGAGTGGAGTTTCTTTTAGAGTTGCGATTCCTACATGAACCACTAGATGGCAGTGAGTCCATATGAAAGGGACACGGAGCACTTTGTAAAATATGCAGCTAAAGTGACCCAGAATGCCCGTGTTTAGGGTGTGCTGTTAAAGATGGAGTGGTCTCGCCTGCGCTAGCTAGCTGATTGTTTAGCATCATGTTGTCTGTCAGACGCGCATCACGATTATATCCGATACGTGTGGTCCGGGGGCATTTCCTGAACCCGGGTGTGGAGCGGAGGGCTTCTCATTGTGAGTCAGGACACACGGGCAGACGGGGCAATTAGAGTGGGGCAGACTGGCTGGCCCTCCTCCTCTTACCCTCCCCAGCACTGAATAATGTGCTTCGTCTCCGCAAATGGCTGCTCTTTGTCTGAGATGCTACAGTGGATGGGCAGGGAATCTGTGATGTAATTCGCTCGGAGTTGCATCCTCCCTGTCTGCACGTAGGTGGCACTGTTGACACACCTGAAACGGCCTCTGCACACTTAACCCATTTCCCCAGTTTCGCTCGCCAGACTGAAAGTTCATGGGAAGTGCTAGAATTCAAGCATCAGTCTTGCAGATCATAGCGCGTCTTTGAGAGCTTGATCAAAATGTGGGGGGGTGGCTTGCCGTGAACATCTAGTACATGTGATCAGCTCCGTGTCCAAACCAGCTTTGCTGCACTCATCACTCCCAGATGCCATCGGTGACGGCGCTCTACTAATGTAGCGTTCTAGGCTGTGCGTGTCTAATGTTGGGTGTTGCCTTTTTTTTCATGGATCGTACAGCTTCTGATTGCATATATGTGTGTGTGCGTGTGCGGTTAGTTTTCCAGACCACGTGCGTTTCTGCTGTAGCGATGCTCTCTCTTGCCGTCTGCATGGAGAGAGCAGCTCAGTTCGGGGAAGCGTAGTGCAGCGAGACCTCGCCGTGCGCTCCGTACTCGCCGAACACGCCTCGCTCCATTCATAAAAGCGCCCGCCGTGTTTTGGTGGAAGCCGGTTGGCTGAGGGAGAGGCTGCGTCGTGATTAGCGGCCCGCGGCCAATGGGAGTGAAGCAGTGCTCCTCTCTGCCTGCTCGTTGCCTGGGAACGGAGGCTGCAGGAGTAGCATGCGCTAGTGGGCTGCTCCACCGCCCCCCCACGCTGGCCAGCGGTTCACCTCCGCACCACTCCAGGGGCTCAGGGGGCAGGAACCGCCCTGAAGTGAACCGGGCTGCCACCTGATCTGCTGTCGTAGGTGGTGTAGGTGGTGTAGGACGGAGGGTGTGTGATTTAAAGGCAGAGTTATACATGTGTGAGACAAATACCTTTAAGGAGACGGAACCTGTGTGTGTGTGTGTGTGTGTGTGTGTGTGTGTGTGTGTGCATGCATCAGTTAAGTGTCCTTACACAATAGATCGGCGCTGTGTCGGCTGTAGGAAAGGAGAAAAAAAATCACATTGCCTTCTGATTGGATGATCATATGTAAACTGCTCTGTGGCTCTGAGTCTCCACACAGCTGGTGGGCTAGTGGCACGTGGCACCTGCCCCTGTCTGCCCTGCCCCTATCTGCCCTGCCCCTATGCCCTTGGGTGCATGACATCATTCGCAGACCTTCATTTTATTCATTAAACTGCTGAAAAACACAGACAAACTGGCAGGCAGTTTGATTAATGAACCAATCAGACACATTTGCCTGTTGTCAATGTGATGTGATTGATGGAGCCGTTTCTGGGAAATGTGGACCTCCTCTTTATGTCAAGACAAATGGTGAAAATGTCTTCTGTGAGACAGCGTCTCCGTCTTCTAAAGCTTAGTGGTGGCAATCAGATCAAATGTTGACATAATAATAATAATAATTTGTCAGTAACAAAAAAAAAATGTCCAGACATGTCCGTCTTTAACTTTCATGACTGATTGAGTGATTCGGGCTCTCCTGAGTGATGGTTGATGCTTCCAGAATGATCTTGCTGAACCTGTGGGAGTCTGGCTTCATGTTTTTTTTTTTCACTCTAATGATTTAGTATTTCTCTGGTAAACGACAGACTGGTCCAATGAACTATTACTGAATTCTGCTGTGTGTAAGTCCCCATTGTGTCTTGCTGGTGCACTTTTAAGCGAGTCTGTGGACGAGGCTCCTCTGAGCTGATCTGAACTCAGTCACACTGCCCGAGCTTCCTCCCACAGTCTGGCGCTCTGTCTAACAGGAACCTCTCTCCAGACCCCTGCCTCTCGGCCAGGTGAGCCAGGCTCGTGTGCGTGAGGTAATGTGTGCCCCCCTGCGTGGTGAGCAGCTGCCTTTAGGATGGTGTAAATTGGTGTGCTGCTGACCCGCGTGGCCGCCCCATCGCCTGGCCTGCCCGTGGGCCTGACACACTTCCTGCTCTTTGTCACTGTGTGTGGTGGTCTGATCGCTCACATCCTCCTGAAGCGTAATGCAGATCTTTTCACACAAGCTCTCCTGCGACGCTACTATCTGAATCATCGTCTGCGAGCAGCTTGTTGCCGCTATTGTGTTTGGATCCGAGCGCTTTGTGCCACGCCCCCATGTTCTCTTCTGCTCCACCTGCCGCCTACGTACAACAAAGCTCCACCTTTTTTTTTTTTTTTTTTTTTTTTGGAAAAACAGCATTTGCATGTCATTTGCATACAGTTGCCCCCTCCCCCGCAAGCCAGTTGGGAATGTCAAGAGGCCAAATTAACTAGTTTTCAGTTTGCATCTCATTTGCATCAGAACTGTTTCATTGAGGTTACTCCAATGGGTGACCTTAATTGCCTTCGTCCTTGCCAGGGAGAAGTGAGGCTCTGATTGCAATTAATTTCATTAAGCAAAGTATCAATATGACCAGGAGAATATATTTGCATGCTATAAGGATGAGGATGTGCAAGCTGTTTCCAATCAAGGAGCTTTCTGCATGTGTCCATGTTCTGTCAAACTTCCCATAAGCATGAAAAATTGGGCCAGGCGTGATGGGTGTGCAGCTTATCGGCATGATCAATCTCACTCAGGAGTCTGCGCGTAGACGCGCTGCTAACATTAGCGGCGAGTTCAGAGATGGGCCTTGTTGAACAGTTTGGGTTTTAGCCTGGGTTAATGTGGCGCGGCTCGGCAAATCCTGCTGTTGGTGTCTGAAGTGAATGGAAGAGCCCAGAGACAACAGTGTCATTTTATAAGGCTAAGATTCTCAACTTAACAGCTAGTGAGGGAATTTGGGAAGAGGACGTATTGTGATAGTAGCATATTTTCTGAAGATTGAGCAACAGACACGTATGCTGGCATGGATGTGGGGATGTCTAATCTTCCCGCCCAAAACTACAGTACAGCTGTACAAGCTGCTAAAAGTCCCTCTTGTGTCACTAACTCAGTCTAATTAAAATGTACGTTAGGCCATGATACTTATTCATCTAGTGTTAGCTGAGTCTTCCCGTATCATTAATACTCTCCAATGGTACGTAGAACTGCGCTAGCATGTCCCCTTTCTACATTGTGTGTGTGTGTGTGTGTGTATGTGTGTGTATCAGGGTTCGTACGGGTGCTTGAAATCCTTGAAAATGCTTGAATTTTAATGTTGCATTTTCCAGGTTTGAAAAGTGCTGAAATTTTGGCTAAAGTTCTTGAACATGCTTGAAATTGTAACTCTTTCGTTTCACAACAAATAGCTGTCTGACTGAATTATTCCCTTGTATTATGTTACAAATACAAGCGAGAAATGTATACGCCATACATTTATTCTTCTGCTATTACCAAACACGGTACCTCTTTTAATGTGACAAAAAGTGAAGTGAAAAAGTAGGAGTATGAATTTTGAGTATGTGTGTATTTGTATAAATATATAATTTACTACAGCTGTAAGGTGCTGGCAAATATTGAAAATGGAACATATATACACTATATTGCCAAGTATTCCCTCACCTTCCTTGACTCACATATGATCTTAAGTGACATCCCATTCCTAATCCATAGGGTTCAATATGACGTTGGTCCACCCTTTGCAGCTAGAACAGCTTCAACTCTTCTGGGAAGGCTGTCCACAAGGTTTAGGAGTGTGTTTATACTGATGTAGGACAAGAAGGCCTGGCTCTGTCTCCGCTCTAATTCATCCCAAAGGTGTTCTATCGGGTGGAGGTCAGTCACGTTCATCCACACCACACATCCATGTCTTTATGGACCTTGCTCATGTTGGAAGAGGAAGGGGCCAGCTCCAAACTGCTCCCACAAAGTTGGGAGCATAAAATTGTCCAAAATGTCTTGGTATGCTGAAGCATTCAGAGTTCCTTTCACTGGAACTAAGGGGCCAAGCCCAGCTCCTGATAAACAACCCCACACCATAATCCCCCCTCCACCAAACTTTACACTTGGCACAATACAGTCAGACAAGTACCGTTCTCCTGGCAACCGCCAAACCCAGACTCGTCCTTCAGATTGGCAGATGGAGAAGCGTGATTGGTCACTCCAGAGAACGCACCTCCACTGCTCTAGAGTCCAGTGGTGACGTGCTTTACACTACTGTGCTTTACACCACCGTGCTTTACACCGCTGTGCTTTACGCCACTGTGCTTTACACCACTGTGCTTTACACCACTGTGCTTTACACCACTGTGCTTTACACCACTGTGCTTTACACCACTGTGCTTTACACCACTGTGCTTTACACCACTGTGCTTTACACCACTGTGCTTTACACCACTGCATCCGACGCTTTGCATTGCACTTGGTGATGTTTGGCTTGGATGCAGCTGCTCAACCATGGAAACCCATTCCATGAAGCTCTCTGTGCACTGTTCTTGAGCTAATCTGAAGGCCACATGAAGTTTGTATGCCTGTAGTGACTGACTGTGCAGAAAGTTCAGCATCCGCTGACCCCACTCCGTTACGTGGCCTACGACCTCGTGGCTGAGTTGGTGTCGTTCCCAAACACTTCCATTTTCTTATAATACAGTTGACTGAAATATTTAGGAGCAAAGAAATTTCACGACTGGATTTATTGCACAGGTGGCATCCTATGACTGTTCCACGCTGGAATTCACTGAGCTTCTGAGAGCGATCCATTCAAATGCGACATATGTTTGTAAAAACTGTCTGTATACCTAGGTGCTACATTTTATACACCTGTGGCCATGGAAGTGATTGGAACACCTGATTCTGATCATTTGGCACGAGAATCGTGAGCGAATACTTTTGGCAATATAGTGTATATATAGATATAGATATATATATGGCCGTTAAGCTGTGGCTCAGTTCTGTGGTCGTTAAATGTTCAAGGGAATTTTACATGTTACATCTTACCCCACTTGACCATGATTTCTGTGTCGTGTACATTTCTGCGTGTTATTTGTAGACGAGCTGGAGAAAGCAGTTTGTTTACACTCTCGCTAACGATCGTTCACCTCAGGCTACGTTTATAATTAAGCTCTGAGCTGAGCATCGGGTTTCCAGAGGCTTAGGTGATGGAGAACAGTGTCATAAAGATTCTGTGTTTGGTGGAGTGTGAAGTTTACCTCCTGATCTGTATAAGAAACCGTGTCTTGCAGGCCCAGGTGCCACGGTGCACCCAAGCCGTTAAATTCACATCCCAACAAACACATCCTAACGAGCCTCTTGCGATGCTCGCAGATCGTCTCCTGGAGACGAACGAGTCTTTCTGCATTTCCTGCTTACATTCTGGACCAGAGACACTGTGAGCTGCTCCTGCAACTCCACGCAGAGCAGGTGAGATTCACTGGGTGCTTATTCAGCCCTGGTGCCTGCTGGGTGACATACGGGCTGTGTTAATGCCCCTCCCCCGGGTCACAACTCTCCCTTACGCCCTGGGCTCAGAAACGGGTCTGCCTCCTGTGTTTGAGCACAGGGAGAGGATGGATGGAATCAGGAGTGATTCATGGTGCTAAACTAGGCCTGGAATGTCCACGCTGAAGACATCTGTTATAAGGGCTTAACACGCCTGTTAACACGCCTGTTAAAAATTCCCAGATGTGGAGATGCCCAAAACGCCACGTCTGGCTCCACAATTGCACGACTCGGCCAAAGCCTGAGGAGGAAGGTGCTCTCCGCGCTCTACCAGATTAGCGCGCTACCAGATTAGCGCTCTACCAGATTAGCGCTCTCTGATCGCGGAGCTGCTCCACTGGATTGGAATTTACACATCTGATGTCAAAGCCCTGATGTTTCCTGATCCGTCTTTGCTCTGTGGTGAAGCAGGTTTGCCTCAGGTGTTGGAACACAGGCTGCCTGCGCACATGTCCTGAACCTGATCCAAGCCCGGGAAGCCCTTCAGGGACACGTGTGTGTGTGTGTGTGTGTGTGTGTGTTAACTCTTGTTTGACCAACACCACGCTCTGTCGTTCCAGGCGGGCTACAGGCGTGCCTAGCTATGGCTGCGGTGCCAGCCGATCTCCTTTAGCGCGCGTGTACGGTCCGCCTCGCTCCCGTGCGCTGCTTCCTGAGTCTTGCTTGTTTGTTGTGAGACTCGGGACGGAGTGTTTGCGCTGCCCCAGGCTGCTGCAGTGTGTCCATGTCTGCCCTGGTTACCTCAGCCTGGTCTGGGTTGGACCAGTCGCTCTGTGTAAGTAGCGATGCCTGTAATGGGCCGGACGCGCTAGTGGCTTCTGTGAGGCTCCTGCACTTATTACCCCTCTGAGTCAGACCAGAATAATCAACCACAGATCATGTCGTTTTTGCCTCTTCAAATAGGTGTGTGTGTGTGAGAACTGAAGCTTCTTGAAGTCATTGGAGAGTTCTGCTTGACTTGAAGGTGGAGGTTATTGAGGTATGTGTGTGTGTGTGTGTGTGTGTGTGTTTCAGCTCCTGTGGTCTGGCTGCAGTGTTCAGTAAGCTGGTGCCGAGGGTTTTCCCCCATGTTATCCACGTGCCCAAGTCATGCACCTTGTGGTCACTGTGGAACGGCACAATGTTTGTTTAACTAGAACACACTCATTGTTGAAGTGTGGCAACTGCGATGTGGCACCAACTGGAACCAAAATGCCCCCCTCCACACACACACACACACGGAGCAGCAAGGTTGGTGGAGCATTCATCTCCCAGCCTCGAGCACAGTGTGGAGGACCGATGCGTTTGGTCACTGATGCTCTGTCCACCGGTTGATGTCAAAGCTTTGGACTACAACCAACCCAGACTGAACAACACTGAGCATCAAGCCCCAAACCCGTCACATGTATTTTGTTTATTTATGTGACCATGGCCTTCATGTGTTTTCTGAGCTGTGTGTTTGGCTGGAAGCTCTCGGTTGGAGTGAGTGCTCCTGGAACGCCTCACCACTCACTCTCCTCATGCCTGGAAGGTACACAGACACACCCCTCCCCACGCGGGCGGCCGAGTTGCCTGCCTGATTCGGGGCCATGACACCTGGCATGGATGTGTGGCCTGGTTCAGCATCAGGGGAATGGAGTCACTGCCTGTGTGTAAGGGTCTCTTCTGGATGTTATAGATGTGTGTGTGTGTGTGTGTGTGATGTGCCAGTCAGATTGCAGTAGTGTCGGCCATGCATATAACCCCTTGGCAGAGGAGAGGCTCTGTATGCTTGTGTCTGCTGTGTTGCTGACAGTCACTGGAATCCCACCACCAGAAGTCTGGCAGGAGGGCAGGAGAAACATCCGTACGTCCACAACACTGAGGTGAAATGAGCTGTAACACCAGGCTTTCTGTTACCCCCCCTCAGCTAACAGGTGCAGGAGGTCTTGTGTGCTGCTGCACTGTGTTGAGTGTAAACACAATATCAGAGAAATCCTCTGTGCCAACCCCTCTATAGGCAGAGCCACCGTCAGTGACCTCCTCCCCTCTATAGGCAGAGGGCACCGCTGGTCACTTCCTCTCCTCTGTAGGCAGAGCCACCGCTGGTCACTTCCTCCCCTCTATAGGTAGAGCCACCGCTGGTCACTTCCTAACACACGTTCTGCGTGTTCGAGCACTTACACATTCCCTGTCATTAACTGCCCTACATCCCCAGCAGAAAGCCTGACAGGCCAGCAGATATGAATCATCTGTTTATGCTGAGCTCATCGCAGTCACTCCTGACGGTAAACTAGGTGGGTGGGGTGGAGCTTCTCTGCCAGCACAAACACTCCGCCGTGACCTTCCCGCGCCGCGTTATGGGCGGCAAACGACAACAAAACCGGCCTGTGAACCCGGAGCCCAGACACTTCCCAGCCCAGACGAGGTGCTGGCACCCGCACCTGAGCGCGGTCCGCTGTCCGAGTGCCCAGACGAGGTCGCGGTGTCCCGGGAGCTTCCCGCTCTGCCTGGTGGGCTTCCAACTGCCTCGTTGCCAGTCTGTGTGTTTCCTGCCTCTGGAGCGGCGCCCCTTTGGGTGATACGCCACTTTCCGTAGGGGGGAAAAATATGAAAATTCAGAGCTCTTCTGTTTCTTAAAGTCAATACAGGAGGGTGTGGGGGGGCTGTTTGAAGGAAATCTAATTAGGATCATTTAATTGAATTAGTTTTCCCTCCAGTAATGTGACTCAGGGGGGTATTGTGCTTCTTTTCACAGAAACACTTCTTGTATTGAATCACAAGGTGTTTCTGTTCTTTCCTATAAGGTTTGGACATATAAATTTACTTAAAATTTCCCTGTGAGAGACCCAGTTGGATTTTGAATAACGATAAATTAAAAAACTTTAATATAATATAATTTTGACCCAATTCAGATTTTTTTATTGGATTTATTTATTTGTTAACAGATTGGCCTTTTTTAAAGAGGCATTATTTTACAGTTTTGGAGGTACGTCCGTGTGGCACCACTGCGACGAGGTTTCCTTTACTTCTGCTTGTCTCCCAGTACTATACGAACATGCAGAGGTTCAGTGATTGACGGCTGATTTCACACGGATGCAAAACCTCCACACCGCCGCAGTCGTTCTGCATGTTCAAAGTGCGAGAGAAAAAAAAATTTCGACTTCAAAGTACAAAAGGCAACAGCAGAGTGTCTCGATCCGTTTGGCGCTCCTCCCTGCAGGCTGTGTGCTGGGTACGTGGTCTGGGACGTCAGCAGAAGGGAGAGAGAGCTCGTTTGATCCTGCCTGACGTGGAGGTGCTCGTTCACCCGGTGACCTCGGGTCTCTGCTGCGGAACAGCCAATGAGAAGCCTTCGTCTCGTGCCTTCGTCTCGTGCCTTCGTCTCGTGCCTTCGTCTCGTGCCTTCGTCTCGTGCCTTCGTCTCGGGCCTTCGTCTCGGGCCTTCGTCTCGTGCCTTCGTCTCGTGCCTTGCCTTCGTCTCGTGCCTTCGTCTCGCCTCTCGGGCCTTCGTCTCGTGCCTTCGTCTCGTGCCTTCGTCTCGTGCCTTCGTCTCGGGCCTTCGTCTCTGGCCTACGGTGTGCATCTGTTTACCCACCACTTCTGTCCTGATGGGTTTTTTTTGTCTTTGACTGTGCCTGGTCTGTCATTCTGCTCGTGTTTCCCTGCCTGACGTGCTGCTGGGTGTCTGTAGATGAGGGAGGTTGATGCTCTGCTCTGCCTCTCAGGTAACGAGGATCGTTGAGATGAGTGGGAGTGGCTTACCTGGGAGGGAGTGGCTTACCTGGGAGGGAGTGGTTTATCTGGCCACTTTGCTGGGCGTCTCTGTTAATGAGGCTTGTTGAGAGAGATCTACCGATGGGCCTCCTGGTTGATGAGGTTGTTCTGTGCTGCTCCGCGTGTGTCTGTGGTCTCTCTCAGCATTATGAAGCCATGATTGGTTGGTCCTGATGCCCTGACTTCACAATAAGAGGATTGTCTTCTCTTCCTTCCACCCTGTTACCCTATGTGTGGTCCTGTCTGAGTTGTTTGCGGCCAGTGAGCCCCTGTTCTGTGATCCATGGCCTCTCCACTGCTCACAGATGTCTTGTTGGCTGTCTGAAGTCACCCGATTGTGGTGGGAGCTGAACGCATGTCGTGTGTCTACACCGTGGGACCAGAGTACGGGGGGGGGGGGCTGCTCGGTGTCTCTGCTGGACGCCCTGTGGACAGGAGAGGGAAGCAGTGTGGTGCATTACACTGAAAACATGATGGTGCAGGTGTCCATCTGTATAATATGCACATGCACCGTGCACGCCATGACCTGTGTGTGTGTGTGACGTAAGGAAGCTTCACGGCTTCTCTCTTTCCATGCTGCATGTGTGTGTGTGTGTGTGCGTGTGTGCTCCATGCTCCATGACCTGCTCTGTGTCCCTAAAGAGCTGCTGGCCTGAGAGCAAAATAGCTGAAGCATGAGGGAGGACATCAGAGAGAGGACGAAACGTCCCATCAGCTCCTGAACGGGCGGCTTTCACGCACCGAGACACATCCCCCCCCCCCCCCCCTCTACTCCCAAACGTCATCACAGCACACTGCTATTACCCCATGGCCTTATAATGCTCACTGATTCTCTTACACGGACAAGGATGAATTCACTATCGCCCCTCTGCGTCCAAGTGGAAGGAATTTGACTGATGGAGTGTGAAAGGGCGGGGCCACGGGTGGGGCCACGGGCGGGGCCACAGCCGGAGCAAATCTGCCTGCATGGCCAGTTTGAGAAATACCATACAGGCCTGTTGTTGGACCAGTTTCTGCCCTGCCCCTGGCCCCGCCCCCTCCCTTCCCCATCCCGTCACAGTCCCATGTTTATTAGAATAACCACCCTGTTTGCTTGTTAACGTGAATGCCAAGGTTGTATTTTTTTTTTTTATCTGGTTCACATTTTTTATTTACTGTTTTTATTTACTGTTAACGTGCCGCTTGGACCAATCAGAGAGCAGCGGTGGCTGATCTGCTCTATTAACATACATGTAGCCTGAGAGGGTGACTAGCTTCATTTGTGTCAAACATGCATTAATATGGGCCCTGTGATCTCAATCAGGGATTGGTGATTACGGGGGGGGCCCTTAGTAGCAATGTTTGAATGGGCCAGGCAAATGAGAGCATGTGTGTGTGTGTGTGTGTGTGTATTTATGCAGTCCCTGATTGACTGCGTCATACTTCACAGCTCGTGCACAAAAGCAGGCAGGAGGCTTTGTGAAGCAGGCATATGGCTCGGGCCTTTCAAAATTCAAATTTTCCAGTGAAAAGGCAGCGAAGTCTCCCAAATTAGAGAGTTGCCCGTCGGTCACAAAGCACAGTGTTTGTCTCATCCTGAATAGAAGTCATCAGGAAGACTCTGGCTTGATTTTGAATGAAAACATTTCCCCAATGCTACACTCGTCTGGAGATACCATGAAGTTATTTTCTTTCTTACATTTTTTCCCCTCCCTTTGCTCTAATCGTAAATTCTGATCATTTCCCTCTTTGTCTTTGCCACCTCTTGAGTATAGAAAATAAAGAAGAAAAAAATGAGGCAGCAATGCACTTTAATTAATTCTAATGAATATGCAAATTACCTTGAATCCTCCAGATAATGCGGTCTTTTCAGATTTCTATGATTCAGTGTTTGGAAAGGGCACCAGTGTGAAAGGGGGATGGTGATGAAACGCTTCTTCCCCAAAAAACACAATCAGTACCACATTCATCTGCGCGGCCACATCCCAAACCAGGACGCTGCACTCCTCCCTCAGCAGGGTGCCTGACTGCACGCGTGTGCACATTCGCCTTTCACACTGTAATGCTGCAAGACGCTTTGGGATTTTAACATCTGCCCTTAAATCTGCGTTGCGTTGCAGTTCTTGGTGGGCACAGAATTATTCTGTGGGTCGACGGCAAATTTTTTACCCTTCTGGAACGCATGAAAATTGGGGAGCACAACTGGTTTGTTTTAGGAGTATCCAGCTAGTTCAGGGAGGGGAGGGGAAGAGGGGGGGAGGAGAGGGGAGGAGGGGAGGGGAAGAGAGGGGAGGAGGGGAGGGGAAGAGGGGAGGGGAAGAGAGGGGAGCCATACCAGTGGATGTTTGGTTGGTTTATTTATTTACTTATTTAACTGGATGTTGTCCCTCCTTGTCTAGTCTGCACACCAGGCTGCAGGACATATAATGTTTGTTACTGTAGAGATAAGGGGCTCTGAGGACCCCGTGGGTTCATTTTACTTCAATAAAGGGGGTAATTATTTTGTCCAGATGGGGACTTGCACTGAATCTTTTACATTTTTTTGTATCTTTTTTGTCTTGATCTGGGAGCAGTGCATGACTGACCGTTTCATGTGCCGTGATGGGAAGCTCTTTGACCCCTGGGTGCAAGTCTGGCGGTCAGGGTGCAGGGGCTTTAGCCACCTTGGAGCCGCGGGGACCCCAGAGTTCAGCTCCCGTCTCAGCGTTTGTGCAGTAGGTTGGGTGTGTGTGAGGTTTTGAGCTCGTGTGGATGTGTGAGCGTGACACAAACTGGGTCTGGCGCTGCAGATCCGCCTTTGCTTGTGTGGCAGTTCTAGGAGGCGCAGTCTTCACAAGTAAGGTGTGAACGTGCTGGAGAAAAGACAGCAGAAGTTTGTGTCTGTGTGTTTGTGAGTGTCTGTTTGTCTGTGTCTGCGTGTTGAAACCGTCACTGGAGGTTAGTAGAGACTTCGAGATTTTCATTGTGTATCTGTTTTTTTTTTTTTTTTGCCTCTTCCAACCAGCTCAGCTTCACACTTCGAGCACGCAGCACTACAAGTGAACACGGTGGGCACGTAGTGTGATGTACACACACACACCCTTTACACAACCCTTTACTTGTCTTAGCACATGTACACACACGTAGACAATTTCTGTTTACCTTTTCAACCGGCAACACAATGCGTGTGGCTAGGCGGGCTAGTAAGGTGTGTGAGGATCTGTAGCACAGCCATTAATCACATGCACAAGATCATCTCCTCCTGCGTCTCTCTCCCCAACGCGCTGACGTCATCTGAACCGGCCAGCTCTTAATTAATGAACGCCCCTAATTGATTCAGAACCAATCAACCAAGCATTTGCATAACAAGAACAACATGATTGATTACTCTCGGAAGGTCCTGTGCTCTGTCCTAATGTCCCGTTTGGAGCATTGCAGGCACAAAGAGCTTGTCCAGGCGTGCCTTGCCGCTCCAGTCCCGAGCGCTGCTTTTATGCGGGTGTGAATTGGGAGGCAGTTATAGAGGGCCATCTCAAAGCGAGGAAGCAACTCTCTCCTCCACTCAGTGCAGTAAAGAGGCAATGAGGAGCACGTGAGTTATGTGGTTTGGAAATTGTGAAGTTCAGAATTCTTTGTAAAACACTGACAATGGCGTAATGAATTGGCAAGTGCACCCACGTATTGCTGTATGCCCCATTCCCCTTCCCTTATCTCAGGCTTTCATGGCTCTGCTTCCACTTTCACTCATCCACCTTGCCCCCAACACCCCCATCCTAACCCTCCACCTCCTCCACCACCACAGAAGAGGGGGGTTTATGGGCCTTATTTCCTCATGCATCTAACCCTGGTTCTACCACGACACCCGTGGTGCTCGCGGCGTTCAGCACCGTGACCCTGCCAGCGTGTACACCCTCCAGCCTCCGGGACATCCCGCCTGTTATCAGCCCTCTTATCTGTGCAGATGAGCTGCAAATGAGACTCCAGCGAGACGATGCGGAGCGCGAGCAGTTAACTTCGTCCTCCCTCCTCTTCCCCGAGAAATCTGGTGCCTCCAGCCTGTCCATCCGCCACTGGATTTCACTGCACGGCATCTCCTCCTGTGGAAGCTGATAAGAACGCGTCTGCAGCCCTGGCCGCCTGTGCGGATTTATGAGTCCGCCTGCCTCTTCCACGCGCGGCGTGCTGTCACCACCTGATTGGAGCGCACACGGGACCAGCCCGAGATGCGTATCTCAGCAGAGAGCCTGACACTGGACTGCACTGCGTTGAAGCAGATTGGTCTTATGGGGGGAGGAGGTGGCGGCCGACTGACCTTTGGCAGGACAAAGAAGAAGAAAAAAAAAGACTTGATCAATATGAAATTCGAGGGAGGAGGGATTTTGGAATGACTGATGAGGTCTGTGGTTCAGCTCGCCTGATTTGAATTGTGGGATTGATTTTGTTTTTGTTGAATTTAAGTGGCGATCATGAGTACGTTGACACAGAGCTGGCCGAAGATTAAAGGCTTTTAACTAGTCTGGGAGGAGGGGGGTTATTAGGGGGTTATTAACTGCTTATTACTACAGTGGTCAGACTGCTGTGTGGCTTTGAGAGCCGGCCCACAGGATTAGCTGCCCGCTGACTTTTACTAACGCACTCGGGGAGCCTGGACACACCCACAGGCTTAAACGCTAACAGGGTTAGCACTGTAGCTACTTCTCAAACAAACACCAGGGGCCTCATGTACTAAAGGTGCGTACGTACAAAAACATTGCGTACGCAATGTTTCACGCAAACGGTCAGATGTACTAAATGTGACTTGAACGTGAGAAAGTGCGTACCCCACGCCACTTTCATTTCAGGCGTACGTATGTTTTTCGTACGTATGCGACACTTAGAGGTGATGCATTGAAATTACAACTATTAAGATATCCTTTACGCACACATTGTAGTAAGCTCTTATAGGGTAAAATTAAGTAAATTAGACAATTAAACAGTAAATTAATCAAACAATTCCATTGCCTTACTGGAATAATCATTCAACGTGTTTCCGCCTAGATTATATAAACATGCATGAAATGTTGCGCTGGAGTTCTTGGGAGATGGCAGCGTTGGCATTACTGGAGGTTATTGCTAATGGCCGAATTCGCCGAGAGCACGTTTTCCGTGACCATTATGATTTTTTGGCCCATGATGATGACTGGCTTATAAGCCGTTTCAGATTTCCAAGAGCTGTCCTCTTGAAACTCTGTGCTGAGTTGGGTCCAGTTTTGGAGAGAGAAACGGCGAGGAGTCGCGCATTGCCAGTTACTTTACAGGTGCTGACCATCGGCTTCCTGGCAACTGGCTCGTTTCAAAGAGAACTGGCAGACCGGTCGGGGATATCCCAGTCATCTTTGAGCCGTGCCATGCCAGCTGTGTTGGATGGGATCATATGCATGTCAGCTAGGTATATAAAGTTCCCATATGATGCGGTTGACCAGGCAAACATTAAAGCGCAATTTGCAGCGATAGCCGGTTTCCCGATTGTAATCGGAGCGATCGACTGCACACACATTGCTATAAAGGCACCATCTGAGGAGGAATTTGCTTATGTGAATAGAAAACACTTTCATTCCATAAACGTGCAAATAATCTGTGATGCAAAAATGTGCCTTACTAATGTAGTGGCATTACAAGCTGGCAGAGTGCGTGATGGGTGGCTTCTTGGTAAGCAACAAATTTAAAGCATTTGACATTGCCAGCTTAGAATAATTAATTTAAAACATGGGTAATTGTTAAATTACTTAGGAGACCGCGGCTACGCGCTCAAGACGTGGCTGATGACCCCCCTTTGCAATCCACAGACTGACCGGGAGCGGAGATACAATTCTCTCCATTCTCGCACCCGGTCAGTCGTGGAGAGGGCAATTGGGCAGCTGAAAAGCCGGTGACGCTGCCTGGACAGGACCGGGGGAATGCTCCTGTATCGGCCAGAGAAAGTGTGCAGTATTGTGAGGGCATGTGAGATCCTGCACAATGTTGCGCTAAGGTACGGCATGCCATTGTTGGAGGTGGTGGAGCAACCAGCGGACCCAGAGCCAGGAGAAATGAACGCGCAGCCTAACCCAGGTGCCATAGAAGCAAGGCAACAAATCATGGCCGGTTATGGCCGTGTCACCCATAATACAGGCAACTCTCTGCTCAAATGCAGGGAGTTGGATGTCTCCTGCCCCCCGCCTGTTTGGGTCACACTCTGGCGATGTGTAGTCAGCCTCCGCTTTACGTCCACCTTAATGTCTGACCACTTTTTTTTAATTTCTGCAAGTGTGCGCTGTTCTGACCCCACAGCATTTACAGCTTCACACACGCTGTCCCACTCAGACCTTTTGCGCTTTGCCGTAATACCAGAGGACAGCGTGCCAAACAAAAATTTTTTCCGCGTCTCAACTTCATTTAGTAGCGTCTCCACTTCACATTCGGTGAAGTTTCTCTTCTTTCCCCGTTTTGACATGCTTTGTGATATATCCAAGCGGAAACTCCTCCGGTGCAGGGCATATTTAACTGAATTTGCATATTTATAGGGGGCGTGTCACAGGCGGAGTCAGCCACTCTCTCATGTGCGCTAAATTCCACGTTGATTGGTATGTACAAAAGAAACGTGCGTGGATTACGGCGTAAGCACGGTTTGATACATCCGGATTTTTTTGTGCGTACGCCATTTTCTGGATTTGTCCGTACGACAAGTTTCAGTAAGAAATCCACGCAAGTCTTTGTACATGAGGCCCCAGGTGCAAGTGTGTACTGAGGTAATCACTTCAATACTGCCCTCTACATTCACATGACCCCCCAGATTGTCCAATGGTGTCCAGTGTATTAGGTGTCCAGTGTATGCTATGCTATGTAACTGTACATACAGGCCACTCTACATTCTACAGTCAGTTGTGCAAGATAAAGGACTTCTGTCTAAAATGTCCTGTTTCACTGGAAAGCATTGAGCTTTTTACTATCTCTGCATCTTTAACGGTGGTGTTTGTGTGTTTCAGCGGTGTGGTCACACCCTTCTAGGGGCTAACACAAATTCTACATAAAAAAATATGAATATTATAAAATATATGCATATTTTATGAATAATGTAAAATAAAACTAAATGTAATAATGTAAAATCAATCTACTCATAAAGGATATTTTAAATATCCTTGGTTACTATAGGATGCATTTCTGTCAAAGATTAGCATTAATTAAAACTGCTCATTATTAAGGCTGCAGGGACCTGCTGCTCTGTTCATGCCTACATGCCCCTTCTGGTGATAATTTTGAAGGGTTCTGTAATGTATGTCTATTAGCAAAATGACAGGAAATGTGACCAATGAAATTTGTGATTTTCACTCTGGGGGCTGGCCTATAGCATCCTGGCTCCTCTCAGCATTAAGATGCATTATTCGTAAAATGTCATTGTCTATATTTCAAATAGTGTCCACAAGGCTACATATCAGTGGGCATATATATATATATTTCCTGTCTCTAGGACTCTTGTGGACTAAGATTGTTCTTGTCGTTGGGATCTGATGGAGCCAATCCAACAGCTTAGGGGTCACAGCCCCCAGTTCCCCTGTCACCACTGGGACGACCTTGGTGTTAACCTTCCACATGCTCTGTTTCCTCTCCCAGACGCTGGTATTTCCCAGCTCATGTCCCTTCTTTTGGATGGTTTCATCACTCAGACTGCCGCATCTATTACCACTGCTGTGTTCGTCACCTTATCTATGATCACTACGTCTGGCTGGGTTGACGCTATTTGTTTATCTGTCTGGGTCTGGAGATGCCACGGGATCTTCGCCTTGTTCTCCACTGCTCTCTGGGGCGTCTCCTGTTTGGATGCCAGGGTACCCAGCTCACAAACCTTACATACATGTCCGCGTATGCGCTTATGTACATGTGGATGGATGAGCACAGCACTCACTCCGCCTTGCTAGTATGGGTTAGACCCCCATCATAACTGCCTTCTTCATGGCATAAAGAAGGTGCTGGAAACCTTTCTCCAGATTTGGGTCCATATTGACATGAAACCATCGCACAGCTGCTGCAGATTTGTCAGCTGAGCACCCATGACGTGAATCTCCTCTTTCACCACGTCCTCAAGGTGCTGTGGGCTGCGATCTGGTGACTGTGGAGGCATTTTGAATACAAACTCCTGGTTTGAGCTTTGATATGGCATGTTCTCCTGCTGTAAGTGGCCTTTATGAGATGGACACACTGTGGTCATACAGGGATGGACATGGTCAGTTAGGTAGACTGTGGTGTATAAACATGTGCCCAGACCAGTTACCCTAGGCCATTACACCACCATCAGTCAGTTTGAACTGTTGATACAAACACATTTTGTTTAAATACAATAAAGACTATCTTATCTTTACAAGATCCTTGCTTTGATGGATGGATCCAAGCTTTCATGTTGTTTATGCCAAACTATGACCCTAACATCTGAATGCCACAGCAGAACTGATCTTTCTTCAGCTGTTTATCCATCACTACTGTGACTGGCTATTTCCATTTTGTCAGGCTGTATCTGGACGCCCCACAGGATCTTAGCTTGGTGTTTCTCCACTTTGAACTTAGAGCCTCCAGCCTGTACTTGGTACAGATGTTTCTGTATATTGTGGCAGTGTGTATGTGGTGTATGTTGTGGTGCAGGTCTGGGTAGCTCAGTGTCTCACTCCTCTGCCTTTGGTACTGGAGATTGGGGGTTTGACTGACTAGGTCTTCAGCATGGTACCTTAAGCACAATCCAAGCTACCTGCATACCTGAGCAGGCGTGAGAGAAACTATAGTCGGCTGTGTCAACATGACCGTGTTAGATGTCTGTGGACAGTCTGATGAGAAGTGGCTTACTGCTAAAATACAAGATCCTTGGACACTTGTGGAGAATACAAGAGGATTTACCCTCTCGCACTAGAGTTGTTTATCTACTAGCATTCCAACATTCTGTATTCTCCTCAAGTGTCCACAGGCATCTGTCCTGGTTAACCTATGTGATGCTAGTTTCTAACTATAGACATGTACCATATGTGTTTGGACAGAGGTCCTACATCAGCTGTGAAAGCAGTTAATCACCTGGAAGCACCTTCAGATATCAGAATATATCAGTCTGAACCAACGCTAAGGATTACTGAAGAACCTTCTTGTATCGTGTCCTTTCACCAATTATTCTCTCATTCCTATATTGTTGTATAACGGAATTTTTGTTTTAATTGTATTCATATATTTATACTTCATGTGTCCGTGCAAGAGCAGAAGGCATAAACACCAAAACTGTTCTTATTCAATCTTATTTCTTAAGAATACTTAAAAATTCTATTGTATTCCAACCAATGGGGGGCCAGGCTCTCCTATGGAAGCTCTGCTTTATGGCTATTAGACATTGCATGATCACACTTTTCCGCTGTGAGGCAGGAGAGGGCAGAGACTGTGTAGAGAGATCAAACACAGTTTTTCCTTTTTAACTCTGCTTTTGAATAAAACATCCTCGAGCCCTCATACTCTCTCTCTCCACCTCATGATAATCAGTTTTCTATCCTATTAAGCCAAATCTCCAAGGAGTGAGTGAGTGAGTTCATGTGTGTGCGCATTTGTGTGTGTGTGTGCGTGCGTGCGTGTATGTTTGCCCCCATTCTAAGGAGCAGTGAAGGTCAGAAAGAATTCTGACTGTGATATGAATGGAATGTAGTCCTATCTGTTTAAGTTCAGACGCATAATGCAGTCAAATCAACTCTGCTCCTTTCTCTCCTGACTTTCCCCATGTTTATTTTTACAATGGAGCACGTTGGCCTGAAGTCTGTTTAGGGTGTGTTGTGTGTGAGTGTAAAAGTGTGTGTGCCTGTGTCGTCGTTAGCCCCCCCACCGGTGCTCTGACCTTTTTTGCTTTCTCTGCCCTGCCTGTCTGCTTGTATCTGTGTGTATTTATACGCAGACCCTGGGGCATCCCAGGAGCCACCAGGGCTGTTACCATGGGCGCAGAGTGAATATGACAGGAACTCTCCATAACAACGGGCCGAAGCTTTGTGTCCGAGTTGTAAAAAGATTTTCGCTTTGTTTAGTGATTCACAGCAGAACTACACACAGCTGCATAAAAGCTTGTGAATCATCTTCATTGTGGAAGTATGAAAGGTTATTGCCAAGAAAAAAGGTGTAGACTCATCTCAGTCATGTCTCCACCCTGCACACATACATTAAACCTCAGATTACATACACACACACACCTCTTCCTACACCGAATCTCTTATGGTTCATGTGTAAGAATGCATAAAACATATTTTAGAGTAAAACAAACATAAAACACCTGTATGTTTCATATTGTCATCTCTTAATTAATGCTTTAGCTTTCCCTGTGGCATTTTACTGGGATAATTAGACATTTGTACACTTCCCTACTATTGTCTGGAGAAAAACACTTTTTCTTGTCAGCTCATTCTTTTCTTGTTAGTTTGGGTTGCTGGTTTTGTTTGCTCACATCTACTGGGCTGCTGTTGCTTTGTGAGGCTTTCTCAAATATCTTGATTAAAATTTGCACTACATAGACCTTTTCAAGTGATTATCGCACAACAGGTGTGTGTGTGTGTGTGTGTGTGTGTGCGTGTATGTTTATTTACAGAACACATGGTGTAAATCACAATGGTCACTACAGTGAATGCCGTCACTCATGAATCAAAATGCCACTAAATGGAGGTGTCCAGGTGTCCAGTGTCCAGGTGTCCAGTGTCCAGGTGTCCAGTGTCCAGGTGTCCAGGTGTCCAATGTCCAGAATCAGAGGTGCTGTCAGCACAAAGCACAATGTGTGTGTGGCCATCAGAGCCGCACATTATCACACACCTGTGTGCCCGTGCGCGCGTGTGTGTGTGTGTGTGTGTGTGAAGGTGTGCCTGCGTGTCTGTTGTTTTTGGAGTGTAAGGGACAGCTGGTGGAGTGTGTGTCCGTTCCCCAGGCTCTGCTCCGACATGCTGTTTGAGGGGCTCACACACACTGTGCGCCTCACGTATGGGCTGTTGTGTGCCGGGATTCCTTTGGGTCCCAGTGCTCGCCTGCTTCACAGCCCCGGGATAATGGCGCGGTCCAGCCTCACCCCCCAGCCCTGACCGAACCACTGCAGCGTGTGGTGGTACCCAGTCTCTCCCTTTAACCCCGTCTGTGTGCTGAGCGCTGCTGACTCCTGATCATACACACAGCCTCTCAGACATCAGCCACGCCAGCCTGCTGTAGGATCTGCTGTAGGATCTGCTGCAGCACTGCTGTAGGATCTACTGTAGGATCATCTACTGTAGGATCTGCTGTGGCACTGCTGTAGGATCTGCTGTAGGATCTGCTGCAGCACTGCTGTAGGATCTACTGTAGGATCATCTACTGTAGGATCTGCTGTGGCACTGCTGTAGGATCTGCTGTAGGATCTGCTGCAGCACTGCTGTAGGATCTACTGTAGGATCATCTACTGTAGGATCTGCTGTGGCACTGCTGTAGGATCTGCTGTAGGATCTACTGTAGGATCATCTACTGTAGGATGTGCGGTGGCACTGCTGTAGGATCTGCTGCAGCACTGCTGTAGGATCTACTGTAGGATCATCTACTGTAGGATCTGCGGTGGCACTGCTGTAGGATCATCTACTGTAGGATCTACTGTAGGATCATCTACTGTAGGATCTGCGGTGGCACTGCTGTAGGATCTGCTGTAGGATCATCTACTGTAGGATCTGCTGTGGCACTGCTGTAGGATCTACTGTAGGATCTGCTGCCCATGTGCTCAGCATGGAGGTCATTCTTACCTTTTTTATTTATTTTTTATATGAGAGGGGGGGGGGATGTGAGCAGCGCTTAGCCGAGTGAAGACGTGAGATTTGGAGAAAGGCACGTTCTCAGTACCAGTACTCATTAGTAGGGGTCACACATGATTTACACACACGCCAGAAATAACGTCAGTAATTAAGAACTACCTACACCTCCCACACACACCACCACCACCACCATTCCACTCACTCACTCACTCACTCTCTTACTCTGGAGCTGTGGGTTACCATGGAAAAGCACACAGGAATACGCTGCTTTAGAACAGATGCCACTAATGATCCTATGGGAGTGAAATGCTTTAACTTGATGGGTCACAACCTTAATGAGATTTTTCATTTAGATAAATACGCTTTAAAGAGGTGCGAACCGAGCGTGTGGCTCGCACACTGAAGTCATGTACGGTGGTTTTCGTGTGCGTGAGCAGAACGAGCACATATTGTCCAGCAGGGAACTGGCACGTTTGGGGAGGTGCCTGTGCCATCTGAATAATTTAACACATGTGGGACTTGGCGAGTGAAAAACATCCATGGATGTCATAGAAAACTGCTTCACTTTCATCTGGGTGTGTGTGTGTGTGTGTGTGTGTGTGTGTGTGTGGTGAAGGGGGTATGTGCATATGCCAAATAAGCTGTGCCAACACACACACACAGCAGATCCTCAGCAGTTCTGCTGTTGCTGAGGACTATTGAACACACTGCATGCCACCTCCTTCACCTAAGTGACTCTCTAAGTCTCTCTCTCTCTCTCTCTCTCTCCCTCTCTCTATCACTCCCCCTGCCCCTCCCCTCCAAATCATATTTTCAAGGTGAGCCGGTTCGGTCCTTCCGGTTGGCTGGGGTGGAGGGCCCCTCTGTGCCCACTGGTGTGCATTGCCAATCCCTAGAACCTTTATCAAACTGTCACGCCATGATGGGGAGGGAGGAGCTGTGAGAAGAAGAGGGCGTGGCTCTGCCAAACAGACCCTCCCACCCCCACCCTGCAATGTCCTATTTAACATAGCACAAATCAAATCTAATCACCCTGCCTAATATGTGTTTCTAGCAATTATATGATTCTAATCATTATATTATTATAAATGATGTTATTTTCCAAATGTTTTGTTGACACAAAAAATAAATAATACAAACATATGCATGTGTCCAATCACATTTGAGCTTTTCCTCTCTCCTGCTCAGTGTGGTCCTGTGATTGGTTCTCTCACCCCTACCAGCTTCACCTGTCTCTGTAGCCAGTGGCTGTACCACAGCTCTGTATGGCTTGGACAGGCATACCTGGTACAGTCAGCTATACTATGCTAGTGTTCCGGACCGTTCTGGGTCCTGGACCGGTTTGCCCTCGGCCCAGTGGCAGTGTCCCCAGGAATATAGCAGTACTGGGTTGTGATGTCACTGAACTGGACCTCGTTACACAGCCTATATGTAAACAGTCACTACTGCAAATGCTTTCTGTGCAGGGCAGTAGCTTTTAACACCACTACCCCACACCCACCTCTCTCTCTCTCTCTCTCTCTCTCCCTCTCTCTCTCTCCCTCTCTCCCTCAGTTGGTGGGCTGTTTCATGTCAACAATTTTAAAATCCAACCTTTGGGCTGTTTTTACAAGGCGCTCTTCTACGCAACATTCATCGTGCACTACGCAAATTGAGGTTGATGTGTTGACAGAGGCTCCAGTTAAGCACGGGTTGAGGTGTATTTAGGGCTAGATCAACCTTTTCTAGCGTTTCTGTCCAGCATTGATATAACTCACTAACGTCACTAAGCGACAGACTTTGTCATGTATACTTTTGTGTATGTTACTGCTCCTGTATGGGTGGAGCCACCTCCAACGGTATCATTCAAGCTTTGAAACGGGTAGAGTAATGCAGTAGGAGTCAGCAGACCACACAGGAACCTCGAGAAGAGTCCTGACCCCACCCTACAGCCACTGAAGAGCCCTGACCCCACCCTACAGCCACTGAAGAGCCCTGACCCCACCCTACAGCCACTGAAGAGCCCTGACCCCACCCTACAGCCACTGAAGACTCCCATACTCCCTCACACACCATTTTATTTAAAACGATGGAGTGTTGACATACTTTTAACAGCTTGTGGTGACACCTGGTCTTTTAAGTGTGTGTGTGTGTGTGTGTGTGTGCGTGTGCGCCAACCCATATGTACAGAGCAGTGGTGTTTGAGCACATCTCTGGCTATAATGGAGGGTAATGGTTGTGAAGGGCCTTGGTGATTGAAATGAGTGTCAAGTCTCTGCCTGAGAGCTGCTCTTCCAGAAGGATCTTTTAGAGGCGGTGGCCTCCTGGAGGAGACCTCTTGAAAAGCTTCACCAGAAGAGCCTCGTCGTGTGAAGTAATGCGCTGGCCCATAACCTCTTCCACAGCAGTGGACATGCTTTTCTCTGTTCCCCCAGAGGCAAAGACAGGCACCCTGACACAGACGTGTGTTTACGGAGACCTGCGTTCCTTCTGCATTGAGGGGGATTGTTTTTCAGAAAGTCTTTGTTTTGGCGTGATACCCTAAAGTGCCCATTAGGACAGGTTGGCCAACCAGGCGCTGGGTTCCCTGATCTGCCTGAACACAACTCAGAGAAGACTGCAGGATCAGTTGTCACTGTGGGTAAGGTGTGTGCAATGTGTGTTTTTTTTGTTTGTTTTAATGTACACCACCAAGAAATTCAAAAGGTCTCAAGCTTTACCCTACCAAAAAAAAAACTAAAATAACGTGTGTAATATTTTGCATCAGATGGTGTTAAACTGTGTTTGCTTTTGAATAATGCATGACCTTAAAGGATCCTGCAGCTCCGAAGAGCGTCCAATTACAACTCTACCCTTGTAAAGGAAAAGAAAAAACTCTTATATTCAGTCTTGATGGTGTTCATAGGTTGTTCTTTCCTGTATCTGTGATGTTCAGGATCAGTCTGAGTGAAGTCAGCTACATCTGAACTTGTGTGATCTTCCAGGACCTGACTGCAATATGTCTGTGCACTGAAACTTCATCCACAAGGCTGTACAAGATCATGTAAACACATGAAGTTATAAAAAAAAAATATTCATGTTTCTCCAAGGAAAAAACACAATTCTATTTATGTTTCTCGTGGGCCCTCCCTTTATGGAAGTACAGGAAAGATCAAACAAACTTTTAAAAGCTCAACTTTTAATGGCTTGCCCTTTATTTTATTCTCCTAATTAGTAATTTCCTTATGCGATGTGTTGTTGGTTGAGAAGGTTCTGTTGGGGTTAAACAGCGTATCTCTC
The DNA here is from genome assembly GCA_020368025.1 of Brachyhypopomus occidentalis. NCBI lineage: Eukaryota > Metazoa > Chordata > Actinopteri > Gymnotiformes > Hypopomidae > Brachyhypopomus > Brachyhypopomus occidentalis. Next base: position 5,529,433 of record JAGXOD010000072.1, read on the forward strand.
CAATCAGAGTCACATTTTTTTAATACATATGACAATTGTTTCTGTTACAGGATTTATTTACTCCAAGAGCTAGAGATCTCCCCTCACTGTGACTGATGTCTGTCCACAGCTACACTCCTGACCCGCGGTACACACTACTGCTCACGGTACACACTCCTGTTCGCAGTACACACTCCTGACCTGCGGTACACACTCCTGTTCGCAGTACACACTCCTGCTCGCGGTACACACTCCTGTTCGCGGTACACACTCCTGTTCGCGGTACACACTCCTGTTCGCAGTACACACTCCTGACCCGCGGTACACACTACTGCTCACGGTACACACTCCTGTTCGCAGTACACACTCCTGTTCGCAGTACACACTCCTGACCTGCGGTACACACTCCTGCTCGCGGTACACACTCCTGTTCGCAGTACACACTCCTGACCTGCAGTACACACTCCTGTTCGCAGTACACACTCCTGCTCGCGGTACACACTCCTGTTCGCGGTACACACTCCTGACCCGCGGTACACACTACTGCTCACGGTACACACTCCTGTTCGCAGTACACACTCCTGACCTGCGGTACACACTCCTGACCTGCGGTACACACTCCTGTTCGCGGTACACACTCCTGTTCGCGGTACACACTCCTGCTCGCGGTACACACTCCTGTTCGCGGTACACACTCCTGTTCGCAGTACACACTCCTGACCTGCGGTACACACTCCTGTTCGCGGTACACACTCCTGTTCGCAGTACACACTCCTGCTCGCGGTACACACTCCTGTTCGCGGTACTGTCTCTCGTTTTTCATCTCTGACTTCACTTTGTTAATGTGAATTTCCATAAGAGGTCCACAAGACAACTGAAGGTTAATTGGGGTCCTTCTTATTGAGTAGCAGTTAAAAAAATAAATTGGATTGAAGACACCTCGAGACATAGTAATAAATGAGTTGTTTTTTTTGTTTTGTTTTTTTTTACCTGGTTGTAATTAACATGGTCTTTTTTCCCAGACACCCTAGTCAACACAAGCATTCCTTCATGCTACACACTACTGGAATGTCACTCATAATTAGCACAGGTCTTTGCTCAGTGCGAACACAGTTCTGTAAAAGTGAAATAAGTTTATTTAAAGGTTGTTTTTTTTTTTTTTTTTTTAAAAGGTTTTGAAAAGTCACCTGGGAATAAACGTAGCGATATAATCTGAGACCAACATTTTTGCTTTTTGAACAGTTCAAAACATTTGCTACTTGCCATTGACTTTAGAAATTGTATGCAAGCAATTCAATAAATAACAGACTTTTCAGAAGTGACCTTGGTTTCTTGAGAAACATTTTGAGCTACGGCTAATAGCGCAGCATGGCGTGGCTGCCTAGCAACCGTCTCCTGGCACATGCATCACCTACATGCTACAGGTTCCTACAGGGTTTCTCTTCTCCACCAAATCCAACACATGCAACTTCTGTGCCGAGCATCTTTGCACTTCCTGCATAGACTTTGCCGGACAATCACAACTGAGATGAACGAAGAGATCTGGTGAGCCGTGCTGAGATCTGGTGAGCCGTGCTGAGATCTGGCGAGCCGTGCTGAGATCTGGCGTGCCGTGCTGAGATCTGGCGTGCCGTGCTGAGATCTGGCGTGCCGTGCTGAGATCTGGTGTGCCGTGCTGAGATCTGGCGAGCCGTGCTTTTTTCCAGTGAGCTGACGTGACCTGACTTGCATTTATGGGCAGTATTCATTTCACACTGGGTGGGAGTGCCAGAACGATCAAACATGAGACAGAAAAATAACTGATTAATATTTATATTCTTCTCTTCTCTGAATGATGTTTGGCAGGTATGCCATGATTTGGTCTTCTCTGGTTTATTGTGTCAACAAAGTGATTAGTACCAACAAACCATGGCATCATTCTCCATTGTGTACAGAGTGCAGGATCCAGCAGTCCGTCATTGGGATTATTGTGTTGGGTCTCAGGGTTTGTGCAGTGATAACAGTGAGTTATGGCCTAATGAAATAGGCAGAGACACAGACAGGGGCCAGAAGTGAGTTACCTCCAGGCTGACTTCTCCCTGTCTGAAGAAACGGGAAGTGGACATAGCGAGTCCCTCAGCTACTCTCCCTGTCAGCCATCACAGCGCCCCCTAGTTGTGCTGGAGGATTTTTTTTTCTCAACAGGTTTGTGGAAATGTAAAGTTTTTCTTTCACATGCAATTTAGGAAATGATTAAAATAAGTAGCACAAAAATTTTACCTACACATGCAAAATGCCCTGATGAGCACCTGTCACCAACGCTCTTGAAATGTCAGGTTTCTGTTGTGTTTTACGCTGCTGTGGTCCTTGATGTATTGGTCATCACAGTTGTCTGTTATTCTTTATATCAGCTTGCAACATCATCCATTTCAATGTTTTAATGGCTATTTACATCTAGAGCAAATACCAACATTTGCCTGTGTTGATTCCCATTGCTAAGAATGAGCTGGTGGAATAAGATGCCTTTTGGGCGCTAAGACGAGCACTCCTGTAGGGCAGTTTAGGCACTATGACTTATTAAACTGTAGGGCAGTTTTACTCCGGCATTTCGTGCCTCTGTGTTTAATTAGCCTGTTTGGAGGGAGAGGAATTCATTAGAATTACAGCTGCTTAGGGTCAATTTTTCAAAGAGTTAAACCCAGTAAGACATAATCAGATTATTTTGCGGATGAAGTTCTGTGAGACATTCCTGTAACCAAATTAAGCCAGATTTAGCCAACCACAGCAAATCAGGTTGGTGTGTAGCTTATAGGGGTATGGTTGGGTGAAATCTGCTAACCTTTTGACCTTAAACTTTCTCAGTGAGACTGTGTGAATTATTTATGACTGAAATTCCCCTACAAGCTCTTGTCATTTAGAAACGTGCCTTCACTACCCAGCATTTCACAGAAAGCTGACACTACCGATCCCCTTTAGCTTTTTGTCTCCTACTTCCTGTGAAGCTCTCACATTTTGTTTTGACACTCCAGTCTTTATCTGGGTTTTGTGGAGAGGGTGGGGGGGGGTGTTTAACACAGCAAAACAAACAAGGGGGCTGTAGGTCGAGATGTTGCAGCCCCCAAAGCGTCTTAGCACATCTTCCCAGATCCTGGTGCAGCGATGCTCTGCTAGGTGTGGCTGTTAGCGTGGTGCTGAGAGCAGACGGGACCCAGTGCTCTGGCCTGCAGTTCCTCCGACCCACAATGCTGTGGGATCTCTGCTGTTGCATCGTCCGACGTATTTGGCGCGTGCTTCACCCTGCAGAGGATCCTGGAGACTTAAGGTGAAGATCTGACTAAGGCAGGAAAGCCATGTAACCTGTTTTGTTTATCAGTACTGAATCTGAGAATTATAAGTCACGGGCCGCTGTGTGTCCTTGCTAATGTGATGCTATGAACACCAGCGTGCGCTAGTTTGTGTCACAGCTTTATAAATGACCCTGTTAGACAATTAACTTGGAATTCTCAATATAGTTCTCAATAATTCCCAATATTACTAATGGTTAGTTTTCTACACATTGCATCATCTGTTGAAAATCCTCCTGAGTTCTGTTCTGAGCTAATTACCCAGCTGACTCTGGCGAATCTGTAGGCCTCAGAGCTCAGACACTTTCTCCCCTGTTCTTTCATGCCTCTCACTCACCCACACAGTTAACGTGCTCATTTTTAGAAAGCAAAACACCCTGGAATCCTGGGGTGGACAAGTTTGAAATCCTCAGAGAAATGTGTTCTTTTTACAGGGGCCAGATGGCAGTGGCAGCCTGAGTAGTGTATCATTGACATGTCTGTCAGAGAGAGAGACAGAGAGCAAAAGTGTTTTTTTGTGACAGTGGTGACGGAGCCCTGTGCTTTTATCTTGCCCTTCCACACCATCACTCACCCGCCTTTTTTAAGTTCATTAATTAATTAGATTTTAAACTCTGCCAGTTTTACCAAATGTATCAGATTTGTCTTGCTGTTATTGCGTCTCAGCGAGCTGTGGAGGCCAGAGGAAGCTTTTCACCACCCCGCGTGATGCTCTTCACGTTCTATTACTGATATTGATGGTGCTCTTTCGAAACTGTGATGTGGGTGTCGTGTAAAAATAGGCATGTGAACAGATTTTGTGTCTGATGTACAACTTCCCTTGATTCTTTCTTTTGGACGTTTTCCACGAATGTCTCTCTCTCTCCCACTTCCTTCCTGTTCAGGAACACTGTTTCACCATCCCTTTTATTCCACATCTATTCTTCATAGTCTGTGCGCACGCACTATTGGCTGTGTGTGCGTGAGTGCCGAGCCCAGTAGCTACGCTGCTGACGTGCTGTCCTGGTCCGGCCGGGCCGGCAGGTCGGAATGCGCTGACCCGCTCGGGTGGAGCAGGAGCGGAGACTGCGCTACACCCGTCCCCTCCCGCTTGGGAAGGTTGTGTGGAATTTTGTGGCTGACGTCAGTCTGTGGGCGGAGCGCTCCTCTGGGCTCCATTTGCATGATTCTGGCTGCTGACAGCGTGGGTGTGGGTGAGGGTGGGGTGGGGGGTGGGGGCAGGAGGGTCAGGGGCAGAAAAGCCTCTTTATGTGCTGCCACCTCCCAGATGACGCCCAACATTTCTAAAGACACAGACCAGTGTGTTGTCATCGTGGTCAGCGTGCAGAACCATGCGGAGCAGCATCAGCAGCCAGGGAACCTGCAGCTGGGGGGCCGGACGCCCAACGCCTCGTCCAGATGGTCCGGCTCGGCGTGGCGTGGCTCCCGCGCTGCTGGGCAGACCCGGCCCGCTCGTAAACAGCCGCGAGCGCTAGCAGATTGCGGGCTAAATCTAAGAATTAGCAGTGTGCACCAGACAGAGGCTAATCTGTTTAAGGGGAAATTGTCATAACCTAGTGGCTGGAAACTGTGGAGGAAGGAAACCGCTCAATTGCTCAGCAAGGTTTTCCCAGAATTACAGTGAAGACATCCTTATAGTACTTTGATATGTCTGACTGATTAGAAAACGCTGGGAAGCACGTTGAAGGCTTCTTCAGGATTAGTATGGTGTGTAATCCTGCTGTTCACCACTGGCTAGACCTGCGTCTGAATGTAATTGCGCTTGTGTGTTTGTGTGTGTCAGTGTGTCGGGACTCTTCCTCCTCCTTCATCACGGGTGTTCTGCGTTACTGCCGAGCTGTGTTGCATTTTTTTGTGATGGTGTACATGCATATGCATGGTTTGTGTCTGTGGCACACTGTGTGTGTGTGTGTGTGTGTGTGTGTGCTCTCTCCCAGAGGCTGAGTAAGTCTGTATACTCCCTCGTCTGGCACGCCGCACTCATCCGCCACTCTTTGAACAGAGCGTCGCCTTCTTTGCTCCCTGCGCCGAACTTTGAAGTCCAGAGGCAGATGAAGTGCTCGTTTGTGGAGGGCGATGAGCAAACATGCGCAGGAACGCCTCCTGCCTCCAGGAGCGTCTACAGAGGCGCAGGGCTTATTTAAAGCTGCTTTTAAATGCAAGTGTCAGCGTTCGAGCTTTCTGGAGCATCGCTGTGTGCTTATGGTGAGATAAACAGTGGAAAAGCATGGAAATGTTTCCACACACGCACACACACACACACACACACACACACCACACAGGTCTCCCTAGCTTTACTGCAGGTCAAATGGCATGTTTTTGTCGTTATGTCTCATACAATAGCCCCTTTCTAAAGAATGTGGTTGTCCAACAGGATAAGAGAGTTCATTAGTTCTGCTTTGTCAGTGCGGAACCTAAAAGGGTTTCCCAATTTTGCTAATAAAAGACCAGGATGAAACAACATTATTATTATTATTATTATTATTATTATTATTATTATTATTTGTTATTATTTTATTATTATTATTATTGCAGAAGATGTATATTTTTAAAACAGGACATTTGTTTAAAATCTCCTGCAGAGGTGCTGACTATGGGACTATAAAGGCCTCATCTACAGCTTTGCCTTGAGCCTTTGTACTAAAATACAGCTGTATTTTCAAAAACAGCCTTGTTCCCACCAGTGAAGACGCATCCAGGGAATCTGGTTTTTATCTGCACGCCTGCGTGGCCTCTACGTGGCCCAGCAAAAAAATGGTCGAATGGGGCAAGACATGGTTTTCTATTGAGAGTCTGTGCCCTTCTGAGCAGTTTGGTGGTGGTGACCCCCCCCCTCTCACTTCAACAGGGTTCAAACGCTCCGTTCAGCAGGTGCTTTTCTCTTCTCTGCTGTCTGGAAACGTGTTTGGGCTTGATTTGAGTTGCACTTGTTTCCTGATCGAACCTGCAGCATCTCCCTGTGTGCATCTCCCTCCCAGCTGGTGCACTGCTGGGGCTGGAGAGGGAACCCGGACTCATCGCCGTCTCGTGATTGGATGGTTTATATCAAGCCCCTGCGTCCTTCCCCCGGCCACGACGTATCCGGCGAGGGATTCTGGGGGACTTCCAATCGAAGTTGTTTATCCACAGGGTCTTCGTGTTTGTCTGGGTCCCGTCTATTACTCGTCTCCACGTCCCTGCTATAGATCTCCGCCGCTGCTCCCGGGGGAAACGGGGGTGATTGTTGGTGTTAGACTCCAGCATGACCGAAACGCCTCTGTTCCTTCTCATCAGCATAACTCATGAAAGACAACGGCACTCTGACCGTGGTGGGCTGTAACGGAAGCGCATTTGTCTGGTAATTATTTGTCGCGCGACCTGCGTGTACGGTGTGGATGACGGAAGCTTTATGTCACTTGTTGTGGGACACATACTGGAGGAAGAGGAGGATGAGTGAGAGAGATGGGAGTGATTTAAACGTGTTTCTCCGTGCGTGCCTCTCCCCAGGGGCCAGAGTGAAAGGGAGCGAGCTTGCCTGAGTCTTGCTCTATGGATCAGGACCTTTAGTGACGTATTGACGTGTGTCTTCGTGCGTGCACGTATACATGCATGGGTGCACACGAGGGCTTTGCATGTAGCTCACTTGATGTATAGGGAGTTGGTGACTCTATACATATGGATTTATATCAAGTATCTGTAAACATGGAGCTGCACATTGTGGTCCTGTGCAATGTTGTGTGACTTGTAGGTTTAGTAACTTAGTCTCAGACCCGTCTTGCACCATCCAAACCATCACCATAACTGTCCACTAATATGATTGTAGTCCAAGATGCTGAAAGAGTTGCTTTGCTGTGATTTTCTACTTGCTCCACACACACGCCCTCCAGCCAGTGTGCAGTGTGTGTGTGTGTGTGTGTGTGTGTGTGTGTGTGTGTGTGTGTGTGAGGGAGGGACAGAGTCCATCGGTCCCTAAATGTGCTGGGCTGTGGCAGTTCCTCGGAGGCTGATACAAGAGCTGACATTTTAATGTTCTCCGTTAAGTCTAGACCTTTCCGTGTGATTGAAGGTGAGCTGGGATTGGTGCTGACTCTAAAGCACACAGAAATCACTCCAGAGGACGGAAAAGAGCCCTTTCCCTGGGATTATGGGTTGGTGAAAAGGGCGCTGTTTTTAAATGAGAAGAGTGGAGGTTCGTTTTTCTTCCTGACTGGATTCTCCATTCTCCACAATGTCCTGCTGGAGATGGTTTACAGATTAACCATAAACTACACGTGGGTCTCTCCCTTACCACACACTCAACTACTGTTTGTGTGTGTGTTCAATGAGAGAAATGACAAAAGCAGTCTGTAGACCCATAACACAAGTCCATAGCCCTCTCCACTGGACTGGTGTGTATGTGTGTGATGTGAGGAGAAAATGGTGATGAATGTTTATCTGCCTTCTGCTGTTTTTTATTAACTTTAAATGAGAAGGAGGCTTGAGTCATGTATGTTTGCATGTACAGACTTGCCCTCCAGTATTTGCCATGGCGTGTGCGTGTGTGTGTGTGTGTGTGTGTGTGTGTGTGTGTGTGTGTGTGTGTGTGTGTGTGTGTGTGTGTGTGTGTGTGTGTGTGCGTGTGCGTTTATGGATTTTGTACTAGAGAATGAGAGCACACACAGTGAGACCCTACAGTAAATGCAACCAACTGTCAGTGGAGTGGATATCAGCTCATCCTTCATGGAGAACCATGCAGTGAGCTCTAGGGCTTTTGTCTTTTCTCAGTCCACACACACACACACACACAC